>OY751313.1:33363337-33875837 GCA_963564615.1 Rhorus exstirpatorius
TTTCCGGAGGTTGTGGGAAAGCTCTGTGTAAATTTTCTTGAAAAGAAGGGTTTGTGACCGGGAGGCTGGGAATATTAGCCGAGAACTAAAGATGATGTGCAAAATAAAAGCGTCGTTTCTCCAAGAGCGTGGAGAATAGAGAGGGTCGAGAGAGAGAGAGAGAGAGAGAGAGAGAGAGAGAGAGAGAGAGAGAGAGAGAGAGAGAGAGAGGCATACATTATATGTATGCCTATAAAGCCCAACATATATAGACGCGATATTCTAACGGTACATGTGCGCTGCGGTCAGACGTCAGACCACATGAGTACTTTCGCGGATATCACCATATATATAAACAGTATAAATCCGTGTGCCCACATCACAGTTGTGCATTGTGCGTGGTAAAGAGTGACGCCGGGTGAAAAATCAAATTAAAATAACAATCACAGAGTGCATATGTATTCTGGTTATTCATGCCGGAGTCTGATAAAACGCGCCCGGCTATCAATTTTCTTCAGGATTGTTGATTGAAAAATTCCATATTTTCTTTGTTTTCGTTCACGGAAGAGAAATTTTTTTCTAAAAAATCTGAAAATTCTTGTACTGATACGATCCATCGAAAGATCGATCCAAAATACACTGAGATAAGAGTGGAATCGCTTGATCAAAGTATCTGGTATCAAATACATGGACAAGAGTGATGATGAATTATCGATAAGCCTAATCGATTCATTATAATCACATTTTTCGCAGCAACCAGAAAAAAAAATTTGATACTATAGACTGATAACGAACTTTCAATTACTTACTGTGTCGACGTATACTGATGACAGTGATATCAGTTAATGAAAAGATCAAATATTAAAAATATACGTGAAAAGGACGATAAGAGTTTACTGGAAGATCAATTTGACAACGTTCAGCTGGAATTGCTTTCGGTAACGCGCAAGAATAATGGCTGCAATCGCTTTGTGGATCCAACTATCTTGCGTAATTATTCTCTTAATCCTCACAAAAATATTTTCGTGGGCCATATGTCGGCGAGAGAATGGCAAACATTTCCAATTGGCTAGAGGCGAGGGAACGGCTGTAAGGGGTGGCCGAAAATCACGAAAAGAACGAGCAAATAAATCGATTTACGGTGAGATCGTTAATTCGAGGAAATCAAAGATTTGGAGTGATGGCAAGGAGAAGAAGATACTTCGTGGACCAATGCCATTTCCTTTGATCGGTAGTCTTCATCTTCTTCGAGGACCCGGAGGACCGTTCGCCGCGTTTACCAGACTGTCGCGTCGGTACGGTGATATCTACGAGATTCAGCTTGGAGTTTCAAAATGCATCGTTGTCAGCAGTTACACCCTCCTGAAGGAGGTTCTAATCACGAAGGGCAATCGGTTCGGTGGACGACCCGATTTTCTTCGATTTCATCAGCTCTTCGGTGGTGACCGTAACAATTGTAAGTACATTTTCGGTGTATTATATTTTCATACACAGAAGTCGAAGACTTATCAAAGCTTAGGCTCTCGTCGGTTTTATGCAAAACTCATCGTCTGTCATCTAGCAGGCATCGTATACTGTGGGCTATGAAATTGAAAGGTGAATTTCGTCAAAATTGAGGTCCTGGTACATTACGCATATCTAATTCATGTTGGTCTTTCGTTCTAAATAAAGAACATTATGACAACAGCAAAGTTGACAAACGTCTAGGTAAAAAGAGTCCCCAAAACCAACGCAACGAAATGTTTAAAATCAAGGAAAGAGAGTTTTGAAAATAATGATTCTGGTTGAGTTTGTTCAATTTGTTGTTTTACTGGGGATAGAAAATGAGAAAAAATATGTGCAAATAGATTACATGGCATACAATAGGGGCGGGGCATTATAACGAATACCGTGAGTAAATTCATATACCCTATTCTGAAGGAAAGACATCATCTTCCATTGTCGTATATAAGCAGCGCATCTTTCTTTATTTTCTTCGGACTATGGCGTGTCAAATTCGAGCTGACGTAACTTCTGGGTCGAAGAAAGGGTTTCGCATTGCAGAAGACGATGTACCCTTGTGATTAGTCGCGTGAATTACATGTCGGCATATCGTGTAATCCGCCGCCCTGGTTGTCTCATCTCGCGACTGTTCTCGGTCTGCGTCGAGAGCAAGCAAACACGTGGCTCTAATATACCATTTTGGTTTTTTATTATGATTTTTTTATCGTCTGCGGCCACGATGATACCCAGGATGAACACGAGATTTTGCTTGACTCATTCCTGCGTTATTAGCCAAGAATACCTATACATATAGGAGACAACGTGGATGTGTAAAATGCGAGCGATGGAAAATTCCAGCGTATTCAGATACGAGGAAGTGCAAATTGACTACTCAGCATCATTTATACGTGTATATACCCCCCCCCCCCCCCCACACACGCACACATACACACACTCATATATATTACGTTTTCGCGATTTTTTTTCTTCCTCTGCCTCCTAGAATGATTGCTTTGAAGCTCGAAATACGGTAAGTAACAAGAGAAGAGATTTTCCATTTGATTGACATGTAAACAAATTCGTCTGTCGATAAATTTGCACAGCCATGGTTGGATTTCTGTTTGAATTAGCTTGTTTATCAAGGAGCTTATATATAATCATATAACAATAACTGCCACGAAAAGCGCAGCTTGTGAAAAAATATTTATTGCTGCCTCATCATAATGATAAAAATGTCCGCAATAATTACTTTCTGAAATTTTCAGTTGGGTGTTTCTAAATAATAATAAAAAATATATATATTTTATTTCCCCCAAAAACTACGGTTTTATTGTACTTTCAAATACTTCAGGTAAAGTTTGATAATCGAAATATAAAATATCTTAAGAGATCCGACAAACGAGCTTACGATTTCCGATTTAATTAACATATGAATTAATTCGCCGCTTAATAAATGTGCACGATGTACGCTATAATATACTTGGATTATTCGTTCATTAAGAGTCTTATACTCAATCACAAGATAATAGCTGCCATGAAGAGCGTTGCTTGAAATAAATTTTTTGCTCCTGGCTCGGCAATGATAAAAATGCCCTGAAATACTTACCTTCTCGTATACTCGGCGGGGTGTCAAAAAAATCACCATTCATTTATCATTTGGCGTCCAAAAAATGCTAACGCAAATAATTTGTATTTTTAACATTACCGTGATGTAAAAGTTAAAACTTTGATTACATATTTTATGACGCAAGATAATTTCCGTTCCAAAACTCACCAATGCACAAATCACATCAGTCATACACCGGAAAATAACAAAAACAAAAGCGGGTTCCAAATATGATGTGAGATTAAAAAAAATCCATAACTACGAAATATAACTACGAAATTTCAAGCGATAAATATCTAAGAATTTTCCCTCCCTAAAATTGCCCCAGCGTTAAGAATAAAATAATATTAGACAAATTTTTTTTATAATTGCTTAAAGAAACGCACAAATAAGCGAAGCCTTACCGGTTTTTGTCATGTTATTTGAGATATCCATATTTCACAGAAGATAATGAATACTATAAACCAAAGTTATCGAGGCGAAATTTGAAGTGAGTGTAGAAGATCCAATGTACCGTTTGGACTGCTTAGGTGCACGATAACATCTTTTCTAATAATACCAACGACAATTTAAAGGCATGATTAACGATAGTGGCAAAAGGTACTCTAGGCTAGTCCATACTACACAAGGAACATCAGCAAGTACGCGTTCTTGCCTTTACCGCCACGGCCATGCATCCTAGTGCAAGGTCAATTTATTTACGTGTGTTAATCAAGTGTGACAACGTTAAATCGTTCACTGGGCCTCTTAGAATTTTTTTACCGGTTTTAAAATTTCACCTGAAGTATTTTAAGATAAAGAATTATAGATGCGGGGCAAATGAAAAAAAATTCTGCATATTGATGGTTAAATTCCATAGGGGCGTATCAGCTATGCTTATACATAAGCGATACGCCTCTTTGGCATTAGTACACCGATACGTATTTTTTACTGCCCTACTCAACACAATAGAAAATAGATTTTTCGAGACGTATTTATCATTGATGACGCAGCAGCAAATAATTTTTCACAAGCTGCGCTTTTTCTGCTGTGCAATCAGGTATCAGTCTCTTAATGAACAAGCTTACCTTAAACAAAATAAATATATATAAAGCCCTGGCCATGAAAATTTATCGAGAGACGAATTTGTTTACGTGTTCATCAAGTAGAAAATTGAAAATTCATTTTTGCGACCCTTTAGGATTTTTTGTCAGTTCTCTTCTTTTGGGTATCATATTTTTAAGCAAAAACCCATAGGTCTAGGAGGCAAGAGAAGATTTTTTTTGGACACACCCGAAAATATATAGGGGCAGGTGGGGGAAAATACCGCCTTGAAGGGCAAAACCGACCACAAAAAAATGGGCCTGCCCGTGTAGAAAATTGTTAGGGCGTCCCAATACAAAAAGAGGCCCCTTCTAGGCATCAACAGGGCATCCACTATAAGGGCTACCTCGCTGTTGCCTAACTGGGGCCTACGTGGGGATTGTTTAGGCATCCAAGTTAATTTTGCTCAGGCTTGCCCAATCTGTGCCAAAGTTGGGCCAAGTCGGGGTTTATTTAGCCATCCACGTTAATTTTGTAAAGGCTTGCCTAATCTGTGCCACAATTGGGCCAAATCGGGGTTTATTTAGGCATCCAAGTTAATTTTGTTCAGGCTTGCCTAATCAGTGCCAAAGTTGGGCCAAGTCGTGGTTTATTTAGGCATCCACGTTAATTTTGTTCAGGATTGCCTAATCTTTGCCAAATTTGGGCCAAGTCGGGGTTTATTCAGGCATATAAGTTAATTTTGTTCAAGATTGCCTAATCTGTGCCACAGTTGGGCCAAGTCCGGGTTTATTTAGCTATCCACGTTAATTTTGTTCAGGCTTGCCTAATCTGTGCCACAATTGGGGAAAATCGGGGTTTATTTAGGCATTCGAGTTAATTTTGTTCAGGCTTGCCTAATTAGTGCCAAAGTTGGGCCAAGTCGTGGTTTATTTAGGCATCCACGTTAATTTTGTTCAGGATTGCCTAATCTGTGCCACAGTTGGGCCAAGTCGGGGTTTTTTAGGCATCCGCATTAATTTTGTTCAGGATTGCCTAATCTGTGCCACAGTTGGGCCAAGTCGGGGTTTATTTAGGTATCCACGTTAATTTTGTTCAGGCTTGCCCAATCTGTGCCAAAGTTGGGCCAAGTCGGGGTTTATGTAGACATCCACGTTAATTTTTTTTCAGGCTTGCCCAATCTGTGACAAAGTTGGGCCAAGTTGGGGTTTTGCTAGGCATTCAGGCTCATTTTGTCCAGGCTCGCCTAGCTTGTGACAAAGTTGGACCACGTTGGGGGTTAACTGCGCATTTGTGCTGATTTTCTCCAGGCCTGCCTAACTTGTGCCAAAGTTGGGCCAATTTGGGGTTTAGCCGGACATTCGGACTCATTTTGTCCAGGCTCGCCTAACTTGTGCCAAAGTTGGGCCAAGTTGGGGTTTAGCCAGGCATTTAGACTCATTTTGTCGAGGCTCTCCTAACTTGTGCCAAAGTTGGGTCAAATCGGAAGTTAACTGGGCATTCCCGTGTAGAAAATTGTTTGAGCATCCAAAATTATAAAGAGGTATATCCTCTTTATCCTCCCTATCTAGACATCAGCAGGGCATCCACAGTAAGGGCTTCAACTGTTAATTAATAATTGACTTTCATATTTCGGACTGTAAGAATGAAGCTTTTGTTGTTATCTAATTATTATTAAATTAATAATTTATTTACTATGAATTGTTTTACATTGATTTTTTAAAATTTAATTAATGAAATAAGTTAATAATTATGTAAATAAAAATTGATAAATTAATAAAAAATTAACCGTTAAATTACATTTTTACTTGATATCACCTTGTTCACAGTCTTACAAGCCTATGTATATATACCAATTTTTATATTTTATCTAGACGTGGTTCTTGAGAAATATAATTGTTAATCAAGATACAAAGGGTAAATTAATTTTATGAATGCTAATTTTGTTATCTAACATCCTGTCCTGTTGACACTCTCAAGATTAAAGATACCGCAGTTTTCCTACTTTAACTGCTGCAATTGTTAATTAACAGGTAAATTAAAATTTTTGTCTGATATCACCTCGGTCACAGTCTTACAATAAGTCTATATAAAATTTTTTTTATGTTAAAACCGTAAGTGGTTCTCAAGAAATATATTTTGCAACTAACGTGCAAGGGGTAAATCAATTATATCAATATTATTTTTTTTGTTTACATAATATCCTGTCCTATTCAGAATATGAAGATTCGAGATCTCAATTTCCAACTTTAATTGTCTGAAGTTATTTTGAACTCAATTGTTAATTAACATTTGAATAACATTTTCACTTGATATCACCTTACACATAGCCTCACAAGCCCATATAACAATTTTTTTAAAAACTATACATGGATGTTGAAAAATTTAATTGTTAACTAAAGTGCACTAAGAAAACTGATTATATGAAAATTACATTTTTTCTAAACCATCCTACCCTCTTGACACTTTCAATATTCCACACATGAGTTTTATAATTCCAATGCTCCTAGTTCTTATAAAACCCATTCGTCAATTAACAATTAAATAATTTTTTCACTGTATATCACCTTTTTACTAAATAATCACGCTATTCTATCCAGCCCAGTAAGGCAGCGCGTTTTCATTGGAATTCCTAGACTAATACCATTTAAATACAAGAATGTCCTAAGGAATCAATAGCGTAGTGGTAGCGTGTCAGTGGTTAGGTATAGGTCGTTAGGTAGGTCTCAGTTAAAATCTCAGGTAGGAAAAAAATTAATTTCAACGGAATGACGTCCGGACTACGGAGCCGGAAAAATAATCGTTAAAAAAAAACAATCTTCGGGCGTTAATTTTTTTTCCTCATTCTAACCTCGAAATCGCAACTTCGTTGCGCTTTCTCGGCTATCATGAGGAAAAATTATGTTCGATACTCGTACGAAAAGGCTTTTTGACGAAACTCGTTACAGCACTCGCCTTCGGCTCGTGCCGTAATCCTCTCGTTTCGTCAAAAAAGCCTTTGCGTACTCGTGTCGAAATGTACTATTCCTTCATACCTCGGTCGAAAGTACGCATTTTCTTCCCCGATTTGCGGGAGGAAAATAGGTTTTTAAGTCCCTGCGGAAACGTAGCGCGCGCCGTCTGTGCCGCGGGACGAAAATCAAGCAATACGGGAGGAAAGTCAAGCGATACGGGACGAAAGTTATGCCCGGTTTCGTAAGCGGAGGGATCCCCTCGATCCGAGGGTTATCTGTCAAATGTTTCATAGCAATTGACAAATAACCTTTGGGGTAATTAGTGAGTGACAGTTGGAGGCAGTTGAAGGTTTCTATTCAAAAGTGAAAATAATAAAAACATATTCTCATCCGAGGAATCAGAAAATGAAGAAGAAATATTGAAGTATTTCGATTCCGAGGCAGCATTAATTGTGCGAAAGTAAACCTTACCGAAGTTGTTTTAATTACTTTTAACGATAAAATAATGTTTTTAATTAATAATTATTGGTTGTCAATGCCTGCTGTCGGCCAGCAGCCCTCGCCGGCGCTCGTGCTGCAAATGCCGGCGGGCATTGACCACGAACTCGAATTCATAAACTCAACTTTTGGAATTGATAATGATGATTTAATCTCTACAATTAATCGCGTACTTTCGACCGGCCATGAAGAAAAAAAGTATAAGCTACACGGGACAAAAATCGAACTTTCGTCCCTGCGTGATTCCCTCGGCTTCGCCTCGGGAATCATGACAGCAGGGACGGAAGTTCGATTTTCGTCCCTTGTAGCTTAATATACTATTTAAAATGATTATTTGATGATCGAAAGTGCTGAATTTGTTGACTGCTGAGGATCGCGGGTTCAAATCCCAGTCAATGACTTTTTTTTTTTAATTTACAGGGTTTTCAAAAATAATGGAATAACTGTTTTAAATTCGTTCAAGGATCATTTAATTGCTAATTTATAGATAATAGATTTTAAAAGGGACAATACTGTGAACTTTACCTAAAGTTGGCCCTCGTTTGGCTACCAATGTCTGTGCAAGTTTATGAGCCCGTATAGGGCCAAACAAAAAAGCGTTACATTTGAATATTTGCCCAACTTTGACACCCAAAGTTGGCCCTCGTTTGGCTACCAATGTTGGTCCAAGTTTGTGAGCCCCTATAGGGCCAAAGAAAAAAAGCGTTACATTTGAATAATGGCCCAATACGGATAACCAAACTTGGGCCTAAAGTATATTGAGGAAAGGTCACTTGGCCCCTACTAGCGCCAGGAAAAAATATTAGCATTTTCTCGCCTAAGGTAGTGAAGAAAGTAATATGCAACGTAACTCCGCTGTCAGCGACAAAAAAAAACCAGGAATGGTGGGGCAAAATCTACAACCCCCAAAAAAGTGGCTATCGGACATTTCCGCGTCAAAGTGAGTAAGAAGAGATGGAATTTAACGTTTTTTTTTTTTTTTTCGTTAAAACCGATCTAAGATTTGACCGGCACCTTCCGCGATACCAACTCCCGAAAAATCGTATTTCGGCTAAACGAAGATTCTTAGCATGCGGCTGTGCGAGAAAGAAACTTTATCTGCTCCCACATTCATTTTATGTCGGTTAAAAAGAGTAGCGCGTTGCAACACAGACCCGTTTGAGGCAAAAAATAGACCTTTAACCCATTTCAGATCTAAATAATGACGTATACGACCTATAAGTCCTGAAAGTAGCAAGCATTTCTACTTCTTCCAATTATAGGGCTTTGAAAGTTTTGGATTTCACTAGATATATAGATTAGGGTGTGCGGAAAAAAAACAATTTTTTTTTTTCGGTTGCATCCACCAAAAAAAAGTTGAAGTAAGGTAAAAAAAGAAGAATCCTAAAACGTGAGGTCAAAAAAAAATTATTTCGAATGGCGCATTGCATTTGAATATTTTCCATAAGAATAACACAGGAAAATATTGGGATTTCTAGATGTGGTAGTGCAACTCGTCAGAAAAAAATCACACAAAGATGTCATCAACATATTTTCACGGAGAATCGAATTCCCTACAAAAAAAGTTCTTACGAAAAATTAGCTCAGAACAACCGTTCGAGTGGAATATAACGCGAATGAATATAGTGGAAATAACGCTGTCTGAAATTGAATTGATAGAAAAAAAAATTATTCAAAAGGCTGTAAAAATCGAATTTTTCGGTTTACGAAAAAACTTTTTAAGGATTTTTTGTAGAGAATGTTCTGCTCTAATATACTTGCATGAAATTGGTTTCAAAATATTTCTCTAATACAAAAAAAAATCAAGTACAACAAGAAATAAAAGAAACGACATCATTGATCGTGTTTCGAAAAGCTTTATTCAATGAATTTGGTTTAATAAGATAGAATCGGTTTTTTTTTTACATTATAATGCTTAATAATCATCGTTTCTTTTTTTAAGAGTCTGTTTGTTGCAATTAGGGTATTTCTGTCGATAATTTTGCACTATGCCCAATAAATATTGTAGCTGCTCTTCGTTTTTTGTTAATGAACCGTTTATATGCTTCTATCAAAGCGACACCACGTTCGGCTACGTTATTAACGAATTTAGATTTTTTTTAAAATCGAAGCAACTCAAATAACTCGCGTTTTCAGGCCATAATTCAATATTTTCTCTCAAAAAATCATGAGGTAAATTGAATTGCTGAAAAAGCAACAAGAATTCTGGAGTAACGAAATCGCTTATGTCTTTTTTCAGCAACATTTCCCTATAATTTCTTTCAACAATTACTCGCTCCGAAGTGTTTTTGGATTTTTCTCGAGATTGCAGAGCTTGAACCATTTTCGCCTTCACACTTATCGGCACAGCTTGTAATTTTTCACTAACACGATCAATGATCAATGATGCACGTCGTTTCTTTTATATTTCTTGTTGTACTTGATTTTTTTTGTATTAGAGAAATATTTTGAAATCAATTTCATGCAAGTATGTTAGAACAGAACATTCTCTACAAAAAATCCTCAAAACGTTTTTTCGTGAAGCGAAAAATTCGATTTTCACAGCCTTTTGAATTATTTTTTTTTTCTGTCAATTCAATTTCAGACAGCGTTATTCCCACTATATTCATTCGCGTTATATTCCACTGGAACGGTTGTTCTGAGCTAATTTTTCGTAAGAACTTTTTTTGTAGGGAATTCGATTCTCCGTGAGAATATGTTAATGACATCTTTGTGTGATTTTTTTCTGACGAGTTGCACTACCACATTCAGAAATCCCAATATTTTCCTGTGTTATTCTTAAGGAAAATATTCAAATGCAATGCGCCGTTCGAAATAATTTTTTTTTTGACCTCATGCACGTTTTAGGATTCTTCTTTTTTTACCTTACTTCAACTTTTTTTGGTGGATGCAACCGAAAAAAAAAATTGTTTTTTTTTCCGCACACCCTTATATAGATATTCCGTTGAGTCCCAAAAGAGAATATTATTTACCACTTTTTTCAATTCACGCTTTGAACTTCAAGCTTACGCGAAAGCGTCATCTCACTCTAAAAAATTGAGTTTCTTACGGAAAAAATGTCTATTTATAAAAAAAATTCAAAAGAATGATAAAACGTTGAGACGCATGAAAAACAGATTTTTTTTGTAAAATAAACACATTTTTTGTGGATCTCAAGGAGCTATATATTAAGGCTTCTACTTGGATCCGGGTAAGCCAGGTACCCAAAAATATTCGGATACCCGGATAGCCAGATCCGACGCTTCAAATCCGGATACCCGAATACCTGGAATTATCCGGATAATTTCGGATATCCGGATACCCAGATCCGGATAATTTCAGGTATCCGGGTACCCGGATCCTGAAAAATTCAAGGTTATATAGACAGATCCCCATAAATATATGGAACGTTTGTTGCTTTATTCCTCACACGAATCCGGTATTTAAATCCAGTAATAGATTGTTCGAAAAAAATTGCCATTATATTTGACCCGATGAGACAAACTGTCCTATCTAAATATAGTTTAGTTCATTTTGCTTCTCCGTAGAGGAAGCTTTGCGATGGTAACAATTTTTATTTTTCAGTTTTGAACGCTAACGTGTTCAAAATGGTACTGAGTTCAAGTTTGTAATGAATTTGCAGGAAATCAGTACAATGATTCAGATTTAATAAATTTTTGATTTTTTCGGAAAAAAGTTGAACGCTCTGACTTCCGGAAATGTTGACATTTCGGGCTGTATTTTTTTTTTTTTATGAGAATGGATTATCCTTAAAGGAATATACTTGTATCAAGTTTTCGAAAATGCATAGGGGTCTAGATTGTATGAAATTTTGAATTCAAAGAAGGAAAAAAACGAGTCGATCGCTCTAATTACCGAAAATTTTCGGATACCCGGCTAAAGTTTTTTTACATGAATTGATTATTTTTATCTGTTGGTTAGTATTAAATTTCGTGAAAATTGCTGATACGATTCGGATTTTGTAGAGTTTCAATTTTTCGGCATTCTGTGGAACAGTATTGAATATCATGAAAATCGATGAAACGCAATTACGACTTGTAATTCTTTTAAATTTTGTCAAAATTCTATGATAGATCCAGTCGATATGAATGGGGAAACAGCCGCGAGTTGAAACTTGCAAATTACTTCCTCGAAATTCTACTCAATGCTGAAAGTTTTCGATGTGAGGAAGTCAAAATGCAGTAAGGTAGTTCGGGAGAGAGTACTTTAATTACCGTGTAGAATATGGAAAATATATATAAAATATATAAATATATAGAATATATGGAAAATATAAAAAATATACATATTTCTTATGTACGATTTTTTGCCGAAACATCCAACGTGTCTTATAAAAATATAGGCGCATGCACAGGAGGATGTATTGCCCGTACATTCCCAACCAAAATGACTTATTTTGATGATAATTTTGAGTGCTTCATGTTGAGATAAAATACTGAAAAAAATTAACCATTTTGAAGATGACAAAAAAGTTAATTCGCAATAATAATGATAGTTCCAAAAAGTTATCAATACATTGTTTGAACAAAAAATAGTCTAACAGCCAGCGAAAAATGTTTCTGTCATTTGAAACAAATTTCTTGGTTTTCCTGAAAAGATATAAATTTTTTTTCTCTTTCGTTTTTGAAATTCCTATTTTCTACAATTTTTTATTTTGAAAAATAAAAGGAAAGTCGCGAATTTTAAATATGCTGTCGTTCAACACAGGTTCTGGACCGGTAACTTTTTGAGTGTAATTGATTACACTCAAGAAATTTCCGGCGCATTGAGGGGTAAGACGTAGTTATAAAGCCGAAAAAACCGTTTTTCGAGAATTTTTTTTAGGTAAACTATTCATTACATCAATTTTATTTTTATTCTATATATTCTATATATTTGGCTGTGTAAAAGCAGTAACGCTGTGCAATTGATGAACTGTAATAATAATAAAAAAATAATAATAATAATTCTAGAAATTTTTAAATACAATTGGTAAATTTTGTATTGAAAAAAATGGCAGGGCTGAACTCGTTTCCCTACGACCCTTTTTTTTTTTACGAGTGAGCGAGATATCTGGAAAACGACTGAACCGATTTTGATAAAATTTCTTACATATTTTCTTCATATATGATATAGCTTGTCTTCGAACAAAAGATTTTATAAAAAAAAAATTATCATCACATGGCATTGGCTTAAAGGAAAAAGCGGAAAAATGACGTTACCACGTTTTAAATTTTTGCAAATAAAAAAAAAATTCTCTATAAAATCAAAACTGCTTCGTTCGAAGACAAGCTTATATATGGAAAAAATATGTACCAAACTTCATTAATATCGGTCCTGTGGTTCTCGACATATCTTCCTCACCACGAGGCTCCTTAAAAAAGGGTCGTATATAGGGAAACGAGTGCAGCACCACCATTTTTTTTAATATAAAAAATTTACCGATTTTATTTAAAAATATGAAGAATTGTATGGAATAAAAATAAATTTATATGATGAACGGTTTTGCTAAAAAAAATCTTTAAAAAACCCTTTTTCGGCTCAATGACTAGGTATAATCCCCTTAAACAAAGTTAAATACTTAAAAAGTTAAAAACTTAAAAAATAGTTTTATAACTACTGCCTTTAATAATTCTCAACAAAAGAAATTTAAAAAAAAGTAAGAACACATTCTTTAAAAAATCATGTGTTAAGATAAATCAAAGAATTTGTCGCATATGACCTCAAAAAGTTTTTATCAGAGATTTGAACAATGTTTTGTTGAAATAATTTGTTGAGAACTTTTTGGCATTATGAGTAGTATTGGATAATCAATATTATTAACATCTTCAACATGGCTAATTATTTTTCAGATTTTTACATCAACACAAAGTACTCGAAGTTCTAACAAAAGTTCATATCGGTTGGGAAGATACCGATTATAAATCGTTAAATATTCCTTTCGCCCCGGGACGTCTTTTTTACAGTTTTTTCGACTAGCTGCACCAAATGCCCACTACCGAATATTTCATCAGTTAAAATTATGGTAATCGGAAACGAAACACTATTACTCGATATTATCCGGATCTGGATCCGGATACTCGGATTATCCGGATCTGGTATCCGGATATCTGACCTATCCGGATCCGGGTATCCGGATCTGGATCCGGATACTTTCGGGTATCCGAGTATCCGGATTTGAAGCGCCAGATCCGTGAAATCCGGATAATCCAAGTTATCCGGATACCCGAAAAATTAACAGCTCTACTATATATACCAAAAAAAAATATTTCGTAGATGTGTATGACTTACGAAGTAATGATATTAGTCAAATATCATATTAGCAAATCATCGAACGTGACAACTCATTTCTCAAAACTCTTTTAACCCCCGCCGGCAATCTATGACGATATCGTCGTATCTGACTTTGGTGAAATGGTCGAATTTACCCGTTTTGCATTGTTTCTGAATTTCTAATTGTTAATTGCTGAAAAATTTTGCAATGAAAACTGGAAGAATGTTGAGATAAGACCCAAAACTGATTCGCTGATTTTTTTAGGAATTTTCGGACACTCCTGAGTGGATTAAAATAGCCGAAGACGATATCGTCATATAGATTGCCGGCGGCATAGTCAAAAAACGAGATTGCCGACGGAGGGTAAAAGAAACAAGATTTTTGAGAAAATACGTTATTTTTACACATAGAATAGTACATTTCGACACGAGTACGCAAAGGCTTTTTTGACGAAACGAGAGGATTACGGCACGAGCCGAAGGCGAGTGCTGTAACGAGTTTCGTCAAAAAGCCTTTTCGTACGAGTGTCGAACATTATTTTTCCTCATGAGAGCCGAGAAAGCGCAACGAAGTTGCGATTTCGAGGTTAGAATGAGGAAAATAACTTTTATCGAAGAAAAAATGATTTTTGAGAAAAAATGATTTTTTCGGAGATAAATTACTTTTAACAGGAAAAAAATCTTCAATTTTCGGCTGAGGTGCCCATTTCGCCCCGGTCTTCCCTGCATAAATATTCTGCTGGATAATCGATTTGTATTAGTGGGGGTTTTTTTTTTCGAGCAACAAAGCTCTGAATATATGTTTTAACGTCTATTATGAAATTGTATTTGATTTTTATTTCATTTTTTATATGTATGAATAGAAATATTGCTGCTATACCCTCTCAAAGATATAGTGATAGTTACCCTGCATTAAATGTATTACACTGTAAAGTAATGAAATATCATTTTATGACGGGTTGCCAATCAACATTCTCTTCCTTGTAGAAACGAAGTTTCATAACATCTTTCCTATTCCCAATTAAGCTGTGAAGTACTATCTTAATTTATGTGAAATTCTGATAATATGCATTCACAAAGCGCAGAAAAAGTAAAAAAACAGCCATAATTTTTTTCTTTTTCAAATAATGTCGAAAGCAAAATAGATCATGAGATAAAGTTAAGTGATTCGGATTTTATGTCACAGAGAATATAATATCGAATGAGCGTTTTGTCGATATTCCTTATAGATTTTATTCACCAAGTTTATTCCCATTATTCTAGTCTTTTTTAGACATGATTCATCGTATAAAGAAGAGGATATGTAAGGACGGAATATACAGAATTTTTTTATTCAATATAAAAATTGTGCAAATTACAAACATGCACATTAGACTGTCTCAAAAAAAACTTGCATTTTTTTTTCGATCTCCCAATTTATGAAACCATAGTTAATAACATAATATTATACCTCGTGAAAGGAAATCACCGTGCGACTTTTTTAAAAGGTGACGCATTGAGATTTTGTATTCGCCATTTGATTAACACGTAATAAATCCAATTCTAACGGTTGGAGGGAGATAATAATTTTTCTATGCAACGGACGGAACTCTGTATGGTAGCGTTTGACAACTTATATGTTTTCTTCGAATCGGCGCGTCTGAAAATCTGAAAATCTCGAAGATGGTGCGGTTAAAAATTTTCTATAGAAAATTTTTAACCGCACCATCTTCGAGATTTTCAAGATTGCGTAAAACGAGGTTCTTAATCTTTTCGAAAAATGGGTACCTATATAGGATAAACGCCTAGCTCCCTCGACTAGGCCACAGTAAAATGTCGGATCATATCCGTCAAATACATGATATACAGAACCGACATCGATCGGTAGGCGGTTGGGGTGCGGCTCTGGCGATCACCGAAGTTAAGCAGCATCGGTCGAGGCCAATACTTAGAGCGGTGACCGCTTAGCCGCACGCTGGCTGGCGCATCGAATCGCTGAGCGGGAGGCCATCTTGCCAGAGTCTGAGCGCCCGCCTAGGTAGCACGGATTCTGGCAAGATAACCGACTGTATCGGCACAGGTTTTCTGCAGGTTCCCTGTGCCCTCGTGCGAGTGCGATACAGATGGGGATAGGAAGGAGTGGCTGCGGAAAATACTCGGGGGGGGGGGGGGGGGGGTCTGTTTATTACCAACAAATTTTTGAACAGGGTTTTATCATAGATGGTCAAGATTTTAAGGAAAGAAAAATCGTGACGCCCTCCAGAACTCACACTGACACGGAGCTCGACGTTTTTTTGCCCTATACATTATTTATCTCTGAGAAATCTCTGTCCGAAAATTTCAGTTACTCTCTCGCACTCATATGTCAGTTAATCCACCTTCACAGACTCTTAAGAATTTAAATGGAAAATTATTGTTAAAACAAAGAAAAGTATTTAATGAACGAATAATATTTTTAAAGGATCAAAAACTGACGCACGAAAATTTTCAATGTAAAAATAGTATTTATTAAAACAAAATATTTTTTTCCACACAAAAAAAGTTTCTATTAAAATTTTTGATAATTTTATTTTCTCGATAGACAGGCACATCGAGTTCGGTTCAATTGAATAAATTGAATGTATTTCATGTATTTGACGGATATTATTGAACATTTTACTGTGGCCTAGTCGCGGAAGCTAATTTTTAACTGCACGATCTTCGAAATGTTTAAGATTGCGTAAAACGTGGTTTTTCACCTTTTCGAAAAAAGGCGACCTAGGATACATATCCTAGGTACCCATTTTTCGAAAAGGTGAAAAACCACGTTTTACGCAATCTTAAACATTTCGAAGATCGTGCAGTTAAAAATTTTCTATGACGCACCGATTAAAAGAAAACATATGAGTTGTCAAACGCTACTACACAGGGTTTTGTCCGTTGTGTCGAAAAATGATTATCCACCTCCAACCGTTAGAATTGGATTTCTTACGTGTTAATCAAATGGCGAATACAAAAACTCAATGCGTCACCTCTTAAAAAAATCGCACGGCGATTTCCTTTCACGAGGTTCAATATTATGTTATTAACTATGGTTTCATGGATTGGGAGATCGAAAAATAAAAAAGCTTTTTTTGAGACAGTCTAATGCACATTCTGGCCTTGCTCACTAAGCTATTGCTCTATGAGTAAGTGCGTTTTTAAATTTCAGCTTCCCCGTTGACAGAGCTTCGTTAGCGAGTTAAAATATTGCTACCTCAATGCCTAAGATTCTAATTTGCAGGCTTTTTTAAAAATAAAATTCGATCTGAATATTTGAAAAGTCACGCAGGCTACAAGGTTTCGTGATTCATCTTGAGAAAGTTTGAGCGGATGTACAGTGGGGAATTGAATATTAAAAAAAAAATTCAAAATTCAATAAAACTCGAAACCTTTTCATTAGTTCTTTCCCAATTTGAAGCCGAAAATTCTTCAAAGATTTCCTCTGATATATAACAGCTGTAAATATTTTTTCCATATAAAAAATTGAAGCCCAATATATTAAAATTCGCATGGGTTACAGATTTTTCGAAAAATTTTCAATTTATCCCATCGATTCAATACCGACAATCCTTCAATCCCAAACAACGCACATAGGCGGCCGATTAGACGCCTGAACCGGTGCATAATTTCACGTCCACTAACATTAAAACTGTTATAAATCTTGTGATGGATGTATTATATGTTTATATAATCTTTTTATTATTTTAATTCTTGATATCATTTTGTCACGTATGGAAATAACAGTGGCAAACAGTCAGGTATTGATAAATATTCAAACTTGTCACGAATATTGCAACACTCCTGTCGTAGGTCCGATCAGCTGATCGGTTGCCAACGAGAACTGATCAAAATGGACTACTTATTTACTCAAAATTTGACAAATATCCCACGATCTCACTTTTTTTTCTACGGCCGATCTTACAATTTCTTACAATTTCTTGAATTGAATTGAAATTTCTTGAATTGAAAATCTTATAATTTCGAGAACAAATTGATTACTTTACTGAGTCAGTTCTCCAGTATTTAAGTTAGTTAAACTATTCAGCTAACATAAGCTTGCGGCCAGTTTATTTTTTTTGTATACCCTGCATTAAAACGGCAACTTTAAATCGAAATCTCTTGGTGAAATAGTCATTAATGTAATGTAAAACTTTGCTATTTAATGGAACGTGTTCAGGATGAAAATAGTTAATATTAAAAAATTTCTCTAGTAATTGCCAAGAAACACTTTGTAGTATTCTTTTTTAATTCTTAAAAATCAGCTATCCCCTATTAATCGGTCAGAAGAACATCCGCGTAGTAACGTTGCACGACAACTCGTGCACGGAGTTGCATGAGTTCATCACGTGCTTTGTGAGGTGAAATCTCAAGTTAAACATTAAATGCCTCTCGCGGTGTAGGAAAGTGCGAGTAGACGAAAGCGTGCAGCAGACTGGTAGGAATAAGATTATTCAATTTATTTATTTTAAGTAGAGAAAGGCTATAGAACGCCCCCTGAGACGTGTATATTGAGGAAGGGCATATAGCAAAATGATCGCGGTCAACGTATACGTGGCTCAATAGATTCTGATGACGCATTGCTGGACTGATGACTCCAATCTTTGCGATAATGCACGCAGTATTCGCGAGAAATTGTGTACTCAAATACCAAACTACATAAATATAAATATATGTATGTATACCATCATAATGCAAATAAAATAATCTGGTTAACGATAGCTATTAATACTGAAAGATTAATAATTATTGCGTTATAAAGCTATTTAAATCATTTATACTTGAATAGTACTCACTCTAAACACTGTTAAATCTTTTATATTGTCCCGGCATCATTTTTAAATTATCGAATAGCGAAAAAAAATTGTGTAAAAAATCTCAGTTGTCGGGTAGTATCTATACTAGCGCTATGCCCATGCATGCACATTTGCACATGATTGAGAGTGGAATCGAGCAATAAGGTACCTGCGGGTAATAAGGCCTAGCTAAGGGATATTTGAAATAAAATTTAAAATATCCAATTTAATCAATAGCTTTTAATAATAACCTTATATTGACGACGAGGCTAAACATCGAAATATCATCAAAACAAACTCTAACACATTTTACTCAAAGACAGCTTATTTGAATGAAAAACGAACCATAGAAATGTATGCGTGATTAATAGACGCAGAAAGATTCACTATTTTTTTCTTTATTTCATAAGTCGTTTGGAGAAAAAAAATGTGTTAGAAATTAAAGATGTCTGGCACTTATGCGTGTTCGGGCAAAAGCTCAGAGTTATGCATTTCACTGGTTTATGTTTCATTTCCCTGGCGATATATTGTTAATATAAAATAGATTTTTTGAATGGAAAACCACTTTAAGAATAGAAAGCAATATTGACGGTTATTGGATTATGGGATCGGTTTAATGAATAAAATACAGCGTCTTATTAATTTAGAGCAATATCTTTTTATTCCGACTTCTTATTCTTTCAAGAGTCATCGAAGGACCGAGTGAGACTGAGACTGAGAGTGCAGGAGAAAAGAGTCACATATGCTTCAAGAACAAAGCAGTCCCAAAACGACTTCTTATACTCTTATGTATATTTTCTTTTACTTATGTAAACTGCGTCGCCTCGATAGTTATCGATAGGCCACAACGCGTTCTTTATTCTCGCTTCATATATACACACATACTCTTCAATAATATATAACTAATATTCTTATTTATATTCTCTTATTATAAAAGATTATTTTTGCCATATTCCAACAACGGTCAATATTGACTGTTGAAATAACAATGACACTGTTTCTCGCTAAAGCTTACTTTTAAGATTACAGAAAGTACTAGAAAAATTGCTTGGTGAAAGTAGCATTTCATGCATGGAAAAAATCATTAAACTGTAGCGATATAAATTTATTCTACCGTCAATACGCGATTTCTTAAAGTGTATACATATATAGTAAATTATCAGTTATCCGAATAATGTCACATTCCAGTCATTACGCGATATTGCAAAGAAATATGTTAATGAGCTTATAAAGTTCTTGGAAGGTTGGTATCGGTGACAGTCAACTAGTTACGGAGGCCTGATGTGCCCTCTCAAACGCGTCGTTGCTTAATGCCCTTTTTCCTCTGCCTTCATCAGCCTCTCGCCTTCGACCCGTCATCGATATTGGATCAGTTGTTTATCCTCCGGGCTCTCGAAAATCCCCCTTCAACTCCTCGCTTCTCTACCGAGGCCCACACACGTAAATGTTGACTACATTCGGCCCTCCTGGATTTACGACGTCCTCGTCGTATCTTCGGCCGTCGATCTGAAATAGGCATTCGTAATACAAGATTACCAAAAGATTTGGTCTACCCGACAGACAATAAACGAGATACAACGTTCACTCCGAAATCAGAGTGATCAGGTCTGATCAAGGAGTTTCAGCTCATCACGTCATTGCCCAGGTGCGCTAGGCTACTATCATTCGCCACGAGGTTACTATCATTCGCCTCACAAGGTTACTATCATTCACCTGATTCGACTACTATCGTTCATCGAAATTCGCATAACGAATTATTTTGGCTACTATCATTCGCCAAGAGGTTACTATCATTCGCCTCACAAGGTTACTATCATTCACCTGATTCGACTACTATCGTTCATCGAAATTAGCATAACGAATTATTTTGGCTACTACACTGTTGGAAATAATTTGTGTAAATGTTAAAATTTTCACATGTTAAATTATTTGTGTCAAAACTAACACTTTTTTAAAGTGGTTTCAACATTTCATGTTTATGTCAACTCGTTAAAAAATGTCAATGCTGTAATCAACATAAATGTTCGTATTTTCTACACAAAAGTACAGTCAAAAATTTTCAACACAACGAAATAGTTAATTTTGTGTTATTCAATCGATACGACACAATGCATGAGTTAATACACAACACAAAATTGTAGTTGAAAAACAACTAATAAATTTAGTTGTGACGGACGTTTGTAATGCGTTGTTTTGACATTATCATCGCGTTAAATATACTCTGATGATTCCTCTTTAGTCAATTTAACACAAAAACTGTGTTTTATATAACGGGACGTTTTTAATGTGTTGTTCTGACATTATGATCGCGTTAAATATACTCTGACGATTCTTCTTTAGTCAATTTAACACGAAAAAATGTGTTTTATATAACGGGACGTTTTTAATGTGTTGTTCTGACATTATGATCGCGTTAAATATACTCTGACGATTCCTCTTTAGTAAATTTGACACGAAAAAATGTGTTTTATTCAGATATCTGTTGCAAGGGACGTTTTTAATGTGTTGTTCTGACATCATGATCGCGTTAAATATACTCTGACGATTTCTCTTTAGTCAATTTAACACGAAAAAATGTGTTTTATTCAGATATCTACACAAGAATACACAAAATAAATGTTATTACCGTTATTTAATTGATTCGACACAATGTACGAGTGAGTACGTAAGACGGAATTTTAGTTGTAATACAACTATCAAATTAAGTTTCAAGGAACGTTTGTGATGCGTTATTTTAAGGAGGGCGTAATTGTTAGCTAAGGTCCACTAAGTAAATGAATTACATGAATATTATAATTTCAATGCTTCTAGTTCTTGTGTTATCCATTTGTTAATTAACAATTATTATTATCATTATTACATAATAACAATTATTATTAAACAAATCCATTTGTTAATTAACAATTGAATACATTTTTTCACTGTATATCACCTTTATACTGAATATTACGCTATTCTATCCAGCCATATGACATAATAATAATTATTAATAAACAAAATAATATCAATTATTATTAAACAAATCCATTTGTTAATTAACAACGGAATGAATTTTTTTGCTGTATACCACCTTTTTACTGAATATCACGCTATTATATCGAGCCCGTTGAGACAGCGCTTTTTCATTGGAACTTGTATGTCATTTAAATACAGGAAAATAATAAGGAATCAGTAGCGTAGTGGTAGCGTGCCAGTCGTTAGGTAGGTCGTTAGGTAGGTCTAAATTAAAATCTCAGGTAGGCTCAAAATTAATTTCGACGGAAAAACGTCCGGACTACGAAGCCGGAAACACTCGTAAAAAAAAATAATCTCTAAATTCAAAAATTTTTTTTTTAATGATTAATTAAGGATCGAAAGTGCTGAAAATTCGTTGACTGCGGAGGATCGCGGGTTCAAATCCCGGTCAATACTTTTTTTTTTTTTTTGCAAAATTTACAGGGTTTTAAATAATAATGGAATAACAGTTTTAAATTCGTTCATAGATCATTCCTTATTGCTAATTAATAAATAATAGCCTGATATGGACCGGATTTTAACCGGACGAAATTTCTACTCGGGATATTACATTTTATTTTAGTGAAACTTGACAGTAAGAGTTTGTAGATTTAACGGCATTGATCGTTCAATTGACATTTATTTTATGTTCTTCAACTGCTACGTATATTCTTTGATACAGAATTTCACTGTTGAAACAACTCTCAAATAATGTAGATCTTGACATAACGAATCGGTAGCTTCAACGGAATCAATGTGTAGAATCGACATTAAATTGCACTCCTGTTAACGTATCTGATTGTTTTTAAGACGTTATTATAATGTTGAAATAACCATAACATGTGTTTATCTGACGAAAACGAAATGTCGTTTTAATGTTAATTTTTTAACATATTAACATAGTCAACACTCAACATTAATTATTTATGTTGAATTAACATAAATTTTATAGTGGACCTTCTGGGACATGCAAATAATGTTGAATTTAACATTTTTTTTCTAACCGTGTATCATTCGCCAAGAGGTTACTATCATTCGTCTCACAAGGTTACTATCATTCACCTGATTCGACTACTATCGTTCATCGAAATTCATGTGGCCTTACCAGTACTGCTATGCCGTAGGATCAAAAATGACCCACGGACTCAGCTGATCCACTGCCACCACCGTTCGCTGCCCTGGCGTCTTCTTCATATCCCTGAGATCCTCGACCTCATATCGATCGTTGGGTAAGACTGCCCTGACCTTGAACGGCCCCTTGGCTTTGGCATTCAGCTTCCGGCTTTCCCCTGTGGCCGGTGCTGCACTGGATTTCCACATGACGACATCGTCTACAGCATACTTGGGAGGATTGAATCTTTTCGCATCAAACGCCCTCTTCTGTCTCCCTTGCTCATTTACGATGCTATCTTTAGCTACTTTCCGCATCTCCTCTAGGTCCACCTGGTCCAAGGTCTCCTGAATTGCGGATACCAATACCGCATCGGCCATACCGCGAGGCTTAAACCCATACAACAATTTTGATGGTGTGTTACGCGTACTTCGATTCGTGGTGTTATTTATGGCACTCTGGACCTGCTTAACGTATTTGTCCCAAGTATCCTCTGGTTCTCCCGCACTAGTTGTAGCCAATGCATCCAGCACAGTTCGATTGACCCTCTCACACTGTCCGTTGGCTCTAGGAGTAGCTACTGCATTTAGTACATGCTTAATGGCATACTCCCTACAGAAAGCTTCAAACGAGTGTGAGGTGAAGGCAGACCCCCGATCCGTAATTATTCGAGTTGGAACACCGAATATCGCAAAGACTGTCAGCAAAGCCTTAATCACGTACTTCGTTTTGGTACTTCGTACCGCCTCCAGTACGCAGAATTTAGTGAAAGAGTCAACTATCCTTAATATTTGAGTGTTCTTGCGTGTACTGCATTTGAACGGCCCGACATGATCTAATTGCAACGTATGGAATGGAATGGAAACCTTTTCTATCGGGTGCAGAAATCCCGGCTTTTTCCCGGCGGACGATTTATAATACAAGCAGTTGAGACAGGCCTTCACATACTTGGTTACGAACCTTCGCATACCCTTGAAATAATATTGTTCCTTAATTTTCTCCAAAGTCTTTTCCACGGCAAAATGCCCTGAGTCGTCATGACACATTTTTACCACGCTCCATCGAGCTGCTCGTGGAACGAGCCATTTATTTCCCGTTTCAGTTTTACGAAAAACAACCCCCCCTCTTAAGTCATATTTTTTGTAGTAGTCACGTACATCGGGTTGAATATCACCCGAGGCGAGTGTTTCCTTAATAATTCGAACCTCATCGTCTTGTAATTGAGCTACTTTTATCCATTCGGACGAAGTGATATCAACAGCCAAGCATTGCACGGGATTGCGGCTCAAATAATCGACGTGTGCGATTTGTGTACCCGGTCGATAAACAACATCAAAGTCAAAATCTTGTAAATACATCCACCACCGAGCAACTCTCGGATTGATATCTTTCTTAGACGCTGTAGCGCGGACGGCACTACAGTCGGTCACCACTTTAAACTTGATACCTATTAAGTAAACTCGAAACTTCGCTAGTGCGTCGACCACTGCCAGCGTTTCTAAATCGTATGAATGGTATCTTTGTTCTGTTGGCGTTGTTTTACGACTGTGGTAAGCTATTACGTAAGTCTTTTGTTCGAATTTTTGAAATAAAATAGCCCCCAATCCTATCGCGCTTGCATCTGTATGCACCTCCGTTTCTAGTGCCGGGTCAAAGATGGCTAAAATTGGTCGCGAAGATAAGGCTTCCTTTATATCTTGTACTGCACTTTCTTGTTCCGATTTCCATCTCCACACGACGTTTTTACGTAATAATTGTGTCAAGGGAGCGACCCTTTTAGCAAAATCTTTGATGAATTTTCGGAAAAATCCGGCAAGTCCGAGAAACTGTCGGACTTGTTTCACGTCCCTTGGTGACTCGGTTTTCCTTAATGCGTCAACCTTACCCTGACCCAGTCGTACCCCCAACTGCGATATTTCTCGTCCTAAATACTCTATCTTTTTTTGAAAAAATCTGCACTTTGATATGTTTATCGAGAATTTCCTGCTCTGCAATATGTTTAACGTGCTTATCAGCAGATCGAATCCCTCCTCTATGCTGTCACAAGCGAGAAGTATATCGTCGATGTAAACATTAACATCCGTTCCCCGAAAGGTTGTCATCATCGTTCTTTGAAAGTATTCTGGGGCGTTTACTAAGCCGAATGCCACGCGTAAAAATTCGTAGTGACCGTCCGGTGTCACGAACGCTGTTTTCTCAATAGCATCGGGGTGTAAGGGGATCTGATAAAATCCAGATTTCAAATCGAGAGATGTGTAATACTTTTTGCCCCCTAAGCGGTCAATCTGTTCGTCGATTATTGGTAGGGGGTACTTCATGCGTTTTGTAATTTTATTTAAAGCCCTGTAATCGACGCACATTCGCTCGTCTCCTGTTTTCTTTTTTACGAGTAATATGGGACTTGCATACGGCGACGAGCTCTCTCTAATGATACCGCTGGTCTCTAACTCAATCACCATTTGTTTTACCTTTTCGCGTTCCGCCATTGATAATCGGTATGGTCGACGGACAACCTGCTCATCGCTAAGGAGTTCAATTTTCATTCCCGGTACATCCGCACAACCTAACTCTTCCATACTGAGCGAGACGCTCTCCCGATATAAATTTAATATTTCCACTAGACGATTTGTATTTTCCGAGGAAAATCCCTCGCACATTATATCATTTTTCCGGATGGCCCTCCGCTCTCGCGTAACGAGATTCACTTCTAGCAGCTTCTCCTTTTGTCTATCTTTCTTAAGAAATTTGATTCCTGAGGCGTCCGACAATGCTACCACATCTGGCACGTTCAATATCTCGCGGCCTAGTAAAATCTCCTTACTGAGTTGACCATCCGGCATAATGTAAATGAAAGTGTCGTATTCGATACCATCGATCTTTACTTTTATCTGCGCTTGTGCTATCGGCAATCCCACAGTATTGTTAAATGCCACCATGGCATTATCGGTTTTTTCGGGTCGAAGTTGCATTAATCGAGCTACTCCTTCTTGGATCAATGAGCAATCGCTTCCCAAATCGAACATACATTCTTTTTCCGTGCCGTTTATAACGCACTTCCTAACCGGCTTCTCGATTAATGATCCGTCGACTCGACTAACCTCTAACGCTTGGGACGTTTTTCCCTCCAGTCATTTTTTTCTCCCCGCTGCCTCCGCAGCTTGCTTTTTGTAGCATTTTCCCTCTACATGACCTGCGGCTTTGCAATAAGTACATTTGACCATTGATTCCCTTTTTGATTGCGTACCGAGTGCACTTTTATCCCCACCTTCGGGGCAATCGCGCCTAAAATGACCTGGCTTTTTACAACCATGACACACCATTTCCTTTTTATTCCCGAAACCTCGATCTCCTGTTCCCTTCAAATTGGCCTGTTTAAGTTCCCTTGGCCCATTGCCATCCCTTGCTTCTCTGATACCTTTATTATTCTCTTTAACCTTGGCATTTACCGGAAAAATACTGAGCCTCTGATTAAGTTCTGCAATCGTACTCAACTTGGCTGTTAACAAAGCTGTCCTAATGCCTTCATCGTGAATGTCATAAGCAATAAGATCGACTATCTGACTCTCAGCTATACCCAACTTCAATTTATTTATTTTTTTGAAGCTTATTGAAGCAATACTCCTGCAGGTCTTGGCCTGGTTTACTTTTGTAATCGGCTACTTCATTAAATGACCGACCAAAACTTTCCTCGCCCGGGAATTGTTTAATCAGCTCGTGAGAAAATACTTCCCAATTTAAAAAGGCATGCGTAAGACCATCGTACCACAGTTTCGCATTGCCCCTCAATCTGCACCCAGATAAATACAGTTTTACCTTATCATCCCATTCGTACACCAGACCGCAGTCATTGATCTTGTCGATCCAATCCGAAGCCGTTATAGTTTTCGCGGCTGGATCGAACTCAGGTAGGAACTTCTCGTTCAAGTAATGACCATGGCTTAATCGTCTTGGGCCAGCGTTGGCGATCCCTGCCAATACGTCAGCAAGCCGCGCCAAGTCCGAGTCCCCACTCCTTGCACTAGCTCGCTCCTGGCTAGAGGCCCGACCTCTAAAGGATCGGCTTCTAGTTCGTCGTTCTTCTCTATCTCTATTTTTCCTTCCTTTACGACTCTGAGAACCGTGACGTTCGCGTGAACGTTCACGATGTCGCGATCGCCCATGGTCAGATGAACCTCGTTTATCCATTTTTTTTTTTTTTTTCACTTGTGAAAATCACTGTATCCAAACAAATGCTTCACTCTCACAGCGGATAGCACATGTGTATATCCCACTTCTGATATGTAGCGATATAAATTTATTCTACCGTCAATACGCGATTTCTTAAAGTGTATACATATATAGTAAATTATCAGTTATCCGAATAATGTCACATTCCAGTCATTACGCGATATTGCAAAGAAATATGTTAATGAGCTTATAAAGTTCTTGGAAGGTTGGTATCGGTGACAGTCAACTAGTTACGGAGGCCTGATGTGCCCTCTCAAACGCGTCGTTGCTTAATGCCCTTTTTCCTCTGCCTTCATCAGCCTCTCGCCTTCGACCCGTCATCGATATTGGATCAGTTGTTTATCCTCCGGGCTCTCGAAAATCCCCCTTCAACTCCTCGCTTCTCTACCGAGGCCCACACACGTAAATGTTGACTACAAAACTATAGATTATTATGGAAACGATTCTAAAGAAGCTAATAATAGAAGCGCTGATGAGGAACTCCGATAGTGTCGGTACAGTAAAGAAATATTGAAACTTGTAAGACGTTCGGTGCAAGTGTATCAAACTTGTGATTCACCCGATTCGGAAGCGATTTTCTGTATGTTTTTATTTCGTGTTTTGATCCTAATTTAATAGTTAGCACCTCAAAAACTCACGAAATCATCCAAAAACTCTTCGAACAAAACTAAATTGTAAGGCTTTTAATATTTATAGATGCCATATAGTTCCGGGTGAAGCAAATAGAACGCTGCCCATATTTATGAGTTTATTTTCTTGTTACACAGTAACCCGAATGATGAGCAACAAAAAAGGAATATGAGTACGAGAGAAAAATAAAACCAGAAAAGATAGGAAGTGAGTGGAACAGATACAGACGAGTCTAGCTTAAACTTTAAACGATCATAAATATACCCATATGACAATATTTATTTTCATTATATCCTCAATAGTAATCCCGACTCTTACATTCGATGCCTTCCTCTTCTTATCTTGCCGAACAATAGACCTATGAGTCGTAGTCCAGTCGGAATAAACATGAGTTCTATTCAACTGACCCACCGAATCGCCGATTTTTTTGTAAGTAGTTTGGACCCCAAAGAATGTACTGTGAAAAATGTCAAATCGTAGGAGTTGTTTTTTGGCCGCAAAAATTGTTTAAAAAACGAAAAGTCACTATTTTGATGTTATTATTTTTGGAATGAGATTTATCGAAAAATGTTTCCTACAAAAAATGTGCGCCGTAATGAAATCTACAAAATAAGTCCTATTCAAAAATCACGTAGAATTATTAGTTTGGCGGTAAATCACTGTTAAACAAAACTTTATTTATTTTTTATTTATTGTATTTACGTAGATTATTTATGAGTAACTGTTCTGAAACTCATCCATCACCTAAAAAAAACTGTCCTGAAGAGATATCAGCAAGTTTTATCCAGCTATGTTATATAGTTTAGCAATAATAACTGATTTTCGTAAATCCGGCGTTTCGATATAGAAACTGTTCCACAAGGCCCACAAGGTGCAAAAAAAATAAGGGTGGTTATTTTCAATATGTACATTCAGGATTTAACTCAAAAGAATGGTTTTTTTCTTTTTTAACCATGTTTTTCGAGGATATAAAATTTTAGCTTATAAACAAATAGTAGTTACTCCTTAAATACTTGAGTTACGTAAAATATTCTTCAAGATTCTCATAGGTCTTAGCGAGACGCGTAATTAAAAAAAAAAAAAGCCTCAATATCTTTATTACAAGCCGAGATACAATCATTTTTACGTTTGTTTAATTTATTACTGTTAAAATCAACATATTAACAAAATTCAAGCTCGTGAGCATTCGTAATAGTGTTAGGCATAACATTCGATATCATACAAACCGTTCTGAGCATTAATCTCATGGCAGATCATGATTGCATTCGGTCGCTCGCGCACGGAATAGCGGATGGCAGCGTCGGTGCAGTTGAGCGGCGTGGTGGGGGCCTGCGTCTCGCCCCGCGACTCCTTTCGCGCGGCTTAGTTAACTATTTCCGTATCTCCCTTATAAATTGTCGTAAAAAGTTTTTTTTTTTTTAATTTTACGTAGTTTTTTCTCACAAATTCAAAAATGCCCATAAAAATCAATATTCTCTAAGCCTCGCGCGGCTTAATTAACTATTTCTATATCATCTTTATAAATTGTAAAATTTTTTTTTTTTTTTCATTTCATGTAGTTTTTTCCTACGATTTCAAAAATGCCCATAAAAATCAATATTCTCCAAGCCCGCGTGGCTTGATTAACTATTTACATATCTTCCATATAAATTGTCGTAAAATTTTTTTTTTTTAAATTTCACGTACTTTTTTCCCACGAATTCATAAATTTTCGTGAAAATCAATATTTTTTAATATGTACCCCAAAAACTACTTTTTAAATTCATTGTTGATGTTGGGAGGCCTATAAATAACCCCCCAAAAACACCATAAATGGTGTACAAAAAGTTGAGACAAGTACATTTCCTTGCGTCGTTTTGTCTATCCTTACAAAAATATGACAAACATAAATATGTGTAAAATATATCCTCACAAAAAGGTCTTAAGTAAATTCAAATCATTCAACTCACAGTTGCCAAGTACATCCAGCATTTTTATTTTCTACATTGTTTATTAACCGTTTATAAGTAAGTCACAATGCTCGAAAACGTCTTGAAACGGGACTCAGGGACTTAATCTAAAAATTTAATGTTTGAAAGATTTTTTTTTCAATGCGAATTTTTTTTCAATAAAATCTTTCAAACATTAAATTTTTAGATTAAGTCCCTGAGTCCCGTTTCAAGACGTTTTCGAGCATTGTGACTTACTTATAAACGGTTAATAAACAATGTAGAAAATAAAAATGCTGGATGTACTTGGCAACTGTGAGTTGAATGATTTGAATTTACTTAAGACCTTTTTGTGAGGATATATTTTACACATATTTATGTTTGTCATATTTTTGTAAGGATAGACAAAACGACGCAAGGAAATGTACTTGTCTCAACTTTTTGTACACCATTTATGGTGTTTTTTGGGGGGTTATTTATAGGCCTCCCAACATCAACATTGAATTTAAAAAGTAGTTTTTGGGGTACATATTAAAAAATATTGATTTTCACGAAAATTTATGAATTCGTGGGAAAAAAGTACGTGAAATTAAAATAAAAAAAATTTTACGACAATTTATATGGAAGATATGGAAATAGTTAATTAAGCCACGCGGGCTTGGAGAATATTGATTTTTATGGGCATTTTTGAAATCGTAGGAAAAAACTACATGAAATGAAAAAAAAAAAAAAAATTTACAATTTATAAAGATGATATAGAAATAGTTAATTAAGCCGCTCGAGGCTTAGAGAATATTGATTTTTATGGGCATTTTTGAATTTGTGAGAAAAAACTACGTAAAATTAAAAAAAAAAAAACTTTTTACGACAATTTATAAGGGAGATACGGAAATAGTTAACTAAGCCGCGCGAAAGGAGTCGCGGGGCGAGACGCAGGCCCCCACCACGCCGCTCAACTGCACCGACGCTGCCTTCCGCTATTCCGTGCGCGAGCGACCGAATGCAATCATGATCTGCCATGAGATTAATGCTCAGAACGGTTTGTATGATATCGAATGTTATGCCTAACACTATTACGAATGCTCACGAGTTTGAATTTTGTGAAAATGTTGATTTTAACAGTAATAAATTAAACAAACGTAAAAATGATTGTATCTCGGCTTGTAATAAAGATATTGAGACTTTTTTTTTTTGAATTACGCGTCTCGCTAAGACCTATGAGAATCTTGAAGAATATTTTACGTAACTCAAGTATTTAAGGAGTAACTACTATTTGTTTATAAGCTAAAATTTTATATCCTCGAAAAACATGGTTAAAAAAGAAAAAAACCATTCTTTTGAGTTAAATCCTGAATGTACATATTGAAAATAACCACCCTAATTTTTTTTGCACCTTGTGGGCCTTGTGGAACAGTTTCTATATCGAAACGCCGGATTTACGAAAATCAGTTATTATTGCTAAACTATATAACATAGCTGGATAAAACTTGCTGATATCTCTTCAGGACAGTTTTTTTTAGGTGATGGATGAGTTTCAGAACAGTTACTCATAAATAATCTACGTAAATACAATAAATAAAAAATAAATAAAGTTTTGTTTAACAGTGATTTACCGCCAAACTAATAATTCTACGTGATTTTTGAATAGGACTTATTTTGTAGATTTCATTACGGCGCACATTTTTTGTAGGAAACATTTTTCGATAAATCTCATTCCAAAAATAATAACATCAAAATAGTGACTTTTCGTTTTTTAAACAATTTTTGCGGCCAAAAAACAACTCCTACGATTTGACATTTTTCACAGTACATTCTTTGGGGTCCAAACTACTTACAAAAAAATCGGCGACTGGGTGGGTCAGTTGAATAGAAGTCGTCCAAATTTATGTACATTCCGACTGGACTATCGGGAAAACTGGACCTTCGTGTTAATTTTATGTATCCTCTCGTCGTATTTTTTGAACAGTAACGAAATCACGCAATATCTTCCGACACACAATATCAAAACAAAAAAAAAATTACTCGCCGACAATAATATTCGATCACCGGTTCACATCAAAGAAAAAAGATCGCCTATACACATATGAAATCACACGGAATTATTATCGTCACGCAACGATGCTCAGATTTACTCTCAACGCGGTCATTTGGTCCGATTATGCTCGTAACGTCATAGGAAAATAAGATCACAATATATAAACTACGGAAATATAGAAATAACTCATCCCATTCAGGGCCAAACGTTAATAGAATAAACCAAAGAAAAAAATGAGGGAATGATACGCGGCACATTCGGAAGTCGCAAAATATATATCACGCGTGTACTCCTCGAGCAATGTCCCGTATTAATAAGGGTTACTTATATCTCACGATTCGCGGAATATCCCTCGGTGGCTCTTTCTTTTGCGCTCCAGGAACTCACTCTCTCTCTCTCTCTCTCTCTCTCTCTCTTTCTCCGCGGCCCAGGATCTTGCCCAAAAGCTCCCCACCCGAGTAAATATACTATCCATCAAACGCAGATCAGGCCGCACGTGAAGCCCCGATGTATTGTCGATTATACAAAAGTCGCGCGCTCGAGCGACCGCGTAAATTCAAATTTACCATGTTATCTCACGTATTGAAGCTTGTGATTTTTTTCCCTCGATGATTGATTATCCTTGGATTCATCTGGAGAGAAAAACATCATTAACCCATAATATTGATAGCATCTAGTTTATTGTTTAATGAATGAAAAAAATTCAGCAAATAAGATTCATTGAATAATTCACGCGACTGTACATGAAAAAGATCGCGATAAACGGTCGCTAAATAATATGATAAATTTGTAAGCTTTACTAGAGTTGCTGTAAGTTGCGGTCCGGACAAGTGATGTGTACTTTTCTAATCTCATCTCTGTTATTGCTGCGAGAGGAATTTAAAACTCTCAAATTCCAGCGAAGCTATAGTGTTTTTTCAGTGCGCAGCGGAGAAGATAATCAAAAATTTAAAATTCTATGGACTCACATATCTTGAATAGTTATTGCGGCCTATATATCGACAGCGATAAGTACGCGGTGCGATTGGCGTGCGGCTTTGAAAATCTCGCAAGTTAAGCAGTAGTAGCCCATTACTCAGATGGGTGACCACTAAGTCACGCGCAGGCATATCGGTGAGCAGAAGGTCACTTTCGCTAAGGCTTTGGTATCTGTACTACATCATATATATGTTTACACTATATAGGTGGGAGGCATCGTCTCTGTTAATAATTACATAATTTGGCAGAGTTTTTATTTCAATATCACATGCTGTAGATTAAATAAATGCTTGAAGATACCTTTTAACTAATATAATATTTATATAGTGAACATTTTGTTATTCGAGTTATTCCAACGTATACCATTTTGGGTATTTACGACCCTTCCCTCTTTTTTCTTAATCAGTTTGCGCCACCATTCTGTTTTAATATTTTTTTCCAATGTTACGAACGTAACACAGGAAATAAATTTTTGTCACAAAATAAAAGTTGAATAGATGAACTATGTTTTTAGTGCATGTAACTCGAAGATATTCAAGCTTGAAGGTCTTATTAACTGCATTAATATATCATCTAAAGTATATGTATAATGCATATTATGGAATATTTATGTAGGTATGTGTGTCTGTACAATCAGAACTCACCCCCCCCCCCTTTCGCCTCCTCTTTCTTGCTTTTTTTTTCGCGAGCTTCGTTTGTTCGTCAAAGGTGACAGATCCTCGCGATACTGTGGAATTTATATTAAAACAGGTTCAAATACATATGTATAGCGATTATACACGGCTTTTATGTTTTTAGATTTTTTAATTTGTTTTCGCCGAACGAAAATAAATGATAGGATGAGAGGGAGAGAGAGAGAGAGAGAGAGAGATAAAATATTTCTTCGACGAGCGTTTGTTGCAGGATGCGTAGATTGCGACTGGTTGTTGGCATTCTCCGGGTAAGCTCGTAATACTGGGAGCAGGAAGCATTCTCGGTCTCGTCGAGATAACTTGACAGTCGAATTAACCGCTTCTTGGAACAGACAGCCCAGATACCCTGGTGTGAGCCTGCATAAAGCAGCATCTGCTGTCTCTTCTGATCACGCTTCCGTGATGCGCATTGGCTATCATTTCTGCTTTGATCCTCGGCTGTTAAATATATAATTTATTTATGTACCCTGTCCATCGAGAGCCGCATAGCAGGACCACTCGTTATACATCGTATTCTTTTTTGGCAAATGCACGTGGTATTTTGCCTCGGGGGCTCTCTTAAATCGCGATCACGCAAATATCTTGTTCGATCTTGTTTTTCATCGTATATGCAGTCTAAATACTCGCAGTCAAACCCATCAGGACAAGCACAAATTACTACGTTTCGACATCCCCTTTAGCTTCAGTTTACCCTGACACGAAATTATAATCCCTCGATACACTTTACATTGGGAGCTTCATTAAAGTCCTTGGATGTTACACTCAAGGCCCTCTCCCCCCACCTCCGCCACCCATTCCCATTGGTACAGACGAGAACTTGGTTTAAACTTCGAATTATGGGTTTCAGAATAGAAATGACAATCCCTCAATTATTTCCGATGCCGATTTTTAAAATGATTTTCGAGTGCAATATGAAAATATTTCCGTGATCGGATTTAACTCCCCCTGAAATTTATTAAAACGTATTTATCATCGTTAAGTAACTACTCGCTTGCCTGTGATTGTACCTATATGTATAGGTGGCAGTTTTTAAATACTCTTGCCGCAGAAACCGATGACTATTGAAAAATGAATAGACTTTTATACATCGGCATCAAGAATTATTAGGAGATTTCCATCTCTATTTTAAAACCATTGATTTTGAATTCCTGCGTTATAAGATCTCGAATGTAGTGTACTGGAAACTTGATTCTGTCTACTCCTCAGAATCGGAGTTTCCAAAATCAGACTGGCACATGCACCACTTCTAGTAAAACTGTACAGCATCTGGGTGTTCGTTTTGTTGATCCGACATTCCGTATCAAGTTTGCTAACGTCCCTGACAGGGGATGAAAGAGTATCTTCCATCATGGGTCAGAACGGTTCACGTATTTTGAGGAGACTAGACGGATTCAAGTATTAAAAAATTGAGGTTCCACTGGAATAGGGGCACTGCGGGTGGGCTTGAGAAAAAAGCTCCTGTATGAAGCCTAGCCTGGAGATTATAATTTTGTTTGGGCCCTACTCTCGATCGAGAAGCGATGTTACAGACCGATTTGGTATTAAATCGTGGAACATTTGATTGCATATGAATTTTTGCGTGCTTTTTTTTTTAATTTACAGGGTTTTCAAAAATAATGGAATAACAGTTTTAAATTCATTCATTGTTCATTCCTAATTGCTAATTTATAAATACTAAACTATATTTATAGCCCGACGAAATTTCTACTCGGGTTTTATCAGGTCCAGATAGGGCGTTTTATCAGGGCTGGATGAAGCGCCTGATCAGGGCCGAAGTTATTTAGCCTGATCTGGGTCTGATTTGGTATTGTGGCAACCTGATCAGGGCTGGATTTCACCCTGAACAAATTTCTGCACTGTAAAAAAAAAAGGTAAATTCAACTCGAAAACGATTGAATCAACTCATTTCTAGAGTAACATATGGCGAACCACATTTTCGAGTTGATTCAACTCATATATAGCGCCGTTTTAACCACAATATGTAGCACGATAAACTCGATTTGTGGTTGTCTCAACACGAGATGTGACTGGTTCGACAATATATCTATTTGATGTGACTCATTAGTATGGTTGGAACAGCTACATTTTTAGTTGACTGAACCCGATCTGATGGTACAATTAACTCGATTTGTGGCTCTTTCAATCAAAAATAAAGTCCATGTACGCAGAAATATAGTTCAAGCCACTAAATATTCGGTAGAACGAGCTCGATTTGTGATTGTCTCAACTCGCGATGTGGCTCATTCAACCTGATATTTATTTGATGTGACTTATCAACATGGTTAAAACAGCCACATTTTTGGTTGATCGAACTCGATCCGATGGTATATTTAACTCGATTTGTGGCTCCTTCAACCAAAAATAAAGTCCACGTACGCAGAAATATAGTTGAGGCAACTGAATATTCGGTAGAACGAACTCGATTTATGTTTGTCTTAACTCGCGATGTGGCTCATTCAACCGGATGTACATTTCGCGTTTCTTAAATTTCGAGCTTCAAAATTAATTTAAAAAAAATTATAATGCATTTATCGCGATAACAATATGACAGAAATGATATCACACGAAAAAAAAAGTTCTCCGTTGATATTCACTCATTACAGAATTTCTGTCTGAGCCGGGACTCGAACTGCCTACCTACAAGTTTCCTACCTAATGCCTGCTTACTAACCCGGGACGCTACCTATTGCGCTATCGACTACTATTGAATTTCGTTCATCAATTTTCCCATATACGCTGCATGCTGGCTCACACTTACAAAATTGAATGCGTCATTGCCATTACCATTTGACGATTTTGATTAGTAATAGAATTCATTTTCACACAACTTTGCTAGTTTTATATTTATATTTTGTATTTATATTTTGAGTTTCGATTGAACTTTTAATCGAGACGTTCCAACTCTTTTTCAGAGTTGAAATGACGACGCATAGTAATCGGATAAACCACAAATGTAGTTGAATCAATCTAATATTTGGTTGAAAGAGCTGCTTATGGAGTTGTTTCAAACATTTATGGTAGTAGAACGAGCCATATAAAAGAGTTGTTTTAACATCAATTGTGATAAATAGAACCACACAATGTAGTCGATTGAACTTTTCATCGAGTCCTTCCAACTCTTTTTCAGAGTTACAATGACGACGCATAGTAATCGGATAAACTACAAATGTAGTTGAATCAACCTAAAATTTGGTTAAAAGAGCTATTTCTAGAGTTGTTTCGAACATTTATAGTAGTACAAAGAGCCACATAAAAGGGTTGTTTCAACGTAAATTGTGATAAATAGAACCACATAATGTAGTCGATTGAACTATTAATCGAGTCCTTCCAACTCTTTTTCAGAGTCAAAATGACGACGCATGATAATCGAATAAACCACAAATGTAGTTGAATCAACCTAATATTTGGTTCAAAGAGCTGTTAATTGAGTTGTTTCATTCAATTATCGTAGTCGAACGAACTGCAGAAAAAGTTGGACCAACTATTCTGTTGTGAGTGATTCAACTCTGAAATGAGTTCGGTCAACTCGTTAGGTGGCTGTTTTGACCGAATATGTTAACGCGATTTCAGAGTTGAAGCAACTATTCCATGTACATGCTTTAACTCGATATTCGGTTGACCCAACTCAATTTGAGTTGTTCTAACTCATTTTTTTCAACTCGATTTCTCGAGTTGAATTTACCATTTTTTTTTACAGTGTGCTCGGGGAGTGAACGGGCAACATATGGAATTTTTAAATGAAATTAAAGAACTTCTGGAAAGTCGATCCGTATGTACGATTACCAGTATCTGCTACAATAAGAGACAATTATATATTATGTATACACAGTTACGAAGATCGAGCAGTGGCCCAGTTGGTACGACTCTGGACTGCCACCCAGGCGGCCAGGGTTCGAATCCCGCTGCCGGCACCAACGGATTTTTCCAAATGCTTTTTCTGTGAGCTCGATGGTTCGAAACCCACCTAAAAAAAAATTGTAGGTTCTCCCAACTACACTGGGCCGGTATCGAAGAGGTTGCGAAATCAACAGAAACTAATAGTTCCCTAAATGGACAAAAAAACTATACGCCCAGTGTATGAAGGGAGCCTTAAGCCCGATAGGGCAAGGCAGGTGCACCCACCAAGTACATGTACACAGTTACGATAAAGTAGAAGTTTCAAAATTCACTGGATGACATTCTGTGTTGGAATAGAAAAAAAAATCCCATTTACGCAGTATATGTGAAGCAACGATGAAAATAGGGACGGCATAAACCGACAAAGGGAGGACGTGGACTGCGGGTCATCATTTTTAAAAAGGTTTTTATACTGGATATAGGACTTTATTAAGAGTCTCAGGGCGAGAACAGACTTTTGTAAGACTGATAATATCCCAAAAAGAATAAAAGTGTTCAATCTTTATTTTCATTTTCAGTTTTGATTTACGTATCTGGAAAATTCCCAAGGCGAGCTTTAGCTCCTTGCCAATCGAACCCATTTGAATTAACAGTATTTTTAATAGCACGTTTTCCCGCTCGGAGCGTTACATTTTATGAGATAGGGAGCAATCTCCGGTAATTTCCGAGAAAAATTAACGAAAACATTTTTTCTATATATATTATAAGCGATTACAATATACTAGCACAACAAAATATTTGGTTGCATGAAACGCAATTTGGTATCGTGTACCGAATAAGTGCTTGAAAAACTAAATAGTTTCTTTGGTAGAAATGAACATTCGTAAAAAGGTTCTGCTCGTACTTTGAGGGTCGTGCGGGGTAGAGAGGTTACATACAGGCCACACCCAATACTGCCAACCTAATATTGTTATGAACGAAAACGTTTCCGGTACAGAAAACAGTGGAATGATTCATTGTTATTGCTCTCAAGTTATTGTTTTGTTAATTAAGCGCCGGAAAAGCAACAAAAATAAAAAATCCCATTTATTTTCAATTCATTTGCGATACGTCGTATCCTGGGTCTTGACACTTGGTAACGTTGCAGAAAAGTAACGCGTGAAAGTACCACGAGCCTTTTATACTTCTCTCTGTGACTCACTCCACACTCTCCCTGTTGCGAACGTTGCAACGTCGTAACCATATCTTCAACCGTATCCCATCGAAATTGGTATACATTTCATTCATTTGCCATAACTCACGATAGACGTAGCGAATCGGATTAATTTTCTTTTTTCTAGGATATTGTAATAGATAAATTTACATTTTCCTGAAATTTTTAAACAGCCGCTACTTTTTTCCTACCTGACTAGCTCACGCGCGCGTAGCGTCTAAGATTACGCATGCAAAACAGAACGTTACCTCGGAAAAAAATCACAGATCAACCCCTTGACGGGCACTAACATCCCTTGAACCAAAAAGAACCCTTTCCCTTTGGAGCTCAATATGGAACTTCTCGAAATAAACAGCACAATTGAAATCTTATCGCTGATTTTACCTGTACAAATGGTGCACTTGCAAGATATTGCAAGAACACGATTTTCCCTCCGACCCTCAAGAGAAAACGTTTCAAAATCGACTCCAAAATTTAAATTTAATCGCTGATTTAATCTCTAAGAATTGTCTGCTTTCAAGATATTTCATATACGATTATATTGCTCCACCTCTTTTGATAAAAAAATACCCCTGCTCGACTGGGGCTCAAAAGAAAACATGTTGAAATGAACGGTACAATTTTTTACATGCGATATCTTGAAAGCACGTAATTTCTATGGTTCAGATCAATAACTCGAATTAGATTATGTTTTTCATGACGAATCATTCTCTCTGGAGCCTCACGGAAGTAAGGAATAATACAGAATCATGAATAAAATATAATTAATGTACATAATTCATGTAGGTAAAATCAGCGATTAGATTCCAATTGGACTACATATTTTTAAACTTTTTCTTTTGAGCTTTTCAGGAAAAATGGTAGTTTTTTTTTATGAAAGGGGTGGGCATTAAAATCTTAAATGAAAAGTCATGAAAGCACATAATTTGCGTTTAGTAAGATCACTGATTTGATTCAATCTGTGCTGCTTACTTCAAGACATTCTCTTTTGAGCCTCTTAGAGAAAGGGGCAGTATTTCTTCAAAAAGGCACACGGTTAGTTATTGTTTCAAAGAAGTGGAGCAATAAAATCGTGCATGCAATATCTTGCAAGCATATAATTTATACAGGTAAAATCAGCGATTAGATTTAAATTGTGCTGTTTATTTCGAGACGTTCTCCATTGAGCTCCAAGGGGAAAGGGGTCTTGAGGGTAAGCCTTCAATTTAGGGATGCGAATTCACCGCTTGATTTTGAGGCTTAATTTGGGGGTAAATTGGGGTTTTTTTCCATGAGAATAAAGGTGAACGCATCCAACTATAGTTGGCCGGGAAGACGGTTAACGCGATCTCGTGTCTGAAGCAATGAGTTGCCAATATTGAAGCAACGTTGCTTAGCAGGCAACGCGTGGAAGGTAATGGTGTTGAGACAGACAAGGACTTGATCCAAAGGGAGTCGGCGCCGCAGGAAAATGGATATAGGAGTTGAAAGAAACTGAAGTTAGACATTATATGGTTAAGACCATCCTCTGTACTAGACATACCGGATCACCATTAGGTACCGGCAGTTTAAGTTATGGTCGGTAATAATTTCATTGTATTTTTTGTTATGCTTTCAGCTCTCGCTCTCTGTGACTGGTCGGATCTTCAGCGTCAGAGAAGATCAATAGCCCGAAGTTTTTGTTCACCACGTGGTGGAAGTCCTCAGCAGGAGGAATTCTCAAGAATCGGTACACTCGAGGCTATCCAGTTACTTGCTACTCTCGAGCACGAAGATTCGACGCCAATATTAAACGGAAAACAGTCCTTGAAGCCACTGTTGCTAGCCTCACTAGCCAATATGTTTACGCGTTACATGTGCTCAACCAGATTCAGCTACGAAGACGAGGAATTTCGTCGTATAGTACGGTCCTTCGACGAGATTTTCTGGGATATAAATCAAGGCTCTCCGGTTGATTTTTTACCCTGGCTAAGTCCATTTTTCACGAAACAAATAAATCGCCTCAATGACTGGTCAACGGAAATAAGAAGTTTTATACTTCGCAGAATAATCGATCATCATCGCGAGACTCTCGACACTACTACCGGTATACCGCGTGACTTTACCGACGCTCTTCTTTTGCATCTGGAGAGCGCCGAGTCAGATCTATCGTGGCAGCATATAATCTACGAACTCGAGGATTTTATCGGTGGACATTCGGCAATTGGAAATCTCGTTATGTTGATTCTAGCCAATACCGCTGTATATCCCGATGTACAAAGAAAAATTCAGATGGAATGCGATAATATACTCTCACGTGATGAACGATCCGATAGTCTTATAACGTTTGACGATCGTTTGGATATGGCATATACCGAGGCGGTTATATGGGAAACATTGAGAATCGCAAGTTCACCAATTGTTCCGCACGTTGCAACCGAGGACACCGACATCGATGGTTATCCCGTGGCTAAGGATACCGTAGTTTTTGTCAATAATTTTTATCTTAATCTCGGAGAGTCATACTGGGGCGCGGATTCACGTGAATTTCGTCCTGACCGTTTTCTCAAACCCGTCGAGACATCTTTAACGTCAGACAAGAGAAACGGTGGTCCAAAATATCGCGTCAGTAAACCTGAACACTTTGTCCCATTCTCCACTGGCAAACGTACCTGCATCGGTCAGAGACTCGTGCAAGGTTTCGCATTCATCATTGTAACGGCACTTCTATCGCGATATGACGTACATTCGGTCACCGACGATCTCATGATGCATCTACTTCCGGGCTGCGTTGCCGTACCGCCTGATCCATTTCATCTAAAGCTACAGCCGAGGAAACTCACCTCCTAAGGCTCACTGTCTGCATAAAGCATCTATGTTTACGATCTAACGCACTGTTCGTAATCGATTGAAAAAAAGCACCACAGCGATTAAGCTTTTTTGTGATTTTTATATATTAAAAAGTAAAAAAAAAAATGTTATCGTGAATTTGTTTTAAAGCTTTTATGAAAATTGCTTTGATTTTAATGGCATGTATTTCTAGTGAAAATGGATGATCCGTTAATAATTTTAGCAATTGAACGGTAAGACTGAATTTTAAGCCTCACTGAAACATGGTACTTGGTAAAAAAGAAATGTGCGCAAACAACATCTTCTTCAATATGCGATAATTCGAAATTTTTTGGAAAATGTAACCTTGATGTACAAAAAAAAAATTCTTTACAGATTTTTTGTTCTATCGCAACGAGGGTGAAGAGCAAGGCCATGCTTCAAAGGCTGTATTACAACAATATACGTGTAAACGAGCCCTCTTCGTAATTATTTCTTTATCATAAAATATTGTTAGCTACAAAATTTTTCTTACCTTACGAAAATTTCTTTGACATGAAAACAAGAAGAAATTTGTATGCCTGTATGTATATATTGCTTGCGTTAAGACGCTTTTGCGTCTTTTGACATCTTTATTATACAATCATCCATCATTTAAATATATATTTCATACGTGTGTATATATATATATGCTGAGGATAAATCGATGGATCGACATCCTCAAGAATTCCGTTAAGCTACGGGAAAATAAAGGACCTACAAAAATAAATGTACGTAATAATGATTAATGACCATATTGCATCATCTGTTTTACTCCTGCGCGTGTGTCGTGTATCTGTGAACATATATAGCTTTTGCGTTATGCATCTTTAAGGCGATGTATCACACCCTCTGACCACCTCGAAAACGCGAATTCTACTTTCTCCGAGATGATACAAGCGATCAGGATGAAATAAGCTTAGCCACTGCAGTCTGTTGGCAAAAAGTGGCTAAGCTTTTTTTATTGTGATCAGTTGCATCGTTTGGGAGAAAGTACCTTCAAGGATTTTCAGCCGTCTCTCTCGCACTCACGTGTCACGTGGTACATGTGCGAAATGTACCAGTGGCCGCACACGTCCCAGTCGTCGCACACCACCACAAACAATTACATTTATTAACCTTTTCGCTCCGGGGATTTTTCCTTTAAAATTGACCTCGAATTTTAGCTGAATTTCATGACTTAAATGAATGAACTTCTTATGACAAGTCACCACTCGGAGTGCTGGTCCATATATGGACCAGTCCCGGAGCGAAAAGGTTAAGCATTTCATGATTAATATTTAAATTCCAATAATCGTAAGGTGATCGACGATACTTCACTAACGTATAAGAAAAAAATCGACTAGAGTCTTACGCGAAATATAAATTATTTTCATGTGTTTATTCCGGCCCGCGTGTTATCAAAGCCGTATCAACAGATTTCTTATCGAATATGCTAAGGAATAATGAAATATTTTTAACACTCATCGTTTAGATTGTATGTGTATTCGAGATAAATTATAGCTAATTTTGTTCAGGAAAAAGTAGAGTTTTCCATCCAGTAGTTAAACTTCCCGTAAAACTCAATTGAACCATGCAATCTTCGTGATCTATTATTGAGACAATCAAATCATAATCTGTACCCCTGTTAGAACACCGTTCAGAGACTGGTATAATATAGACTCACGTATAGTTCGATAGAGGCCCAGTAGCCGCACGGTACGACATTTAGCTGTTTCGCGATCGGTGTCGTTACTTACATGACATGCCGGACCGGTGACATGTTGTCAAAATTTAATTCTTCAATTTCCTGACCAAATTGAAATTTTGTATTTTGAATTAATCGGTATTCATTTTATCGTGATGAACTATTGAGTTCCAAAAGCTAATTCTATCGAGATTTGAGAATCGATGCTCATTAAATAGGGCTTTTAGTGTTCGAATATTGTATTTCGCGGACACTGGGTCTTTTCGTGTCCGAACACTGGGACTTAGCGAATAAGCGCTTTGCGGACACTGGTGCATTCCAGCTTTCCACCTTTCTCGCGGTATAAGTAATAAATTACGCAATATTTTAATAAATATTGCATGTGTTTTAGAAACTGGAAATCATAAACAAGGTGTTTGAAGTCATTGATAGAACGCATGAGGCTTTACGTCCTAAATTTTTATAGCAATCTTAACTCTTAACGGTCCCTTAGGTATCCGGCAACTGATACATTTACCTTAATTCATCGGTGAATTTTTATTTCATTCATAAAAAACCATTTTGAAAATGCCCGAGATAGTTTTTATTTGATAATTTTCTATGGAATAAAAGGTACAGCCACCCTATTTCAGCAATAAAACAAACCTTGTGGCATTCGGATAGTTTCTTTGACAATAGGCTCAAGACGAAATATTTTGGTCACCGACGATGCACGGATTGATGTACCGAGATTGACGAGAAGGTGCAAATTTAAGTCATTTTTTTATTATAGACAATATAAACACAACTCACTACTCACTTCGTAACTTCGTATAAATGTCGTAAAAAAAAAAAACGGGTGCGTGTACACACGGTACGCGCGTCAGAAGTGAATACTCGTATGTGATCGACGGAACTCGCTTATTGCCCTGCTAACACAGAAAGTTATAAAAACGTTGTTAAGTACGTTTACAAAAACACGCAAAAACGTCTCTTTTGAATGGTCGAAAAAACGTCTTAAGAACGTCTTTTAAACGTTATTTTGCCGCAAACGTCTTAAAAACGTCTTCAAAACGTCTTTTAAACGTTTTTTTTTGCCGCAATTTTTTCCCTAAAAAGTTTACCGCGCGTTTACCACATTTCTGTCAGCTTCTGTAAACTTTTTTGAGAAAAAAATTGCGGCCAAAATAACGTTTAAACGACGCTTTCAAGACGTTTTTTCGACCATTCAAAAGAGACGTTTTTGCGTGTTTTTGTAAACGTCTTAACAACGTTTTTATAACGTTCTGTGTTAGCAGGGTGTTATTCCCATCAGATGAAAGAATAGTGAGAGGGAAGGAGGATAGATTGACATGCATGAAAACACGAAATGACAGGATTGTCCTTATTTCACACTGTTCTATCCGTTGTATGTTGAGTTTACAGCTGAATTTACTGTGTCTTCGTACCTCGTGTTGACGTTGGCGTTAAAAATTTTATTTGTATAGAGGGGGGTGGGGGGCAGAAAGAATTGATAGGGTGAGCAAAGAAGTAGGAATTAGTTATAGATATGAAATCAATTTTATTTGTATAAGTATATGTATCTGTAAGTAAAAAATTGGGATAAAGTAATTCTGTTCTCTTATTCTCTTATTTTCATTGCTCTCGTGTCTATTATTTATAGAATCGTCTAATTCTACAATACCAAAAATTGGATTATGATAACTCAAATATGACATAAAATGCTTCAGATCTAGTTTGTCGATATTTTTTGCAAATACAGCATCTATCGTTGAACGGCCTTTAGTGGTCGGATCACTCCTGCCGTTGATCATTTTTAACGAGAAATGTTTTTTTCTAAAAATTGATGCAGTGATTCGGCCTGTGGCAATGAAAAATTGACATTAAAATCACCTGCGAGAATTACCGATTCATTACGGTAATGCACAAAGTCTGCTAGCATATCGGCTAAAACTTGAGAACCGCCTATTGCTAAGGGCAATAACGCTTTAGCGATTAAACCTCATAATATCTTGAAGCGATGTATTGAGCGAAATATAAATTGCTATTAAAGATCGAACGGAGGAAACTTCGGAGAGCGTATTTCATTTTTTTAAAATTAAAGCACATTTTTTAATATCTGAAAATACCTCCACATTCTACCTATCAATCAACCTTAATATTTCTTCCAACATTTTGTACCGTCAGTAATTTTCTCATAGTTATGATCCGAGTATGTATAATATGTAATATATACAAACAAAACACAAAACAGAAGCTTAACTCGGCACGAAGCGAAGACGGTGTGAACTCACGCATAGATGTGGACTCACACACAACGGATAGAACGACGCGAATGCGCGCTGCTGTCCTAATACATATAAAACACGTACACGCGGGCATGCTATGGATGGCATAACGCTCTCTCGCTCGCTCACGCATCATTCTCTCTCTTTCTCTCTCTTCTTCTATTCCTTCATTCTCTTGTCCGGAGGAACAACGCGGCTGGGGGCGGGGCCTAATGTAGTCGCATAAGAAGTATTCACTTCAAAAAAAACAATGCCCCTAGCAATCACTGCTAACAATGACAACGATAAAAGCTTAACTCCTGTTTTATTTACAATATTATTCAACAATTTCTCATATCACTGATACAAAATCAAGTATGCCAGTTGACTGTGGATTCGAGAAAAACGTCTTTCAACCATTTTAGTATAGTCGTCATTACATCCATCCTTTCTTTGACTTCGTGATCGATGTTTCGTTGATATCTGTACGGTCTCCCCTCTATCTGTTTTTCCGTGATAATTCTTATCCTTTCTGATATCGGATTGTCTTTCTTATAACCGTATTTCACCATTTCATTCGCTACAGCGGCGAGATCGTATTCTTCATCTTCGTTCGATCGACTCCAATCTTGTCTCGAATTTTCTTGTGCTGGTTCGAGAATACCGTGATATTCGAATATGGGGGCAAGATTTTTCCTCGATGCCGCATTTCTCAAGCCCTGCAGAGCAATTTTCACGATCTCTGCACTGTCGGCTTCAGACACAACTTTTTCCATTCCATATTCTTCGACACTTCGAGCTTCGTTCTTTGTACTTTCGTCCCTTCTCATTCGATTGTAATTTCCGAAGAGTTTTACGATTTGCGTGTTCTTCAAAGCTATTGCACAATCTCGTCGTCCTGTACTCTCAATATCTTCGGTAGGTTCAATGATTTTTCGCCTGAATCGTACATTGTCATTAGCAAAATCGTTCAAATCAAGCGATAAATTGTATTTCTTCGCAAATTCGATAACGGGCATCATGCTTCTGGCGATAACCTTGCTTCCTGAAAATGAACGAGCATAACTTCTTTTTGGTTCATCATTAAAAAACGAACTTTCAGCTTTATCGAGATAATCAAAATGATTCTCTTTCGTGATTGACTCGGCATTGTTATCCTCGTTTATGCTTTGGTTCGAGCGAATTCTTTCCTCAACGATGGCACCGGTGCTCGGCACGCAGCATCGACAGTTGCGTTTAACAAAATTTCTACAAATTTTCTCAGATATTGTCAGTCCCCAACAACCATCAGGCATTATCGTAATCGTCAATGGAATCTTGATGCCATCACCGATGTAAAACAAATCCGTGTTTTTTAGATCGGAAATTTTGTCCTCAACAGGATTCACAGAGTGCAAAGTAACCTTGACCAAGTACGTTGGATTATATTCGGCAGCTGCACAATTCGATCGACTGATGGCAGATGAAGAAGCTGTTTCGTAATGAAAGTTTTTATCTCGAGAAAGATCTACTCGTTCGTTCGAAATTTCCTGACTACTTGGACTATAGTCTTGACTTTTTGCTGCGCTTATTGATTTTTTCATCATAGGTTTCATTTCCGAAGTAGGGTACTTCAAGGGTTTCATAAATTTCCCAATTCCCTCAGTCAACATTTCCTCATCCATGTTTGCATCCACTAGTCGTTTTCTTTTGATCATTGCTTTTTGTCTGTAATCTGGAGTGGAGCTACTTCGATCGATGTTCCCAAAGTTTGCGATTCTGAGGATTTCTTCAGCATTGACATTTTCGGAATTTCCATTGGATTCATCGGTAGTCAAGTAAATCAATTTTTCAGTTGATGACATTTCCGTGGCTTTATTTTCTTTTCCGTCCAAACTATGGTACAGTATATTTTGATATTTCGGCGATTCTGATATTCTGATATTGTCTGTGGTATCTTCGCGTTTTTTAATCGACGCTCGACTTGCCCATCCGACATATTCGTCCGTCGTATAACCATCGTACTTGTCAACGAAAAAGATCTGATCGTACGAAGTCTTTACAGGCTCCAATCTGATTTCTTCGCCGGAATTATTGTCAACGTTAGCGAGAGTTGATAATTCTTGAACTTCGTCATTTCCATACGTATCGCTTACGCTACTTTTTAATATTGACGGACGTATATTTTCAACAACATGGCTATGTTTCACTGTTTTTTTCGCCGTCCATGGTTTTTCTTCACCGACATATTTTTCTATCGTATAATCATGATTTTCGTCGTTCAAGTTTAAAGGATGGATGGTACTTGAAAATTCCGACACTATTCGGGGATAATAATTTGTATCTTTAGTAACTGCCGCCAGATTCATCGATGTTTGCCATGGTTCATTTTTCCTTTCTTTATCGAGCCGCGAAGGGATGCTCGTTTTTTCAGCCGAGCCATGACTCATCTTCGATAAAAATGTTATTGCAGCTTCATTGTAGGACTTTGACTTTTGCACATATCCTACAGAATCCTTAGTCGTAGGTGGAAATGGCTTTGATATAAGATCAACTGATGGTCGAGAAATTTCAGTAATTATGTCGGACTTGGCAGTGAGGTTATTTTTTTCTTGTGACTGTAGGGGGTTTGTTGCTTTGGGGGTTTGAAGATTTTTTCTATATGCCAGAATTCTATCGACTGGCGAATAATATTTTATTGAAATTTTACCATCCTCCTCTTTGTTAGTCTCGCTCCGATAAATCACCGGAGACCTATCATTCGTTGTACTGTCAACATCGTTAGTAATTTTGATGAGATGTTCTGTACGGTGATGGTCTGTGGTTAATTCTTCACCAAATCTTCCCTCAGATCCAGTCAAAGGTATATTGTCTATAATTGTGGTCGTAGGTCCGAATTCGTTCGTGTTATTTGTCCGTATTTCGCTGTTCGAAGAGCGAATCTGCTGATATTTTTCCGATGTTGACACGTTGAAACTTTCTGGTTCGATATATTTTCTGTTGTCTCCGATGCGAGCGTTTCTCTCCGCCCAATATCCATCTTTAAAGATGTGATCTCCGACCGAAATAATGGGACGCTTTTTCGAGACCGTATTCGGTTTTTTCGTTCTTTGAGCTGGTGACAGTTGTTTATCGGATACTCGTTTTTCGGTAGAGTATAATTTAGACGATTCAGCCTGAGAAATTATATCGCTCAGAGCGTCCCGTATCATTGAGCGATCGATGTTTTGTCCGGAATTTCTCAAACTTTGTTTGACCGTCCTGACGATGATGCTCCGGACTACCCGTGATTTGATTTCGTCAACCTCTACTCCAGAATTTTGTAATAATCTTTCGATACACTCTGCTATAGCTTGACTTGGAGTACCTTTCTTATGGTCTGGCTGATGATTAGTTGGTATATTACTCGTTGGCACTAGATCCAATTGAATTGCCGACGTCAAAATAGTTATCACATTATTGACAATAGTCCTGATTGTACTACCTTCCATAGCAGGCATCGACGAACCAAGCTTCGTCAAATCACTCATACGAGATATCACAGCTTTGAAATAATTAAGTGCGAGAATTTGGATTTCCGGTAAAGCGAAAAGTTTCTCCAGTACTGACGAACCCTTTACAACTATCGGTATTTGTGGTTCATCTTCCGTTGATTCAGATTTTGCCGATATGTAATCATTCACCATTTTCTTCACTAGTTTTCTTAAAAATGCTTTCTCCTGGAGTGAACGATCAACTTCATTGCCTTCAGACATTTCTTTAAGGTAGTACTCGCACAAGCTTAAGGATTAGATAAAAATCTGAATTTTTTATATGGTGTAGCAGAAGTGTCTAAGTGAATGCCTGTAAAATTTCAAAGTGGGTCACCGACTCTTTACGCGAGTAATTAATTCGTAAAATCCACATATTTATCCCACACCATATGCGAATTCTGGGCTGACCCAACTTTGAAACAGAAACTCGTATCTTTCATGATTAGATACGATCAATATTAAAACTGTTAAATGTTCAGAAAACTATCACGATTACATACATTCCATAAAAAATGGGGGTTGCGGAACCTTTTGACATAAAATTATCGATTTTAAGGAAAGTTTTTGCGTGCGTCAGATTATGAGCGGTCCGACTCTCTCTTGTTTCATGCGTGCTCCTCACTCGCCGCGCTCCGCCGCGTCTACGTTTCCGCTAATTCCCCTCCACCGGTCGCGCTAGTACTACCTTAATCTCCCCGAAATTGGAGTACGTCTGGTCTGGAGTATAGTGTGGCTGCAATATTACCTTTTTTATAGCTCCGTGGTCTTCATCATCGATGCTCAAAGATGACGCTAATATATTGTCTAATGGGATAAAAGAGGATTTTGAGTCGAGTGTTCCCTCATATTTTTTAGATTCACCATCATTGTTACTATAATTTCTCAATACATCTTCTGTCGGCAATTTTTCTATTTCACGAACCACGGTCTCAGGAATTTCCTTGGACGAGAAATTTTCATGCTAATCTTCTTTGAATTCGGTTGTATTTTCAACAAGCATAGGTTTTTGGAATTTTGTCGTTGTTTTTGCCGTATCTTCTTCATGTTCTTCACTTTTGGGTGGCCATGACAAAATACTTTTGTCTTCTTCATTTGATGTTGTTATAGTCGTTAAAGCTGGTTCACGATATTTGAGTCCTTTTGCTCCCAATACAGTCGTTGTTCTGTATTCCTTATTTTCCATCTTTGGGTACCATGGTGCTCAGCCATCTGAAAATTCATTGAAATTTCCGTTTTTTCGGGAAATTGTAGGATCGTGGTTTTCTGTGGATTCTTTGATCATAGGGAATAACGTTTTTGCCAATTGAGTCCTTAATTCTGGAGATTCGTAAGCATTGCCAAGACAATCATTCACTCTCATCGATTGTTTTCTGAGTCCGATGTGATCATCAAGTGTCATTGTACTCTTCGAGATATTTGTAATAAATTCTGGATTCCCCGTAACTTTCGTATTATTTGGTTTTTTCCGCCAGGCATCGTTAATCGAGTACGGCCACACCGAGGTCGCAAGATTAGCCAAATGTAAAACTTCATCGGTTTGGATATACTCGTAATTTTTTTCCGAAATATCATCGTCTGAAGAGTTATCGAAATTTTCTCTGATTGGGTTTTTTGTCATGTCCGTATAACGAGTGGACGATATTTCATTCGCAGCCTGCAAATTTTGTGATATTTCGGTAGTCGAGAATCGAGGAATCTCCGTAAAAGGGTTACCCGACTTTTGATCCAAAACAAAAATATCCCCACTAAAATATCCCCAAAAAAAATCCCCCTCTCAAAAATATCCCTTGCCCAAAATATCCTTCAACATAAATATCCCTTGCCCAAAATATCTTTCAACAAAAATATCCCTTGCCTAAAATATCCCTTTAACAAAAATATCCCGGGACAAATATCCTCTGCCAAAAATTTCATACGTAATCTGTAGAGATATTCTAAACACGCGGAGAAAAATACGCAGACAAACTGGAATTGTTTCCGTATCAAGCCTATGATGTATGTTATTATATTTATATCCTTGAGAATTATGAGAACTATCAGTGTAATAATAATCATAACGTAATGACTGTGTGTAATGTATACATTATATATCCAGATGAGATATACATATAATACACAGACAGATACATAGAAATACATGGACAGAATAGTCATCTCTAGAATGAACTGAAACACAAATCAATAATCAACACATTTCGCTTTATTAACACACGCTTTATTAATCACAGTGCCAAATTGTGTGCAATGCCACGCAAGTATTGAACAATATCACGATTTTTATAATCACCCACAACATTCAAAAGCCGACTATCGTGATCACGATATTTTGCGCGCCGCGACCTTTTTTTCTCCCCAGCCACAATACCTTCCAACTTAATTTCAGCAGACCCCTGCTCCGATTTCAACAAATCAATAAAAGTCCAAATGGACAAATGAGCAGCTCCAGCTTTCAAATTAAAACTATGGTGCCAACCTTCAGCAGTATTGTTTGTGCGAGGAAGTTCATTGACAACGGAATCGAAGTGATTCCATAGTTCTACGCTAAACAGCGGTGAATGACGATTTTTGTGTCGATTAAGCTCGCCAATCCATGTCTTTTCGAAATAATCTATTATAGGAGCTAGTTTTTTCTCGTTAATAACAAAATAATCCGACAGGATCAAAGTTTCGAACGCAGACACGACGTCAGCGATGGGCACGAAGGCTAGAGCACACAACATTTTAATATTAAGAGCGAATTCAGCATCCGATCCATAACAACTCTGCAGACCAGCTGCTTGTATTTGTCGCCAAATGCACTGCCCAAAGTGAAAAAAACACCCCTTAATAGCCACACCGGGAAATGCAACGCTAACCGAATTTATAAATCCCTTTCCGAAATCTGAAAGAATAATCCCAGGTGCAATGCCCGGCTTGAGTTCGATCAAAGTTTTCAACATTGTTCGATAAGCTATCTCACTTTTACCGCACATGAGAACAAACACAAGAGGAATGACTTCATTACCTTTAAGCCCATGAATCGTGTATAATTGCGTGAAAATGCTCGGAACCGTGCGAAAGGTCCCATCGGCAAACCAAACCTTACAGCTACTTAAAACATTAAGATTATTTGCTGTTGTAAATACAAGGAATCTCGGAATCTTCGATCGTTTGCCTTTGCCGGATACGTTGCTCGAGTCGAAAAGTAAAAACGGCTCGCCTTTCAAGGTGGTTGTATAATCTCCATCGACAACAAGTTCGTCGATTGACGAGGGGCATGGTGGCTTCTCGACATGCTGGACTCGTTCCATTGTTCGAGATAACGCAGCCCTACTGGGTAGTTGGCCAACAACTGCCTCAGTTGCTTTGCCAGCGACTGATGCCACGATTACTGCCACAGATTTTTTACTACGTGCAGCCTTTGCCTTCATTTTTTCAACCGCTTGTTTCGCACCAACCTTCGCGGCATCGGGTGCATGGACATGCTCCGTTTCCTTCAAAATCTTGCCTATGCAACCCAACACAAAAAAAAATTGTAAATAATCACACCACTATTGTAAAAAAAAACAAGCCTAAGGAGCACAAGCATACCCGTGTGAGTTGCATTAGATGTGTGACACCGTCCTCTACAATTACTCTTCTTGTATTCCACACATCTCCAATACACTTTATTATCCGTTTCCCGGTGCAAGGAATACATAAATCCGTTTGAAACCAAAATCTGCCCACCTTTCTGACTTTTCAAAAGTTTCAACGGCATATTTATTCTATGGATGCTCGACAACGACTGGACGTATAATACGATAACGTATAACGGTCAATACAGAGAGATGTCTATTCTGTCCATGTATTTCTTATTTGGATACATAGTCTATGTATTATATGTATCTCTCATCTGGATAACTCTCGACGACTCCCGAGACTCTACCGAGTCTCTCGATATAATGTATACATTACACACAGTCGTTACGTTATAATTATTATTACACTCATAATTCCAAGATACCTCCCACCTTCTTGACTTCTCACGGATATAAATATAATACCATACATCATAGGCTTCACATTTTTGGCAGAGGATATTTGTCCCGGGATATTTTTTTTGAATGGATATTTTGGGCAAGGGATATTTTGGGCAAGGGATATTTATGTTGAAGGGATATTTTTGCCTAGGATATTTTTTCCGGGATATTTTTGTACAGGGGATATTTTTTCGCCGGTATATTTTTTTGGGATATTTGTCGTGGGATCAAAAGTCGGGTCACCCCGTAAAAGTTTCTTCTGGCCGCTCTGTCGCAATTTTGTTCTCCTCGGCCTCTTCGAAGACTTCTGAAATGTGTCTCGTTTCACCGGCATCCTCAATGGATAAGAGATGCTCTATGTTTGGAACGTGGTATGTCTGTGATGTTGTTGGATTGAAATAGTTGTCGTATCCATGAGAATCATTCGTTTTCATCTGACGTTGCTTCCAATCAACGAATGGATTGTTTGCAACCATCGGAACATGGTATTTCAGATTACTGATAAAATACCGCATCGGTTCATTTACTGCAATATTTCGGACTAATGTGATCGGATGTTGCTCGTAAATTTGACTGTGTGGATATCCTGCAATTCGCTGGAATGTTTGTATGTCATCCCCGGTTACTACTGAATTCTTAGAATGACTGGTAAGTTCATCAGTGTTGTAAAAACTTGTGGGATATCTTCTTTTTCTTGATTTATTCCATGGTAATTCTGCGGTTATGTAACGAGCTTTTTCCTGCCGGTGTGATACGATCTTCGGATACTCGTACTTTGCATCGTTTCCAGCGTTGATGTGATCATCCAACATCGTTGCGGCAATGATACGATAATCAGGACCGTATAGCCTGATGCAATCGTTGATATCAACGAAATTCTTTCTTGGTGTCGTTCTAACGTACTTATCAACGCACAAAGGTTGGTTATGTCCCACGAACGGTTGGGCTGCAGATGTGTCCAAGAAAACATTATGATTGCCTAACACACCATTGTCGTACATGGAGTACAGAGCATACGGAGAATTTTGTAAATATCTAGGGGTGAGGTAAGAGGACAAATAAGGAGCTGAAAATACGACCTCTGGGTCGATTCCAAATGGTTGATAGGCATCATACCACATTTCTTTATTGCTTACATAGTTTTGACAACCGCAAAGACGGTGTAACTATTTGCCATTTCATCCCCGGATGCTCTTAGAAGGCCGTCGTTCTTCTGAACGTTCCATTGTAAATTTTTTGGAAAGGGCCATTTGTCATCAACTCTATAGAAACTACTGTCTAATTTATGATCGGTGGTCAGTGGCATTTCGACTCTCATTGGTTCTTCGACTGTTCCAGATGTCGGCGCCCAAGGTGAGGTTGTCGGAGGACACATCGTCTTCCGAGTAAGACGCCGATGACACGGTGAATTAGTTTCTTTTCTCCCCAATTTTTTTGAACTCGCTCGCTTGACTTGTTCCGATTTAATGAGGTCTGGAGACTTAACATGATCTTCATCGTGGCTGTATCCATTCTTTGCAAAAATCTCTGGTCCCCCCTTTTTTTTTGTTGTGTGAAAAGCGAAAGGTTTCTTTGATACCGTAATTTCCGTATAGTCTTCTTCGACGAAGTGATTCTTGCAACGTGATTTGCGACTGCGAGATGCTACTCCGTTCAATTCTTCGGTCTCTCTCTTGTCACTTTTCGCGATTTCTGCAATATTCTTTACAGAAAGTAGCTGCATAACTGGTCTCTCGTCTCCTTCACTATTCTTCTCGAAACTTTCCAGAATGAATTGTCCATCGCTAATTGGACAACTAAAAGCAACGACATATTTGATAAATTACTGCATTTATATTTTAATGATCGACGAAAGGAATACAGTGATTATGACTGTGAATGGTACGGAAAAGATTTTCTCGAAACTTTTCCGATCTATCAAACCGCTTATCCTGCAACTACATACTGGTAAAAAAAGGACGGAATTTCCGATTTCGTTTTCGAATTATTTACCGTCAATGATGGATATTTTGTAACGGGGCCAAGAAAAAGAGAAATCCTTTGGGCATACATCAATGTCCAACGTAGAGATATGAAGAGATATGTTTTAACCATGCGATGAGAATCTTCGGAGGAAGAATTTTATGCAAGTTCGACAAGGGTTACCGATATTTCCCTCAGATAATTTGAGTAAAACGAAACGTTTTGGGGTTACGGCGCGATTTTACGCACTGACACGCAGTACTCATCTCTTCTTTTGCTCTTGCACCCTGCCTGTCCCGCATGTCTCGCGTCACGCGCCCATCGCCCTCTGGCCAGTTTTTATCATCAACCTCAATAATCGTAACAATATTATCGGGTGATTGCGGGTGAAATGAGACGCTGGTGTAAATGGACTCTTCAATAACTTTAGAGCAATTCCGTGGGTCTGATGGCTTCGTTCAGGATCCTCTTATTATTTTGAAACGGTGGGAAAAATTGAATCGATGTACTAGATTACTAACAAAGTTACAACCGGCCTGGTGTTAAATACTCAAAGCTTATTTTATTTTCTCATCGAGTAATTTCTTTTTTTGTAAATTTTTTTTTAGATTTTAAAATTCTGGATGCATACGTGTGTGGATGCTTCTGCATCCTCGCCTGGGAAGTTCGAGAGGCTACATCTCGAAAATGACTGTCAAATCTTACCCCCAAATGAGCCTCCTCCTCCTCCTCCTCCTCCCTTGTTTGCCGCAATTTTCGTCACTATTACTGAGAAAATTCAGGCTGTACAGGATTTTTAATATTTTGAAATATGTCTCTGATCGTTCTAATTTCCATAAATTTCCAGGTATTAGTCAAATTTTTTTACATGACCAGAGTGTTATTGAAGGTTGGTTGGTATTGAATTTGGGCAGAATCGATGGAAAGGCAAGACAAGAGGGGAGGGATTTGATGAAATTTTGATTTTTTTGAAAAATTTTCATAATCATACTACTGTCCAGAATGTTTGAGGTACCATGCTAGATTTTTTTCATGGATAAAGCATTATGAAAGGATGGTTGGTATTGAATTTGGCGAAAATCAGTGAAGTTATTTTGATTATGAAATTGCAGTTTGCATATGTCATCGGACTGAAATTTTGTACAGAATCAATGAAAAAAATATGATTTGGGACGGTTGCCAATAAAGTTAGCAAGAATCGATGAAGTCGTTAAGATTTTATGAAATGTTGATTTTTTTTCAAATGGCTGTACAAAAACCCAACACAAAATTAAAATTCACGCCAAAATTCAAACGATGGAGCTAAAAATCCAGGAGAAATGCCCAAGTGGCGAAGCTTAATAAAAAAAAAAAACACGTGGATCGATTCTAATTACACACCTAGTATATGTACATATGTACCATGGAGAAGAACAATACCCCGGTTTATCTGGGTCATCATGTTCGGTGACGCACATGTGAGAATATGCACATTCGTCAATAGTATATTGTGCAACGAGTGGGCAAAAATGACGATTGGACGCTTTTACAAGCGCATTGATAAAAAAATTTAGAAAATCTTTTTTTTTTCGCCTCCACATAGCGTCATCTTTGATGAAAAGAATTAGTACGTGAAATGTACCCAACAACATTAGAAAAGAAGCTCACGAAGAAAAATTCCCCATGTTGCTGGCTTCGTGTCGCAAAATCATTGACACAATGGCTGAGTATTCGGAATGCTTGATATCAACAAGCAAAACTTGTTTAGCGATTCGATGCACACGCATCTACAGTCATACAGACATACGTTTGTCGACGCATGAAAAACGAACAAGTAGAAATAAAATACACGAAGTAATTCGTAGTTTACGACCCAACGAATTGGAAGAAAAAATTGAACTTTGTAAATTTGTTTCATTTTTAAAAATCGAGAATGGAAGAAAAGAATTTTACTCGTATTTTCCTCGTAGATCGTTGACCGCGAGAGAAGTATTTCCGAGTCGTGACAATACTGAAGGGCATTAATGCCTGGACCTACAATTTTCACGGGGCTGGGCCCCTTTTTTTACGCCCCTGGAAAAGTGACGATCGTCAGAGCGGTGGTCGCGATCTCGGAAACACGTTGTGTTGCCAACTTGGTGGAATTCCCACCAAATTTGGTGGTTTTGAAAGATTGTTGGTGGAATAATTTACCAGTTTAGTGGTTGGTGAAAAATTTAGTGGTTTTATAGCAATTTGACTGAAAATGCAGTGATTTTAAAGAAATTTGGCGTTTTTAGCGGGAAATTTGGTCAGGGGCCTCGTAAATTAAAGAAACTCAAGGTTACAAGTTAGATCTGTATTATATAATCTCTGATAATATCAAACAAACAACTCTAACAATAAACTAAATAAACTCAAAATTATCTCGAAATTACCGCATAGCTTTGCAGCTTATAAACAAAGTTTTATAGAACTGAATTAAAATTCATTGTGTGCATCGAAACTAAAATTAATAATATCATCGTCATTCGCACCAGTCGCTTGCAAACTCGACTCGATCGCCGCTCTTTGTGTGTAGGCATCTTTAGTACCAATTTGACGTAGAACCTCCAGTGGCAGAATGTAGTTGTGGCAGCATTTATCGTTTCTTTTGAGCCCAAAACGAATCGTGAGGATCGCATTTGTCATTTTGACCGACATTTTATTCCGTACTTTATTTTTCACGAGGTTCAGTTGACTGAAAATGCGCTCTACTTGAGCGTTCGAATACGGTAGAATAAGCATCGACAAAGCAAACGTAGCCAAGTCGGCAAACGGATTACTTCCGGATGCGTCCCTGTACTTATTCACCTCATCCCAAAATGCAACGGTATCCGTTTTATTTGTCCAATCGACTAAATTAATTTTTGTGAGTTGGGACTCGATCGCATCGATGTTACTTGAGCAACCCACGTACTTGAGGAGAGGTTGTATTGGTTCTTTAACCAGCCGCAATACATTATCCACTGACAAGAGGGATATTTTTTGAAGAATCACAACGTTCTCGGGTAATCGTTGCTTAAGCTGTTTGAAGAGGCTGAGTAAGAATGATTTGCATCGTTCGCGGATCCCTTGCTCGTCGTAAACGTTGATTTGTCCGTCTTTCCGGAGCTGCTCAATTTTTTTTTCGAATGAATATCCCATGTAGGGCTTAGGATCGAGGTAATCGTCGATGGAACTTACCAAAGGGTCGACTTGACACGTTGGCAATACGAGTCTTCTTGCAATTCCTTGTACAAGAATTGTAAGATCGTTCAAAAGCTTCACGTGGTCATTTTTTTCACTTTGAAACGCCTTGTTTACAATTTGTATCTCCGACAAAATCGGCTTCAGAAATAAAAAATACAGCATGTTTTTTTCATCGCAATACATGTTGTATAAAATCTCGGCCGTGTAGCATTTCTCCGCGATTCTCGTCATGTTGAAATGAGTTTTCAACTCGAGCCACTGGTTCAACGTTCTATCTACAGCCGCCTCTATAGATAATAGCTATCTCGTGTTAGAAACCTGTAAAATTTGGAGAGGGCGTTCGCCACAGTTTATCGTCTCGTAAGTCTGCCTATATTTTATTTGGCGCATAGTGGATTTCGCAAACCAATTATAGGTTTCGTGAGTTAGAAACTCGAAATTTCGAGGAAGAGTATCGGTCATCGCATGGGACACGGCGAGCTGCAACGAGAGTGGCAGAGGCATTTGATTAAAATCAGCGACGGAACTTCTGCTTTTAACTTCGCATAAACGCCGTTATTTATTCCGACCATAACTGAAGCGTTATCAGTCCCAATAGCCATCAAGTTCTTCATATCGAATTTCATCTCCTTGAAAGTTTCTTTCAGGGCATTAACTATACCGTCGGCATTGCACGCGTCCAATTTTGTCAATGCAAGAAAACTCGAAATCGTTTTTCCCTGCTTGCTGCTATGATAAATTATTCCAATGCCCAGCAATTTATTGACGGAAATGTCGTTCGACTCATCCAACAATAAACTGAATTTTCCGTTCCCAATATCGCTGAGTAATTCGTTGTTGAAGTGAGGACTGAGGACATTTTTTATTATTTCGCTGCATTTCGTTCTATGCATTTTCATGCTTTGGGCAGCCTCACTGTCCTTGAAATATATCTTACACATGTTACCCAAATGATCGCAGGAAGCGATTGCACTATGTACGCAGAGAAAAAGTGCCATCGATCCTTCCGCAGCTGATGAGCTCGTCGATTGTTCGCGAAAAGTCAACTTATGTTGCCTTTGCGATGAAAATGGCTCTGCAGCTTGTATGTGTTTTTTTGTTTTGCTGTGATGGATGAGATCCGCGTACCTTGCTGCGGAGTCACATTTGCAGAATTTACAATGGGCCTTAGTATCGTCGCCCGGTACCTGTTTTTTTTTCATTAAATTTTATATTATAAACATAAAGTCTCGATTAAATGTGCAATGGTAAATATGCCAAAGTACGGCTACAGTTGTAAATCACACTCGTGGATTTTCTCACACACATGAACAAGCCATTCTTTTAACTGTACGTCCGTGAGCCAAACTTTTCGGAATTTTTGGGAATACTGCTTATCAATTGGGTCCTTGCCCATCTCGAATCTCGAAAAAAATTATAACTACAAGGATCTCGTAAACTATCTAAAGGAAGAATCGTGGTGAATAGGACGCGGGTAGAATCGAAAATGCGCGTCACGTGAGAAGGTGGCCATAAGTCGATAAAGAGATGTTCGAGGTCGATGTTCGACCTTCGACCAGACACTCGAAGCGTGTGTCCTCCTCGGGAATAGGCAGGGAGCGCTCAACCGTATTGCCATCTTCTACCTGCTACGCGCGAACATTTTGAAAAGCGAAAACGGAGTTGTATTTATGTCATTTTGGTTTTCGCGAAGTCAATTGTCGATTACGAACTCGATGGGTGTAAATATGCCTGATATTACAATTTAAAAATAAAGATCTTTTCCTCATTCTAACCTCGAAATCGCAACTTCGTTGCGCTTTCTCGGCTCTCATGAGGAAAAATTATGTTCGATACTCGTACGAAAAGGCTTTTTGACGAAACTCGTTACAGCACTCGCCTTCGGTTTGTGCCGTAATCCTCTCGTTTCGTGAAAAAAGCCTTTGCGTACTCGTGTCGAAATGTACTATTATATAACGCAACCATGTTTTCCTCGCTTTTTGACGTGCGTTTACGGGCGACAAAGTAGGCGTTTTGGGAACTGTCGTGGGTAGGAGTACGAAAAAGCGCACTTTTTAGTCCTAGGACAAAAAAGTATCCCGAATTGTACTCCGCGCATGCGCATTTGTTACACACCGTGAACGTTATCGTACGCCGTACTATAAGATCATAAAATCGTACGTAGTATGTGGAGGCACAGCCCTGCCCGGGTTACATTCTCGTGGTCACACCGCCTTGCCCGGGTTACATTCTCGGCGCTGTTACGAGACGGAGATCGCAGGGACCACAGCCGCCAGAGCTGTGGTCGCGTGATAGTTCCTTTTGGAACACGATAACCAAAAAGTTCCTAGATACGATTTGACGGGTTGGAGAACCCCTAAAAAGACTCAGTATTATTACCACGTTTTGACTCGACGCCACGCGTCTTATTTTATCTCGTATTTCTTATATCAATAAAGTATATTTCTTGTTCACGAGTGTTACCCCCTTTTATTACCGGAAACATTATTAGCGAGTAGTGACGCTAACACTACAATTGGTGACCCCGAGTTTATAAAAGAACAAAATAATAACAATAACCTTAAAAGTTTTTCCGTGGGGAACACCGGCATACGAAACGAACGTACACCTCGTGTCGTACAAAATCGAAAAACATCGAAAAATCTCGCCACGTCTCGAGAGAGTTTCTCACGTTTTTCACGTACACAGACGGTACTATTACGAGAACATTTAATATTTTTTTCGCACAAGCGACGCAGTTTCGTGTATTATGAATGTCACACATTCGCCGAATCGCACGAGCAACGGCACGCGAGGCAACAACTCGAACACAGAAGTTCCGGACAGTCAACAGCAAAACGCATCGCTCATCGATTTCGAGGGAGATCCAGCGCAATTAGCCGCACAAAATCAAGAGATTATGGACATACGAAACCTCAAGCTTCCGCCGTTTTGGACGAAAAACCCTGGATTATGGTTCGCACAAGTCGATGCGCAATTCCACATTCAGCGTGTAACGTCAGATACAACAAAATATTTCACAGTCATCGCTCGACTCGACACAAATATTCTGCAACAAGTATCAGACCTCGTGGAATCATCACCGGAGACGGATAAGTACTTAAATTTAAAAAAATCTCTTATCGAACGTTTCTCTGACTCGGAACAAAAACAATTGACTAGACTGTTGACGGAGATGGAGCTTGGCGATAAAAAGCCCTCGCAGCTTTATCGAGAGATGAAAACTCTCGCAGGGAGCAATATCTCAATCGAAGGGCTACGCACGCTGTGGATGCAGCGCATGCCGAGCACTATTCGTTGCGCTCTCTCCGCCAGCGAGGACATCGAGCTAACAAAATTGGCCACAATCGCAGATCGAATGATCGAAGTCACAGCGCAGCCTCACAGCCAAGTTTTTGGCGTCGACGCAATCCGAAATACAGGGGCAACGATTCCGAAGAACACCGAGGTCGAGAATAGGTTAGCCCTGCTCGAAAAAAATCTCTCAGAGATAACATCATTGCTCAAAGAGAAACTCGATTTCTCCGGCGATGATGCAAAAAAAAATAATCATTGGACGAGATCTCGCTTGCGATCGACGAATCGTACGAAAGACGTAGCAATATGCCAGTACCATCGACGTTATGGACCAGAAGCCAGAAAATGTCAAGCACCATGCGCTTTCAAACCGGCGAACACAAACGATACGCCGACGGAAAACTAACGATGCCGTTGTCAATTAGTACGGTCAGCGACGGCATTCCGCTCAAGTTCCGTCTACATATCATCGATTCAGCAACGAATACACAATTTCTCGTGGACTCGGGATCTGACGTTTCAGTGATTCCTCGTCGTATGTGCGGACAAATCAGAGAGGTTTTTGATCTCCAATTATACGCAGCGAACAACACAGCCATCAGAACTTACGGGAACAAGCTGTTGATACTCGATTTCGGTCTTCGTCGCGCCTTTAAATGGCCTTTCATCGTCGCCGACGTGTCTAGTGCTATATTAGGAGCGGATTTCCTAGTACATTTCGATCTCCTCATTGACCTGAAAAGAAAGCAACTCATCGATAACATAACAGGACTCACATCTCGAGGTAACGTCATTCGAACGAAGGAATACGGAATTTCCACGGTTGACAAAGGGTCGCGTTTCAAGAATCTCTTCACCGAATTTCTCAGCGTCGTCACGCCTTCGACAGCTCGACCAACGGTCAAACATCCAGTCGTTCATCATATCATTACCGAGGGACCGCCAGTAGCTGCTCGTCCACGTCGTCTCGTCGGAGAGAAACTCACGGCTGCGGATAACGAATTTAAATACATGATGGAACAAGGTTGGTGTCGTCCGTCGAGCAGTCCGTGGCAAAGCCCATTGCATATGGTACAAAAAAAATCAGGAGATTGGAGACCCTGCGGGGATTATCGGCAACTCAATTCGAAGACCATTCCAGATCGTTATCCTATAGCGCACATCGAGGATTTCGCGAATAGGTTACACGGTAAGACCATTTTCTCAACACTCGATCTCGTTCGGGCTTATCACAACATTCCAGTCGCGGAAGAAGACGTTCCGAAGACGGCCGTCACAACGCCTTTCGGATCGTACGAATTTCTCGCTATGCCTTTCGGCCTATGTAACGCGGCGCAAACTTTCCAACGATTTATCGATTCGGTACTACGTGGTCTCGATTTCGTTTATTGTTACATCGATGATATACTCATCGCATCGGCAAACGAGGAGGAGCACGAGGAACATTTACGAAAAGTTTTTCAACGCCTTTCCGATCACGGACTCAACGTAAATCCAGCAAAATGTGTCCTGGGAGAGCCAGAGGTATTGTATCTCGGGTACACGATTTCGAAGGACGGTACAAAGCCTCCAACAGAGCGGGTTCAAGCTTTACACGAATATAAGAAGCCCGAAACAATCGCCGAGCTCAGAAGATTTTTAGGCGTGTTAAATTTCTACCGCCGTTTCATTCCACGAGCCGCAGACATTCAAGTGCCGTTAAACGCGTACCTAAAAGACTCAAAAAAATTTGATAAAAGACCAGTCATCTGGACGGAGAGAGCCGATCGAGCATTCGAAGAGTGCAAAGGCAGCCTCGCTCACGCAGTTTTGCTCGCGCATCCTGCAGAGAATGCCCCTCTCACGCTCACATGCGACGCATCGGACGTAGCTATTGGAGCAGTTCTCGAGCAAAAGGAAGACGAAAATTTTCGACCCTTAGGATTTTTCTCGAGGAAACTGACAAAGACGGAGACGAGATACAGCACATACGATAGAGAGCTTCTCGCGGTGTACAGCGCCATTAAGCATTTCAAACACGTGCTAGAAGGGAGAAATTTCGTAATCAAAACGGATCATAAACCTCTCACATTCGCTTTCTCACAAAGGCCCGATAAGGCGTCACCTCGACAATTGAGACAACTCGATTATATTTCTCAATTTACGACGGAACTCGTGCATATCCCAGGCTCGGAGAACGTTATAGCCGACGCTTTTTCGCGTTCGAACGAGATCAACATGCCAGTAATCATCACGACTCAGGAGTTACAAGCGGAGCAAGAAGAGGACGACGAACTTCAAGGGCTTCTCCACGCCCCATCTTCATTGAAGTTACAAAAAATCGAGATCAGCGAACACGAGTCGTTATATTGCGATACATCGAGCGGAAATGTACGCCCTTTCGTTCCGAGGAATCTGCGCAAACGGATTTTCGATACCGTTCACGGATTGTCTCATCCGAGCGGGAGAACGACGAGTAAACTGGTCAAGGAGAAGTTTGTGTGGCCCGGAATGCGTAAAGATATCTTACTCTGGTCTCGGACGTGCGTGCCGTGCCAGAAAGCGAAGATTCAACGACATACGAGGAACATCCCAGGAAATTTCGACACTCCGGATAATCGATTCGACCACGTCCACATGGACATCGTCGGCCCTTTGCCGTCTTCACGAGGATATCGTTACATCCTTACAATGATCGACAGATTTTCTCGTTGGCCAGAAGCAGTCCCTCTGAACGAGATATCAGCCGACACGGTGGCTACAGCTTTTTATACGCACTGGGTCTCACGTTTCGGAACTCCTCGTACAATTACCACGGATCAAGGCTCGCAGTTTGAGGCATCGCTTTTCAGAGCACTCACTCGACTCATCGGATCACACAAAACTCGAAGTACAGCATATCATCCGGCAGCGAACGGCATCATCGAGCGCTGGCATCGTTCGTTAAAAGCGGCAATAATGTGCCATGGATCGTCGTCTTGGGCCGATGTGCTTCCAACAGTCCTCCTCGGTCTCCGTACCTGTTACAAAGAGGATTTGAAGGCTTCGCCTGCCGAGCTCGTATACGGCGCGGTTCTGAGAGTGCCCGGAGAATTTTTTACGAACGAGGAGATGCCAGGCGATCCGCAGATTTTTGTCGAAAAATTCCGTGAGCACATACAAAAACTACGTGCCACGCCTACTGCACATCACGTAAAGAAGAGTTTTTTCGTACATAAAGACCTCTACACCTGCTCGCACGTCTTCTTGCGCGAAGACGCCGTTCGTCGACCGCTCGAACCTCCATACTCAGGTCCGTACGAAATTATCGAGAGGATAAACGAACACGTTTTTACCATTAAGGTAAAAGGGAAGAACGTGAATGTCACAACAGAGCGTTTAAAACCTGCCTATATAATCAACGAAGAGACGGATGTCAATTTCAACACAGACGAAGGACCAGCTGTGGCACCACGGAGGGCCGCGAAAACATATCCTGCGAAGAAAAAAGTTCAATTCATAACATTACCACTTGGGGGGGAGTACTGTGGAGGCACAGCCCTGCCCGGGTTACATTCTCGTGGTCACACCGCCTTGCCCGGGTTACATTCTCGGCGCTGTTACGAGACGGAGATCGCAGGGACCACAGCCGTCAGAGCTGTGGTCGCGTGATAGTTCCTTTTGGAACACGATAACCAAAAAGTTCCTAGATACGATTTGACGGGTTGGAGAACCCCTAAAAAGACTCAGTATTATTACCACGTTTTGACTCGACGCCACGCGTCTTATTTTATCTCGTATTTCTTATATCAATAAAGTATATTTCTTGTTCACGAGTGTTACCCCCTTTTATTACCGGAAACATTATTAGCGCGTAGTGACGCTAACACTACAAGTAGAGCAAAGCTGCTGCCATCAGTCGTCACGTCGAGGAACTATGTATTTATACCCATTGACCCTCATATTCTATATATATATATATGCGCGGAAAGAAACATAACCTGAATTACATACATGATATTCTCATTGCGTCGTGTGTCGTGTAGTGGTCGTGTAACAAGCAGCGAACTTGTATTATAGATTGTGTGCAATTATAATTTAAAAAAAAAAAAAAACGAAATGAGTGATACTGGGCAACACAGCAGTGATGAGTGGGAGAAAAAAAAAGATAGAAGATGAAGGAAGAAAATAAATGTATATTCTTTTTCAAGCGGTGTAAATTGATTTTTTTTTACTTTTAAAAATTCGCTTGTGCGTACGGGGGGCGTCGCCCCCCTACCCCCACCGGGGCTCCGCCCCTAGCCCCGGCCGGGGGGCTGCCGCCCCCCGGACCACCCGCCGGCCACGTGGGTCTCACGTTTCCATTTAATACATTTTGCGGTCAAACGATGTTTGCGTGTGACACAAGTTGTCAGTGAGAAGCTCGGAAAACATGGTTTTGTTATATAAAGTATCGTGTGCACCGTGGAGGGTTGGCCTTTTCCCGCCTCGCGCGATGTTTTCCGTACTCGTCTTCGCCTCGCGCGCTCGGCTACGACTCGTACTGAAAACATCGCGCTCGGCGTTAAAAGTCCAACTTACCCTCCTTGGTACACAATGTACTATTGATGTAGTACTATATGTACATATTAGAGTGAACAAATATTGAAACAAATCATAAAGCTCTGAATATGATATTTTTCAGGAAGCGAAAATAGTAAACAAGCGATATGCTATTTCCATTTCCATTATGTGAATAATTCAGGTCGATTTATTCGTAATAGATTTCATCTACGTGAGTTTGGGTCTGTTTCGTTTAATTTGGGCATAATTGTTTTTTTTTGTCCAATTAGATTTATCTAGTGGAAAAATTCAGTGGAAAAGCACGCGTAGTCGGTAGTTTTTGGTGGGTAATAGCAATTACAATTTTAGTGGTTTTCAGTGGGATATTTCACGTCAGCTAGCGAGATTGCGACGGTCCGAGTTGGCAACACTGGTCACGTTCAAGTGATAGATTCAGATGACAGATCGAGAGTGATTTTGATTTTGAGGTTTCGCAATGCGGTTATTTGTCAGAAGCGAATATATATATGTGACAGCTGGGATGTATGCGTAATCCATAATATTTGACAGATCGTGATCGAGTTTAATTGTGAGGTTTCGCGATGCGTTTGTTCAGCAGAAGTGAATATAATATGTGACAGCTGAGATATATATGCGTAATCCGTAATATTTGAATTACAAATGTCATTAAAATGTTGTCAGAAATATATCTTTCGATTATTTTTTTTATTTTTTGATTGAATAGTAAACAGAAATAATTATTAAAAATAATTATATATGATTGAAATATATGCATGATGATGAAATTTGAATCGTTAGAATGCAATGAAAAAAGGTATTTTTAAATGAAAATAATCATTTTCATTATTGCTGAAGATTTTCTGGCATATCTAGGCCCCAGGTCGCCAAAAAAAAAACGGATAAAAAATATTAAAACGAATTACGTCTTCGAGACAAAACTGGAAAAGATTTTTATGTTTTTTACACCTGCTTTCGTTCAATTCGAACGATGCAAAAATCAAAAACAGAAATAATCAATGAATAATTTTTGAAATAAATTATACTTTAAATTGCAACTGACAACTTTTAGAAAAAATCCACCTATTGGTGAGAACTTCCGGCAATTGTAGTTTTGAAATTGTGAGATGCATGAGCATCGTCGAAAAATCACCAGAAATTACTTTCGTGGAAAAACGTTATTCCTCGTTGTGGGAGATAATATTAATATTGATAATATTACTAACAATAATATTGCTAACAATTCAACGCAATAGTCGACTAGTTTCGATGCAATATTTGAGGTTGCATTGATCCGCATCTACAACTAGACGTGATGAAAATTACAATCAGATCTCCTACATTTCTCGGAGCGGCAGGTAAAATCCACATTCCGAAATGCACGGTTCTGTTCAAATTAATATTTAACTATTTACCATGCCCTTGTCCAATCTGATTTGATATCATGCGATAATAGCGAACATCCATCCATCGCTAACAGCGAAAAAAAATGCTGAAGTACCTCATTCATCTTTGGCTGCGAGAGATGAAATCCGTGATCCTGATTGAACACTGCGATTCTACTGAATATTATACTATTTTAAAAGCCACATTTGACGTGGATATCATCTCCACGGCTATTGCTGAACGTTATTGAAATTACAATCAGGTCTCTTACATTTCTCAGTGTGGAAGATGAAATTCATATTCCCGATTGCACGATTCTGGTCCACTGAATTTTCAATTATTTTTGAGGACCTTGTCGAGTCAGATTTAATCTTGTGCTGTAGAACCGACTATCCATGGCTAACCACGAGAAAAATACGAAAGCACTTAATTTATCATTCGCTGCAAGAGATGAAATCCGTGATCCAGAATGAACGATTCGATTCTACTGAATATTCGAAAAATTTTCAAGCCATTGTTACGTCCTGACCCTCGATTTTTCTCATCTCGGCCAAGAAAAGCGCGGCTTTCCCTTTAACACGTTATTCGAGATAAAATCGGAATTGGCCAGGTTATTGCCCTGTTTTGAGCCTAACCTTGCGGAAAATTGCTCAGGATGGGCGGAGAGTGCATAATTTGGTAACAATGGCAAATTTAAATAAAATCTCACGAACAAAACTCTTTAATTTTCGCGAGATACATCGGAAAAGACTAATAAATTGTAATTCGGCAAAATCGGACAAATAAACTCGTAATATAAAGGGACAAAAATTGTATGATCACATTAAATAAATTCTGAATAAAACGGGAACTAAACTGTTACTGACGCGGAAGAAAATAAACTACAGGGCCATCCTCAAGATAAGCCTCCTGGGGTTTATCCGCGCAAACTGCAAGGACAAACGAAATTATCGCGAGCACTAAAAATGACCGCTACTACAACGATAGCTATCTTTAATTGGAAAAGGTCCATGGTCGATTGACAACCCTCACAAAACAAAAATCAACACATAATTTACTCAACCACGACTCGATTAAATTTTAATTACTCAAAGAAATTCAAAAATCTCCAAAATGAATTTAACCACGGATGATGCATAAAATTTATATTAGAAATGAATATCAAGTGATAAACACAAAAAAACACTATTGATCCATTATTTTCCGGAACAAAACGTGAATGACTCAAATGAATTTAACTCGCAGATATTTCACTGAATTTACAAATATGAGCACTTCCTAGGAGAAAATAAATTCACACGAAAAATAATCCTACAATCGATTGAAACACGAACAGGTTTTTCGGAGCGATTTACTCAGAACATAGAAATAATCGAATTGCACAAACGAAAAAAATATAAAAATAATTTTAAAGGACACGAAATAAATTGGACAAAGAATTGAACTTAAACATGAGGAAGATAAAATTGGGAAAATAATTCTGATCAGACACTTTTCGCAAAACTGAAGTTAAACTGACATAACTCTTCACAAAACTGAATTTAACACAAAAATCTGAATTTCCATAAAACACAAAAACCTGAATCTTCATAAAACTGAATTTAACACGAAAATCTGAACTTCCATAAAACTGAATTTAACACAAAAATCGAAATCTAATACAAAACGGATAACGCGAAAAGGGAAAACAACGACGAAAATATTTCATAGACCTTCAACGGTGAGTAACCCGGTAGTTTCGGTTACGGGACTCGAGCCGTCATGGGGTGTCGACCGGGGTCGGAGACACCGCGCAACACGAACGAAAATATACTGACACATGCGAGAAAACATTTTGAGATACTTACTACTTCGATGATTATGAGAATAAAGCGAGGTGTAAGGCCGGCAAAAATTGAATGATGACGACGATGGAACGATTGACCACGAGGTTGAACGTAATGGTAAATTTGTGGTAGGGCGAAAACAGTGTCCAACAAAAACAAAATGTTCACACAAAAAAAATATATTGCTCTTTAAAACACAATGTCCAGCGAAAGGAAAATGAAATGTCTGTTCACAACAAAATAGGAATAAAAATATTGTCCGCAAAAATAAAATGGTTCGCAAAAATAAAGTTGTTCGGTATTGAAATCGGTTGAATAAAATAAAATAAAATAAACTTGAGATAATGTGTCAAAAATGATGAAAAGTATATAAAGAAAAAGAACGTTCTGACATATCGCGACTTCAAACTAAGATCTACTCTGGCCTCCGACTGCCAGCGATTCGTTACTTAAAATTTTCTTCCGACTCTGATGAACATATTTCTCCCGATTCTAGCGAACGAACCGCGGGCTCATTACCCGGTCTTATATAGGGTCCTCTAGGATGGCTTAGTTTCGGCGGTGGGGAGGTACGCCCTTAGACGCTTTAGATGCTCCAGGCTCCTCCGCCGCCTCCACCTCGCATCCCCGATGATCCCCTGGAATCTATATAATCGAAAATTTATACTTATGATTAACACGAATTCATCCTTATGATATAATATTCACTCCTGCATTCCTTTATAATAATTATTTCATTATTACCTCATAATCAGCAAACGAATTTCTCGTACATACGCCGTCTTTTCATGAAGACGCTCACTCTGTCTCTCTCATACTTACATATTTCGTATTTAATTTCTCACTCACTCTATCCCTCGTTTTGGAGGTTCTACACAGCGGAGGAGTAAACCCCTCTACTTCATTCTGGTCACTCTCTCCTTCTCATCCTTCCATGCTTGCATTTGACTTCTCCTACGGGCCACGCGTTGACCCGTCATAGGCTCTCGATGTCACACACACATACATACACATCCATTCGTCTTTTCCCACTCGTACTCTCGTTCGGTGACAACTTCCCCTCTATTTCTCTGTATCTTTCTCGCTCTGGATTTCGTTCGATCTTTCCTCTCATTCTATTCATTCCTATTTCTTTATAATTATTTACCATGCGGAGGTTCGGATGCAATGGTGTATGTCATGCTATTTCTTTTGGATTATAATTAATTCTTTCCAATAATTATACGAAAGGAAATTATTTTAGCGTATCCAAACTACTCAAAATTCTCATAATTATTAACCAGTTATTCAGATTCTACATTTGTTACAACAATTGAAATTTTATTCTATATACTTCGGATCTTGCGTAATTTTATGATTCTGGCTTTATTATTTCTTTTACTTGTCGTTACAGGAAAGATCTATTTCCGTGCTCACGCAACTATCACTCATACATTCATTCATCTAACTCGTACTTATTATAGGAAAAGGATTCGTTCACAGTTTTCATTTCCACATAAACCTTTACCCATGCATTACGAAATCTCCTGAAATCTTTGAATTTGGTCGTTGTTAATTAAAAAGGAAAACGTTAATTAAATAATGCGCTTGCTACGCTTTTTGGGTCTTTGTTGGATTCGATGCCGAATTCTGGTGTCGCCCCTCCTTCATAGGCGAGAGCTTGGATTCGTATGCTGATGGGACATACGCCTTCTGAATCCCAAGACTTGGGACAAAGCGCTGCTTGCTCTCTTTCTTTGGCTATAGACTTGGCGTTCTCTTCGTGCAGCATAAACATTCAGTGCTCATTAAATTGGAGTCCAATAACAGTCCAAGCATAAACAGATATTCTCAAAAGTTTGTTTAATTTTGGTCGTCGATGATTGGGTGTTTCGCCGAAATCTTTCTTCCATCGAGTCTCCTCGACTCGACCAATGCGTTAATTTATCGATCACGTGCAGAGCTCATGTAGACCACCCATGAGAATTATCGGATGACTTTTTCCAGACGCCGTTCCCAAAAAGTCGTAACAAGGCTAAAACCTCCCATAATTTCGGAGCAAGAAAAAAAAGAAAAACAACAAAGATTCAAAGAAAAATTCACATCTCTTCGACCAATTTCGATTCATGGAAATCCCGACCTAGTTTAAAATAAAATTGAACACTTAAATGCAATTATCTATAATCTAACGCCACCTTTACCATCACCGATGACCTGACCCAGGTACCCATGCTCATTCTTGATTTTACATTTTTACATCCGTTCACTCACGTACTTTCGGGAATTCAGTTCATAAAGTCTTCATCCGGGGATAAGGAAAAAGAGGATCACCGGTCACTTAGCTTTAGATGAGGCATACACGCTCTGTCTCTCCTGCTTTCCTTCTCACACACACCCAAAGAGACCGCCTGTGGTTCTCACGAAGGCAAAGACTTTGCACTCAGCCTGTATTAGTGTCCCATGCACATTGCTTTTCGTTGTGCACAAAGGCCCACCACTTCTGAGTAATCTGATGCTATGGCCAAAGATTTCTTCAGCATCAACGGATGTTTTTCTTCACGCCCGACGATGGAAGTTTTGTTATAAAGAGCTGCGATATCGACGCCGCCATGGCGTCACCTCTCGATAATTTATGCTCACTTGAGACCATATTCGTGTCGACGGTTTGATTTGAAGACAGCCCGAACTATCCGAGTTCTCCAGAGAAAAAAAAACGTTTCTCTCGTATGACCGGGTCCCTTTCCTCGTATTGAATTTTATTGAGAATTACAAGATATAAGTAATCTCAAATCGATGCAAAAGTCCCGAAAGTCGCGGGACGTAACACCATGTTTAAGGTGGATTTCATCTCCACGTGTGTTGCTACACGTTATGATAATTACAATCAGATCTCCTACATTTCTCAGTCCGCAAGACGAAATTCATGTTCCTGATTGCACGATTTTGTTCAAATCAATATTTGATTATTTACCATTCCCTTGTCCAATCTTATTTAATATCACGCGGTAATAGCGAACATCGATCGCTAACCGCGAGAAAAAATACGAAAGCACCTCATTCATCATTCCCTGCGAGAGATGAAATCCGTGATCCAGAATGAACTATTCGATTCTACTGAATAATAGACATTTTTTTCACCCATGTTTGAGGTGGATTTCATCTCCACGCGTATTGCTACACGTTACGAAAATTACAATCAGATCTACATTCCTCAATCCGCAAGACGAAATTCATATTCCCGATTGCACGATTCTGGTCCACTGAATTTCTAATTATATTTTCCGCCCCGTCCTCTAGATCACTAGGTAGTTTCCATCTCATGGGCTACATGCCACCACTTTTAAAGTTGATAAACACAAAAAACAATTTCAGTCACCACATATGCGTTAGTGTTGGTTGCTGACTTCATTCCTTTTCTTGGTGCGTAGCTAAACGCCACGAATTTGTGAGAACACACGGGAAACGTTTAAACATAACTGATTATGTTGCGAAATTGTATTCGTGATAGTGATTCAGGAGATTTAAGATCAGAAGTGAATGGAAGAAGAGAGCTTCGACCCGAGGAACTCGTCAAGCGTACGGAAAAATTGGAGAGAAAATTAGAGAGGAAAAAGAGACACAGACGTCATCGCCATCATCGGTCTAGAGAAGCGAGCGAACATTCAAGGAATGATCGTAAGTTATTGTTTCAACAAAACAACGCTCGGACTTGAGACAAACGTAAAATTTGGGACAAACGTAACCTCCACGAATTAAATCACGAGTTGATTGAAAGTCGTTCGAATTGAATCACGAGTTGATTAAGAGTTGTACGAATTGAATCACGAGTTGATTGAGAATTGTACGAATTGAATCACGAGTTGATTCTTTTTTCCTGGGTTCATCAAAATGGTCTCTCCCTAGACGAGTTCTTTGGTGATGTTATAGTCACGAGTTGTTTACACGGCCTTTTTGTTCTTAGACGAGTTCTAGAGAATTTAAATTTCTTTTGTTTTCCGGAACAAACACTCCACAGAAGGTTTTTTATTTTCCTTCCATAGGTTACGAAAATGCCTCGGCACACTCCTCACGACGGAGCCGGTCCAGATCAAGGTCACGACGAAGCCGGTCCAGATCAAGATCACGAGGGGTCAGGCCCAGATCAACCTTACCTAGGGACTCAGATATTGCTCCGGTTCAGAAGGATCCTCCTGACGCCGTGCCAGTAGTTGCGGAAAATTTACCGGAACAGCCGAGTGCACCTGCCGACCAAAATTCGTCTTTATGTGAAAATATATTGAATATTTTAGGCAACAAGCTTAGCCAGGAAAAAATTCTGAGTGAGGAAATTCATCCGGATATTGCCTGCAGATGGAAAATGATCCTAACGAAGGGGCTTTCCTCAGACACAAAATCGGAATTAATCAAAAAATATCCAGCACCGAGTAACTGCACTATTATGGAAGCTCCGCTGCTGAATCCGGAGGCAAAAGCGGCGATGCAACCCAACATTATACAGAGAGATGCAAGACTCGCAACCATTCAAACTCAGATAGGCTCTTGCTTATCAGCCTTGGGCCAAGCGTTAACTCATCTTATCCAGGGGGACCAAACGGGAGACAATGTACAGCTGATCGAATGGGTCAGTGATACAGGTCGCTTATTATCAGATTTGCATCATACAGACTCCGAAACTCGAAGGCTGCTCATAACCTCGAGTGTTAATTCATCGGCAAAAGAAACAATGGCAGAAGCTCCAATCGGAGAGTTTCTGTTCGGTAATAATTTGGAAGAGCGAGTAAACTCCGCAAAATCACTCGAAAAAATCTCTTCTGGTCTGAAAAACAACAAAACCGACTACAAGAAACCGGATAATAACAAAAAATTTCCTTTAAACTCCAAGAGTCTGCCTTACTTCCGTCGTCAAAATCAACCAACGACCAGAGCTCCCAAGTTTGGCAGACAACAGTCGCATTACAATCAGCACGACACACGCAGGAGTTCGAAACCACAGGGGGGGGGGGGGCAAAGATACAACACCAGTACCAAAACAGGACAATCATCCCAGAACTATTGCCGGAAGTAGTAATACCGAACGTAAGTTGTCCATCAGGAAGACTAAGATTTTTAAATCAGCCTGGGAAGCGATTTCAAATGATGCAAAACTGTTATCATGGATAGACGGGTATAAAATCCCCTTTCATACATCACCGATTCAAAAAATTACACCTGCTGAGCAACGTTGGTCTCCAAATGAAAGACAAAATCTTATTATCTCTATTAAAAAATTGATAGAGTCAGGAGCCATTACTCAGTGCTGTTCAAATCCAGCACAATTTGTATCCAGTATATTTCTTGTACCAAAACCAAATGGCTCGTACAGGTTTATACTTAACCTGAAGAAACTGAACAAGTTTCTTACTAATCAGCATTTCAAAATGGAAAATTTTAGAACTGCTAAGAGGCTTATATCTCATAAATGCTATATGAGTACGATAGACCTACAGGATGCCTATTTTTTAATTTCTATCCACATAGATCACAGGAAATTTTTGAGATTTATCTTTGATAATCAGATATACGAGTTCACCTGTTTACCCTTTGGCCTTTCTACAGCGCCCTACGTATTTACAAAAATACTTAAACCGGTTCTTAATGAATTAAGGAAAAGAGGCCTCATGTCAGTCGCGTACATTGATGATTTTTTGTTGTTAGGCAACACTTACCAATCCTGTCAAAACAATGTATCTCAACCTGTAGATTTACTGCTCAATCTAGGTTTCCTAATTAACGAAGAGAAAAGTCAGCTGACCCCCTCTTACATTAGGAAATTTCTGGGCTTTAATTTCGATTCTGATAATATGACTATTGAAATAACTGAAGATAAAAGACTTGATTTGTATAAACGAATCAAACGGATCAGTACTATTGAAAACTGCAAGATCAGGGAATTTGCCAGTTTTTTGGGAAAAATCACAGCAGCATGTCCAGCGTTCACCTACGGCTGGACATATACAAAATCTTTTGAAAAAGCAAAATTATTAGCTCTTAATCATACCAAGGGGAATTACGATTCCACTATGAAAATCCCTTCTTACCTCAGAGAGCACTTCGATTGGTGGAAAAACAATATCCAGGTTGGAAAAAATTCTTTAAACAGGTTAAATAGTTTTGAACTTGAAATTTTCACTGATGCATCGTTGTCTGGTTGGGGAGCTGTGTGTGGAAATAACAAGACCCATGGTTATTGGAATGAGTTAGAAAAGCAGAAACACATCAATATTCTGGAACTTTTAGCAGCATTTTTTGGATTAAGGTGTTTCGCTGCTAACAAGTCAAATTGTGACATTATTCCAAGAATGACTAATACTACTGCTATCTCATATATTAATCGTATGGGTGGCATACAATGTTCAGAACTCAGTCAGACAGCTAAACAAATATGGCAGTGGTGCGAGGAGAAAAACATCCTGATATTCGCATCATACATAAGCTCGTCAAATAATTTCGAAGCAGACATAGAATCGAAAAAATTAGAGAAAGAAACAGAATGGGAATTAAGTGATTTTGCATTCAAAGTAATCACCAATAAATTCAGCGTCCCAGATATAGATCTTTTTGCCAGCAGAAACAACAAGAAATGCAGGATCTACGTTTCCTGGTTTAGAGACCCAGATTCTCTGACTGCCGACGCATTCACCATGTCTTGGGAAAATTATTTCTTTTATGCCTTTCCACCCTTTTCAATAATTTTGAGGGTTTTACGAAAAATACAAAACAGTAATAATTGTAGAGGCATCGTTGTTGTCCCTTTCTGGCCATCCCAGCCATGGTTCCCACTATTCAAACTACTGCTGGACTCTGAACTAATTAACTTAACAAGGGGAATCCACGGACTTGACCTCACGGATTTCGTCGTAACTTTGCAGGCATGTAGGGCTTGCTTTGAAGTATAAGTAGTGAAAATAGTGAAACCCACTATTCAAGTACTCGCGAGAAAATCGATATTGAAATGTTCTGTCGTGCTTATATATTTGTTACGTTATGAAATTCTCAAAGCGTTCGTGGCGTAGTGGCTAAGCGCTCCGACTCGTAACCTCGAGGTCGCTGGTTCGAGTCTCGCTACTGGCAGTTTTTTTTTTTTTTTTCTTTATTTCTTTTTTTTCCGACGTCATTCTAAAAACACATACATAATTATTGTACATGTTATTAATTGTTAATAATTCATTTCCATCAAAAAAAAAATTACTTTATTTTTCTAATTTTCGTGAGGACATTGGAAATGTATAAAAATACTCGAGACTTGTGCAAAATCAATATTTTTCATTTATTTTGTTTTACAAGTTATGTTTACAGAGTACTGCATGAAGCAGGGTGATACTGGTCGTAAAAGCATGGGAAGCAATAATTTTTGCGGCATCTAGCACATGTAACGAATGCCGAATTTTTGCATTCGCATGGGGTTTTCAAAACGTCCGTTGCAAAGCAGACTTGGTTTACATTCATAAATATTGTTCGGTCATCGCACAATTTGGCCGCAAACCACGCGTATCGGAGCATATCAGAGAATATTGGTGCAGACAACTGATGATGGACAATAGATTGAATTTTTATGCAATCTTCTCTCCCATTAATCTCCCTATTGTTTTCGATGATATACGCGCAATTTTGCAATCTTTTTATAAAGTTTTTTACCTGCCTATAAAAATATACGTCACAAGGCTGCACTAGCGGGGTACATTTCGGCGGAATGACTTTAATGCTGCACGTTGTCAGTCTCTCTTCATTCTGGAAAATTTCGTCGTACAAGCCTGGGTTTGTTTGCCCTCCCCAAGAATCAATTAATAAAAGAAACTGTTCATCTCCCACGTATGGCTTCAAGACGTCGGTTAAAAAATCTTTGTACAATGCTGTTGTGAGCTTGCCAGACTTTGACGATTTTATGATAACATTTTTATATTTTCGCGCGTACTCATCAACAGTTTTCTTCACCCTTGGTCCAAACGAGCCAGTGCTTTCTTGTAAGCAAACGAAGACGCTTGGCAGCAATTTTCCTGATAAGGTGATAGCGTATTGTGCCGTATACGAGTGTGTCACCTTATTCATGTCCTTCCTATTGACGAGAACCACCTTCGATCCCTGCTTGGCGAGTGTTCGGTCATAGGTCGACTGGTATTGGCACCCTAAAAACAACAGTTCAAAAATAATTTCGGCAAATTGTAAAAATGAAAATTTTGAAAATTTGGAAAATTCTGAAAATTTTCCACAACTTTGAAAATAGCAAAAAAAAATTATTTTATTACATATGAATTAATGAATAAGATCCTATTTGCATACCTGTTTGATCAGTATTAATGACAAAATCCTTGTCGTAATTAGTTATGATGGCTCGAACCTGGATTCGGAAGTTTTCCGCTGAAGCTCGAATGTCTGTCATTGAACTGCTTTCTTTTTCGGACACGAATTTCGTTATTTTTCTCTGACGAATTCGGTGCCTTTGTTTGAAGAGTCCAACCCACGAATTAGAAGCTTCAAAATCCAAATCAGGGAATTGACTAGCGGCAGCAAGAGCCCATTGCTGCAAGTTTCTGGTCGTCACCGGCTGATTACTTTCTCGAGCTTCTATGAAACGGTCGTATGTCCACGAATCGATAATTTTAAATTTATCTTTTGCCGTTCCACCATGGATAATCTGTTCTTGCCATTTTTTCAAGTGTTTCATGCTCTTGAGGCGATGTGCTCCTTTTCTTTGGAGAGTGCTCAAATTCCAGTTTGGATTTTGTCTAGCAAGATTGACGACCTTGATCTTGTAATCCAGCGTAATATCAGGGTCAATTTTCTCTTTCTTCTCATCGGGTTCGTAATCGTCTGACGACGGAGGACTACATTCGACAACTTCTTCAAACAGGCCTTCCTCGTCGAGTTCTTGAACGGAAATCAGCTCATCTTCTATCACGATTTTTTTCTCCGCGAGTATTTCCAACGTCTTTTTATATATTTCTTCTCCAATTTTTATGTGTTCTTCGGTTATTGCTGTACAAGGTTCTGACGTGATGAGATCATTTTCAAGGAACAGTTGTTCAGCATATGCGAGTGCTGTTTTTAATCGCGCTTTTGAAACTTCACTGTGAAGTGAATCGTCCTCAACTTCTTCGGATATTAATTTACTTTTCTCCTCCGACAGAGAGCCACATCCCCTCCATCGAAAACTTACCCTGGTGGCGGGTATATTATCAAGCAAGCTTATAAATTAAGAGGTATCCCGGAAGAGGCAGCCAAGATCTTTCTCGCATCAATATCCTCATAAACTTTAAAACAATACGATTCTGGGCTCAGGCAGTGGTTTACATATTGCAATGCACAAAACATAGATATTTACAATAGCTCTATATCAGAAATTATCAAATTTCTTACCTACCAATTTGATTCGGGCTTGTCGTGCGGTTCTTTAAACTCCATTCGTTCCGCTATTTCTCTGATCAGAAATGGAGATTTAGGCCAGCATCCCCTCATTACGAGATTTTTCAAGGGTTTACATAACATCAAACCTAGTAAACCAAGATATGAGGTGACTTGGGACCCCAGTATCGTATTGGCATACATCTCAACGCTATACCCAAACGAAAACCTACCTTTGGAGAATTTGTCCCTAAAACTAATATCTTTGCTTGCCTTAGTCACCGGTCATAGAATGCAAACATTTTCTCTTATAGAATTGAACAATATAAAAATTGATCGATTAAACGAACTTACTTGTAAGTGAAGTTCAATCGTAATTGTATGAAGCGCCTCTTCCGAAGAGATAGACATTGTAGTACCCTCGTTCCACGTCAGTGACGCCACAAGTTTAAAGCAAAAAAACTTTTGCCTGCGCTCCGTCTTCATGACAACGCGCACCACGACATTTCTCATTCTTTAAAGCACTGCCGCAACAATCCTAGGGTAATCTCTGAATGGAGATGGGCAATTAATTGCGGGAGGGAGCTATCTCTTCGGAAGAGGCGCTTCATACAATTACGATTGAACTTCACTTACAAGTAAGTTCGTTTAATCGATCAATTGTATTTCGCGCCTCTTCCTCGAGATAGACATTGTAGATGTTTAAAGTATGTTGCGGTAGGTATTGAGCATGCATGACCTATAAGTCGTGCGTATGCCAATCTCCGTAATTTCTTATAATTACGTAGGTGTATATAATCTAGTATAATTGTTATAATATATTATGATATTAGATATTAAATTGCAGAAACCTTGCAGCCACATTGAAGTGCTGCAATTAACCCGTAAACGCCACACTAGTGCAAATTTGCACCACCTAAAATTCATTTTTTGTGAATTTTTGAACATTTTTGTTCAGATTTTGTCGTATTTTTACTGAATGAATAATATTTATCGCATTTGAAATTATGACCTTCGGTTTCCTGAGAGACTATTACCCCAAAAACCACTGGGTATCGAATAGTTTTAGATTATTTATACGAGAATTATAGTACAGTAGAAACTCATTTGATGCACGCTCATTTGTTGCCTGATTTCCCCTCGATTCCCTTGATTGATTCACGCCACGCACCCCCCACCACTTCGGGCCTCGAGACACTAGCCCCACCCCTCTTTCTCCTTTTATGCCGTCTCTCTTGTTGCTCGTGGTTACCGGCCGCAAGCGACACTCTTGTTAGTCGTCAACCTCAAAACGCGATAGGTAAGATTTCGTTTCTAATAAAGAAAAAAAATCGTTTTGTGCTTGCGTGAATGATTTTGAAAAAAGTAACGTTGCGAGATTAAAATTTAGACTCGGTTTTTGTACACTTTTGGCGAATGATTTAAAAATAAAAGCATTCCTTCATTTCCTAACAGCTGATCAATTCGTGTGACAGAAACAACGATATTCATAGCTGTATATACATATGTACGAGCGTGGGATATGCTCTCTGCAGGGATTGGTTCTGCCAAAAGTTGTAGAGGGGCACCCTTGATTAATGCACTCCCTCAATAGGTGTCGGTACAAAAGTCGTGCATTAAATGAGTTTCCACTGTACATTGAAAATGCAAAATCCCAAATCGCACAAGTGTGGCATGTATGTATGCTCAATAGAGGTGTGGTTTTTACGGGCCAAAATCAGACCTCAACAATGTTTCTGAGACTTTGTTGCAACGCTGCTGAAATATTGCTGCAATGTTGCGTGCTGTATGGGTATTTGTTGGTATAAAAATCTTTACGCCATGTGCAGGGCAGTCGCCTCTGCCTTATTCCTCAATATTAGGATTCTGTTAAGATCTGAATCGAATTTATAAGATCTCTTTTGATCTTTTTTTTTTTTTTTTTTTTGAAGACCCATACGAAGCTCAGTTAATACTGATAGGGTATTCTCTGACCCATCAGTGACTTGTCCCATACAATTTGTTTCATTATTTTAACTCTAATTTAATTTTTTTTTGTCCGTCAGATAAAGATGTCATTCTCTCTTTTTTTTTTTTTTTTTTTATAATTTCGATCACGCTATAAAATATAAAAAAAAATTCTTGACTTGAGATATTTTCCAAAATTGTTGGTTCAAGGTAACTTTAAATATGCCAGACTTACAGCGTCTTTGACGCATTACTTATTTGTAACTCCTTCGAATCTGAAGTCCTTAAATTATCAAGAGTTTAAGGCGATAGTAATAACCCTTCAAACGGGAGAGCAGTGGTATAGTGGTAGCGTGCTCGGCCCACACGTAGAGGGCCCTGGTTCAATTTCTACCAAGGGTACCATTGGGAAAAATATTTTATGTGCTTTTTCTGCGACCTGGATGGTTCAAAAACCCATCCGAAAATTGCAGTTCCAAAAGTAAGGTGCAGCACTTCGGTGTGGTAGCTGAAAGACTGCGAGGTACCCCCGGTTCGACTCCTGGTCCCGTAGCCTCACCCGGTAGAAGTAAAAATAATCAAGAACGCAGCTTCAGAGCTAGGGCATACGAACTACGACCTCATCCATCCCGATGCTATTTTCTCAATGGTATCATCAACGCATTGTTACAGAAAGATGCTCGCTCCACTACCAATCAAAATCTCAACTCGACTCGTGATTGTACGTCACGCTGATACAACTCCGGTGGGCTATTTTTACCCACCTCTGAACTTGCGAAAGTGCCAACCACCTTTGCCGTTTCTTGAACCTTTGTTCATATATGATTATAACATTTGTATACATTAAGCTAATACCGTTATAAGTATCAGAACATAAAAAATTCCATATCGGAGATGCCAAGGAAACGAAGTCTTTGGTACCCTTGCATCTCTAATATCAAAAGACTGAAAACTGAATTGACTTTTGTCAAAATCCATTAATTGTAATAGGGCGACCAGTCACTTTAGTCTCAGAATTCATGATTATGAATAGTGGTTGTTACGTGATGACTTGTAATATCTTTGCAGATAAATGATTGAGTTCTTTCCTCTTGTCTCTTGTATTCCATTATCTTGTATTCGTCTTTTCTTTTTCCTGCACCAAGTTGATGAACCTTAATACAAGATTCAGCCTTGACAAGAACCATGTCACCAAGGAAGATTTCAATGAGTAGGTAATTATTTTATAATGTACCCGATACCCACATTGCTCTTTTATATATATGTAAATGTTCACTCGTTAAAACCAAAAAATCCGTTTTCAAAAGAAGTCTGCATTTCTGAGACAGCAATCTCTCTTGGCTGGCTCATCGTGCTACCAGTAGCCGAATGTTCTTAAAGATTAATCCTTTTATTGAATACGGCCCGTTTCGCTAGTTTCCTAGTCGTTAAGCTGATTACCGTTTTACAAGTGAAGACGTTAATGAAAATATTCATAAACCTTTGATTTTTACTATGAGCAAGATCCTTCATGGTATCCGGGTAGCCAAATTTTTGCAAAGCAAATCTGTATGTCTCGAGTATCGGCTTGTTTGCCGAGTCACATTGAATATCTCGGAAAAGGAATGGCGAAATTATCAAATTAATTTTTCACCTACTAACCAAGTGGCTCTTTCCTTATGTAAAAAGGTTCAAAACATTTAGTCCGCTTACAATTCAAGCATAACGCCCGGGAGCGTTGAGAGGAATATTTGTAGAAAATTGGTCCCGCCGGCTGAGATAGTCAGCCTTCCTCTGCTGTGGAAGAATATTTTTTACAGAGCGGATATGCTAACTGATCAAGTCAGTGTTTATCCTTATGGAAGAATATTCGCTGTCTTTAGCAGCCTGTGGCTAATACATAGCCGCATAGAACCAATTGGTATTCCTATATGAAGAAATACTCACTGCCAGAGGCAGTAACCTGTTTACGTAGGCCATTAAGATGGATCCTTGAGAATATTCGCTGTCTCTAGCAGCCTGTAGCTAATGCATAGCCGAATAGCACCAATTGGTATTCCTATTTGAAAGAATATTCGCTGCCAGATGTAGCAACCTGTTTAGCCTTTGAGATGGTTCATTCGCTGTCTTTATCAGCCTGTGGCTAATACATAACCGAATAGAACGAATTGGTATTCCCATGTGAAGAAATATTCACTGCCCGAGGCAGTGAACCTGTTTATATAGGCCTCTGGGATGGTTCATTGAGAAAAATACTAACCTTTTCTCCATCGTAGTGCCTTGGCGACCATCTCTCGAAGGCATTAACCTCGCTCACTCCTCTGAGTACGCAGCGGCTACACGTCCTGCAGAGATGGCGTTCTAGACAGAACTAACAATAAGAGACCCTAATCTTGCAGAGATTATGGTCTCGGGCCTCTCTGTCACTCTCATTGCTGCGACCGCTGCTGCTTGACAATGAATACTCGTGATCTGTGACCCGACAAGAAAAAACAGGAACATCCCGTTCTTTTAAAATGTGTATCAATATCCTTCAGATAAAAATCAAGTATTCACTGTATCTAACAGTCCTGGACTGTTGGAAGAGTGAGCCTGGCCCGCCTTCCTTTTCAATACTCTACGCCTTCCGTAGTTTTTTTTATTTTTTTATTTATTACTATTGGATTCAGCAGTCCTTGACTGCTGGAAGAGTGAGTCTGGCCCGCCTTCCTTTACAATATTATACGTCTTACGTAGCTCATTTTTTTTTTTTAATATTATTATTATTATTATTATTATTGAATTTAGCATTCTTGGACTGCTAGAAGAGTGAGCCTGGCTCCCTCCCTTTACCATAATCTACGCCTTACGTAGTTCCTTTGTTTTTTTTTTCAAATTGATGTTATTGCTATTAGGTTTAGCAGTCCTGGACTGCTGCAAGAGTGAGCCTGGCCCGCCATCCTTTACCATATTCTACGCCTTACGTAGTTCTTTTTTTTTTTTTTTAATTTAATTTAATTTTTTTTTTTAATTAATTAATTTATTTATTATTATTATTATTATTATTATTATTATTATTTTAAAATTATTTTCAACGAACACGTGGTTTAGATCCCACTCGTGTAACGCCAGCGTTCAAAATAAAAGAACTGCCCGCATCGGTTGCAAAGCAATCGAGCGCCATAAGGTTAAGTTACGTCTTTTGTGATGTTTACCTGCGCTGGCACTGCATTTTTCCTATCTCACGCTGTCGAGTTCTGCTTTCGTGTCACAGACAACGATATGCGATTCAGTGAGAGCCGAATGCACAAAGCATATTCCGCCACACAGCCTAACTGTGGTCTGACGCATTCCCGCGCTGTCGAGTTCGGCTTCCGTGTCCTAGACAACGATGTGCAATTCGGTTAGAGCCGAATGCACAAAGCATATTCAGCCACACAGTCTAACCATGGGCTGATTAAATCCCACGCTGGAACTCGAATCCCGTGTACATAGACACGGGGTGTGCGATTTGGTTAGAGTCAAATGCACAAAGCATATTCAGCCACGCAGCCTAACTGTGGGCTGACGCAATCCCGCGCTGTCGAGTTCGGCTTTCGTGTCCTAGACAACGACGTGCGATTCGGTTAGAGCCGAATGCACAAAACATATTCGGCCACACAGTCTAACCATGGGCTGATTCAATCTCACGCTGGAACTCGAATCCCGTGTACACGGGTGCAGACACGGGTGTGCGATTCGGTTAGAGCCGAATGCACAAAGCATATTCAGCCACGCACAGGATATCCCGGCTGATGCCATTCCACGTTACAGCTCGAGTCTGCCTAGAAACATCAATCTGACACTCTTTTAGGTTATACTTACTGCGAGTGTCCTTTGTATTCATTTTTTCTCGGGGTCTCTTCGTAAGGGTCCCCGATCTCCGCGATTATCCTTGATATCACTTTTATGATAAAACGTCGACTTTTCGGCGAATATTACTTTCCTTATTCTATTATTTGCACTATCGTGCAAAAAAAAACTTGTGTTTACACCGGCACAAAACGAAAGAATGAGAAATGTCGTGGTGCGCGTTGTCATGACGACGGAGCGCAGGCAAAAGTTTTTTGCTTTAAGCTTGTGGCGTCACTGGCGTGGAACGGGGGTACTACAATGTCTATCTCGAGGAAGAGGCGCGAAATACAATCAAGGATTATGTCGGTCGATAATTCAATCAAGAGTCCCAAATACAGTTTAGAGATTTTTTCAGATGCATCATTGTCAGGTTGGGGTGTGAGTTGCGGTAAAGATACATCTCACGGTTTCTGGGATGGTCGAGAAAGGAAAAAACACATAAATTATCTGGAACTGCAGGCTGCATTCTTTGGGCTTAAGTGTTTTGCGAGAAACTTACAGAATTGCGATATATTATTGCGAATAGATAACATCACAGCCATTGCGTACATTAACCGGATGGGTGGAGTACAGTACGAAAGCCTCAACAGAATCTCGAAGGAAATTGGGCAGTGGTGTGAACGTCGAAATATGTGGATATTCGCTTCTTATATTCAGTCCAAAGAAAATGCTATTGCAGACTATGAGTCAAGACGCTTAGAATCAGAAACAGAGTACAGCCTTTCCCGAGAAGCATTTAATCGTTTGTGTAAAAAATATGGGCGACCAGAAATCGACCTCTTTGCGAGTCGTGTCAATAAGAAGTGTCCTAGATACGTTTCGTGGAAAAAAGATCCGGGTTCCTTTGCGATAGATGCGTTTACTATAGACTGGAGTAAGCATTTTTTCTATGCATTTCCTCCGTTTGCGCTGATAACCAAGGTATTAAAGAAAATTCAGAGCGATAACGCGAGAGGCATCATAATAGTGCCTAAGTGGCCCTCCCAAGCATGGTTCCCGCGGTGCAACGCTATGTTTGAATCTGCCCCCATCTTTTTTAACCCAAAATCGAATCTTTTATGCTCTTCCGACAGGAAACCCCATCCACTCTGGTCCCAGCTCTCCCTAGTGGGAGGGGTATTATCGAGCAGGCATACGCCTTACGAGATCTCGCACCAGAGACCATAGTGATTAATATGGCCTCATTATCTGACTCTTCGCTACGTCAATACGATTCGGCATTAAAGAAATGGTGGAAATTCTGTTTTTTGACTTATACGTCAGTATATGCAGCAAAGATCCCGGATGTGCTGAGATTCCTCACTAGTGAATTCGAGAAGGGAGCATCGTATGGGTCCATAAACTCCCCAAGATCCGCAATAGCCTTAATTTTGGGTCCAGAAATAGGAGAAAATAACAATGTGGAACGATTCTGTAGAGGAGCTGCGAAACTTCGTCCGACCCAACCCAAGTATGATGTGACTTGGGACCCAAAAATTGTTCTAAATTTTGTATCTCAGTGGTTCCCAAATGCAGAAATTCCGCTCCAACATTTATCGGGAAAAGTTGCAACCCTGCTGGCGCTCACGACAGGGCACAAGATTCAAACTTTAGTAGCAATTAATATTGAAAACATCGTAAAATCAGAGAGCAAAATTGAGATAAAAATTCCAGCACGGCTAAAGACTTCGGGACCCAAAAGAGTACGCCCAAATTTAATCCTACCATTTTATCCGGAGGATAAGTCGATTTGCGTCGCATCGGCGCTAGAAACGTACATCGAGCGCACTAGTAAATTGAGAGGATGCACGAAAAATCTCTTCATTTCATGGAAAAGACCACATAAGGCAGTCACAACTCAATCACTGAGTCGATAAGTACGTTTACACGCCGCTCCAAATCCGGTGTTACGAAAACTGGTTTAGTTAAACCAGGCATTTACACGGTACCTAACACCCGCTTTACGTCGTAAAGCGGGTGTTAGGACCCGTTTACACGCACTTTAACGCCTGATTTAACTACGCCGGTTTTCGTAACACCGGAATAAGAGCGTCGTGTAAACGTACTCGATGGCTTAAAGATATTCTACAGAAAAGCGGTTTAAATACGTCAATCTTCTCGGCCTACAGCACACGACATGCCTCGACATCGGCCGCAAAAACAGATGGATTTAATCCGAAAAACAGCCGGTTGGACGTCATCATCGCAAACTTTTTCGAAGTTCTATGACCGGAAAATAGAAGAAAGACGCGACATTTTTGCAAAAACAATTCTGAAAAGTTCGAAGATTGGTTAAAAATATAAATTTTCACAGTTCAAAATATATTAGCTGCTGTAACTCGAATGTAAGCATCTACATCATGTGATCTGAAGGAGGAGGCGCGAAATACAATTGAACAATTAAACGAACTTACCTGTAAGTGAAGTTCTATCGTAATTGTATGTAGCGCCTCCTCCGGAAGATCAGTCCCACCCTAGTAATTTCCCTTTGTTAACATGGGTTAACCCCTAAATATCGTACGGCAGCACTTTAAAGCAATGACGATCGTGGACCGACCTTCGTATGTTCGGACCATGGAATACGAGCAGTTGCTCGAAAAGTTTTAGTTTCTTACTGGAAACCTTGTGGCATTAGTAGCACAACGAGGGATACTACATCATGTGATCTTCCGGAGGAGGCGCTACATACAATTACGATAGAACTTCACTTAGAGGTAAGTTCGTTTAATCGTTCAATTATATGTATATACGTTTTGTATGTCGTTTAGTTGATATATATGAGATTTGTCCTCATTCCATAGTAAATGAATGAATGGACGAACCAATTTTAATATTGAGGCAACTTCTGGAAACGACCTACTGTGCGTAATAAATGGAGAATTCTGTTATTTTGTTTAAATTTCTGCGTTGAATTGACGTTGGACAATTATCAAGAATTCAAGTGCACTGATATGCGTGCTGCGTACAGTTTCCCATTACTTTGCGGGACCAAGAAACATTCGTACAACTGCGAAAATAGACGTATCATTAGTTCGCTATAATAGTTATTTTGGGTTTGGTTTTTTTTGGGTTAGGAAACAAGAGCGCGCTGAATAATAGAAAATCGATAATAGGCAATGGTACCGATGCGTTCTACTCGTGGAAATGAGTTTTATACAACGGGAACGTACGAGGAGGATATAATTTTTTATTTCACAAAATAAATAATTCCTCAAACATTGACACATCGGCTAGTATCGCATTGTATTAAAATCGAATTTTGTTGAAAAAATCTGAATGTTCGTGAAAATGAAATAACAGAATAGATTCAAATATACATTATATCGTATTACATAATTGCGTGAGAAAAAAATTCATGGACACTAATTGGAATGAAATACATGCACGAGTCCCGAGAGAAAATCGAAAAATTTTCTTACGTTCGTGAATGCGCTATCAAAAATATCGCTGCTTATTAGAAAATTATTTTCCGCATCTCTTTCCGATTTGTTATTCTCGATCTCAAGCTTCTGTTCTTTCTGATCAAATCTGTTGTCGAACTCATCAATTAATTGCTCAAAAGACTCGGAGATACGACGAGCTTTGCCGAGACCAGTCGTCACAGTGACCTCTAATTTTTGTATAGCTTCTTCGAGGATATCCGGAAATCCCTCGTCATTGACCGATTTATCACGATCATTCGAAACGATTTTCGGCACAGCTCCAACGATTTCTTTGATCACGTATCCGTTTAAGGTATTTTCTTCATTTTTCTTTAAAATTTTCGATCTCCCGACGATCGGGAGAGTCGAAGACTCGAGCGTCAAATTATTAGCATCCTTCTTCACGTTCGAAATTCCGGATAACGTTGCCGAAATTTCAGTAATCGGAATATCATCATCGATCGTCGCATCTTTATTCCTCTCCTTCTCAACAGTCATTATCGCATTATTCTTCGGTATCATCTCAATTGTAATAAGATTCTTTACTGAATTTCCTTGTTCCTTCCTTATGTCGTTACCCACGTGTCTTCTGTGTCTTCTTTCCTTTTGATTTTTATTGACGGGGATCAGCATAAATAGCTCGTAATCGTTATAATTCAATGCTTCGTCCGAATCAGCATAATTATTCATTGCCAAATGTATTTTTTGTGAATTTCCTCTCATAGGTCTAATGATCCATGGTTCATTCTTGATACTGGCTCCAGCTGTTTTTTTCTCCGTGCTTTTCGACGCGAATTTCTCCAATGTTTGCCCGCTGTCAAAAGCTCTTGAGCTCCGTTGATCTGTTTCGTCGTTTTTCGTTATTTTTTTGTCCTGGACAAATTTGCCACTGTCCAGGGCCAATCTAGCATATCCCGGGCTATCGTACTTCGGACCTAGCTCGTAGTCCAAATTTTTTAAGTTTCTCTTCTTCGACGCGTGCCTGACAATGTCACCGAGCCTCGTGCCATCAATTGGGATTGCTGTATAGTGATCTTCTGCCTTTACGAGCTTCGACAATTCGTCGCTGGCCTCGCTGGAAGTCTCTTCCGAGTTTTTCTTCAGGCATATTTGATCGTTGCTTGTAGCTTTTCTCACGGTTCTCCGTGAATCTTTGATAATTTTCGAGCTCTGAACTCGCTCCTCGTTCGAATCTGCGGTTCTTTTATAATGACTGCGAGGAAGATCGGAAGAATCCTCACCGTCATAATCATGGGTCTTAATAACGGGTGGGTTATTATTATTGTCGGGCGATGAATCCATCAGAGCTTCATCCATCTCAAAGGAATATTCTATTTTTACACCAGCTTCTTTATCGAAATCTTGGTCCTGCGACGACATTTGTTGTTCATAAATTTGCGGATCTTTCAAACTCTCGACAACGCTATCGTACGGTCTAACGGCAAAACTTTTGATCTCCCGATCCATCAGCACTTTCTCCAGGCGTCTTTTCAAAACTTCCGAATTCGATGTATACACACGGATGGCATAAGCCAACAAATTGGGATCTGCCGTCGCACCAACAGTTTTTTTTCGAGGTTTCACTTTTCTTTCTCGAGCTACGCGAATAGGTTTCACGATGTCAATCATTTTTGGGATGTATTTCTTTCTGAATACTTTAGCATCTTTGAGGCCATTAGTATCCTCCGTAGCTTTGTAATTTATCGACCTGTTGCTCTTCGGATATTCAAATTTTTCATCGTCAACGAGATCACGAAGTTCCTCTTCGCTTATTATCATGTCAATAGTCTCGGGTGTGCGAATATTTTCGCTCTCCTTGCTCACCTCCTCCTCAAGCTCACTCAACAACTCGCAATGATAATCGTTTACGAGCTGTCGTATTTTTTCCAGAATTTTTGCCAATTGCTCGGTTTGTTTCGATTTGTTCGTTTGCTTCTCGGTGTTGTATCTCCGCAGTTTCCAAAGAGCCGACAAAAGAGCAGGCATTCGTGCTTCTCGTAATTTCACCAGTTCAATCGTCTTCGTGGCTATCTTTGTTCTCGGTGATGTCTTTTTCATTGAGAGTGTATCGTTCATCATCGTTCCAGATGTTTCAATGTTTTCATTGTCAAAAGAAATCTTCGGCATTTCGGTGGTCATTGCGATCATCATAGTCCAACTCTGTGGGATCGGCACTTTCGGATTATCATGTTCATGATTAATTTTCAAAATTTTCATACCATCTTCATTGGACCGTTGAATTTTTTCAGTTGACTCTTCAACAGACTTGTCTGGAATGACCGTTGAAGAGTGCTCATTTTTCGCAAGTGCGTTGATCGTAGCAGATTCACCGATTGTAATATTATTTTGCGACGACAAGGTCTTGGCATCAGGCTCACTGTCGAAAAGATTTGTTTCATCATTCTCCTCGGCTTTGGGTACTTCAGTCGTTTCAACGCTTATTTTCGTGGATTTCGAAGAATCTTTCAAGTTCAAGGTCTCGACGGAATCGGCACTTCTTATCGGTGACTCTGTCACTTTCCTTTTATCCACGAGGGCACGATAATTTCGAGACTCTTCTTTCTCTCCACTAATAACTTTGTTTGTTCCAGCTACCTCAGGACCAACCGAGACATTCGACATTATTTCCTCAAAAGTTAAGTTCTTTGTCGCTCTATCATTTTGTTTCTCCCGTTGCAGGCTGCTCAAATCTTCAGTACTGTCCGTCCGAAAATTGTTATATTCCGAATTTTCGTATTCCTCAGAGCCAAACTCGTTGTTACTCGTTGAAACTTCCAATTCTTCCGATCCCATTTGTACGATTATCGGGGGTTCCATCTTGCTGTTATCGTCGTCAATGAATATTGGTTCTTCCGTCATTAGTCCCGTAATTTCTTCGTACGAAGATTCAGCATCGCGTTTGGTTCTCATCGTGTGCTTGTAACTCTTGTCGGGACTCACGACGCACTTTGAGGCCGTTGATACTTTGCGCTTTCGGTATCGTCGACGTTCCAACATTTCTTCGAGTCTTCGTCGTCTTTTCGTTTTTTTCGGTCGTTCATTGCGTCGTTTCTCATCCTTATCGTCGTCACGAGTTTTCAGAGTGCTCGTGCTTCTCGTGACTCTGCACTCGCAGTCCTTCAAATCATTGTCATCCTGAAAAATCATCTCACGATCGAGAACACTTTCGAGCAGATCGTCGGTCGATCTTTTCTCTCTCTTCGCTGATTCACCGATAATTTTATAGGGAACGTCGTAGTAATCACCGGAAGCATTTTCCCCAGCCGAAGATACGGTCGATGTGCCAAAATGCATCGAGCCGAAATGCGTTGAACTCTCGTATTCACTGGAAGTCAAGTCCTTGGCACGTTTTCTCTTTGCCAAGGGATTCTGACGATAAGCAGCTTGAATCCTTTGCGAATTCGATGCATCATCGATCGTCGACGATGTTCTCACTGAACTTTTTTTACGGCTTTTCGTATTTTCCATGCTCTTGTTATTTTCATACTCGGCTATTTTATCTTTCTGTGCTTCTAAATCTTCGCGATAACGGATCGGCTTCTCAATCGCCGATTCGTTGGCACTTCCATCCTCGTTAATATCGCGATTTTGTTGTTGAACAATTTTTTCGATCGTCATTATCTCGCCTATCCCGGTATTCGAGGAATCATCGATTTTTTCATCGATCCCCTCGGCCTCCCAAAGTTCGCTGTATTCCTTGAGATTCTTGTGCGCAAGCGGAACAGCGGCCATTTTGATATTTTCAAAGAATTCAATTGGTACATTACTAGATCGTATATTTTCGCTCGTTTTCCACGTATCGTCGACGTTTTCAGGCTTAATTTTCGTTGTCGTCTCATTTCTTCTGAAACACTTTCTCGTTTCTGTCGTATCTCGTGCCACGTCGTCGTCCTTCACGCGATCATCGCAGTCACTTGCCGTCTCTTCCTTGAAATCTTCGGCCAGGAGATAAACATCACCCTTGGGAAAATTCTCGATTGGTTCGCTTTTATGAAAACCATAAAAATTATTTTCTTCACTTTCGTCGATGGTTTTTGAATCGAAAACAACGGCTTGCTCGTCCTGACGATAGTCCATTCGTCTGTTCTTTCGATCGTTTCTCCGTTCTCTCGTGTCCTCGTTGATCCGACCCGATGAACGAAACGATTTCTCGATTCCAACCACGAGTGAATCGACACCGGATTTTCCGTCGGTCTCTCTGGATACTCTTGATAATTTTACCTCCGTCGTATCCGACGATTCGACGCCATCTTGCTTGCGAATGATCTCCTCGGCTGTCTCATTGTTTTTCCGACGTCTCACCCTATCATCGGCCAGCGTCTGATAGATCGCTCGTAATTGATCGTCGATTCTCATTGGTATACCGGCACGTTTAATCTTCATGGATTCAAGCAATTCATCAAGAAACGCATCATTGGGACTGCTGACGTCATGCTGATTCACGGTCGTCGCGTCGATGTCACCGTCGTCGGAAATGTTCAATCTCTCTATTGCATTCTTCACCCATGATATCAATGTCATTGCCTCCATAACTTTATCACTGTCGAACATCTTGTCGCTCTCTGGTCTATCGATGATTTGACCATGTGACCGTGACGCGATTTTCTTGATTCTACCCTCGTATTTCTTCAACCGTTTCTTGTATTCCACGAGTTTTTTTCTCATCTCTTTGCTCGTTTCTTCCTCGAGATCTTCGTCATTCGAGGATTCCTCATGATTCACATTGTCAAAGCCAAAATAAACCGTGCGTCGTTTCGACGATGTCTCAGTTTCTTCATAATTATCGCTTCTTCGAAGGAGCTTCTCGAGATCTTCGAGCCTCTCGAGATCCATGCTAGCCTCAATTCTTCCGTAATGTCTCTCGGGTTTCTTCTCGTCCTTGCTGCAGCGATGAATTATTCGTCTCTTATTTTTATTTGATCTCGACGAATAACCACGCTTTTCCGTCGACAAATTCTCATCACTTCTGCTCTCTTTCCCACTTTCATCATTAATGACATCCTGGTCGGACACTGACTCTTCGAGACGTTTTGATAATTTTTTCACCAATTTATTTTCCATGTTATTTTCCTCAAGGCCACCGCAAAATTTTATCTGCAAGTGACAGAGGAAACATCGTTTTAGACTTCTTAATATCCGGGAATGGAATATGTAAATTGTAGCGGAGATTCGGGCATTGTGGCTCACTTCATTTTAAAGCTTTTTAACTTTATTTAATCCTTAACGGTCATCAGGGATATTGATTTGATCCGAAAAAATTTGTAGGCTGAATTTTTTGAAAGTTGTTACAGCAGGATTGAACTTTCCCTGCCATTAATCGATAGCTGTCTGATGTGTATGATCACGTACCAGGTATTGGTCAATGGCAGATGATCGTAAAGAGGTAAGCATGGTAAAATTATGACTTCCCCTATAAATTATATATTGCGTTAAAATTTTATTTAAAAATATTAAAAACCTAATATTTCATGATTTTTTTAAACCTAAAACTCATTTTGTACGGTTTTGTGCCTCACAATTTCTTTAAACCGTGTTTCAATTAATATTAAAAAAATAAACCTACTTATATTTTAAAATGTTCCAAGAACTTTCAGTAATCTTTGTTTATCGAAAAAAATGGTTTAGGTATGACAACTGTTGAAAGTTGCTTGGGTAATTTTGACCCCTGTGTGACCACTATGAAACTATCCGGAAGTGTGACCGTTAAGGTGAAATGATACTGAGAACTAATTCGATAGAAAATCCCACTGACTCACTGTGTCCCATCTTTTCCTACTGATGATTTTACCTTGAGACCTGGCAGGACCCAAAAACCTATTCCACCTGAGGGAAGTTCCAGGACAATTTCTTTATCGTTGCTCGACACAGCTGGTTTTATTTCGGGCAATTCTCGATCATCAATGAGATTCAAGGGCTCGTCGTTGAGCAGAACGGCCCTGAAAGGTTGAGAAGTCGTTAATGTGCTGCTTCGCGAGGAGATGAACGTCATGAGTAAAATAAAAAGAAGAAAAAAAAAGGTGTACACACTCGGAGAACAGTCGATTTTCCGCGTCGAATCCAGGCATCAATATATACTTATGAATGGTCTTGATCTTTAAACCTTCAAAATTAACCAATATTTGAGCCGGTGTCAGATTTATTCCAAAAATCGTCAACGAACCCTTTTCGTATTCCGACGATGGTCTCGTGCACTGACAATAAAAGTGTACATGACTACGATTGCCATTGGTTATTCTCGCATCGAGAACTTCACGACCCACCAGAGTTTTGTGCAGTACGGAAACCCAATAATCCTGTGAATACGTGCATAATCGATTGCGTCAAAAATGTATTTCTTACTACGGCAATTGTATTCAATACATTTTAATTTATTAATCGCCAATGTCTCACGGGAGTTGGTTGAATCAAATTAGTAAGATTCGGTTGTCTCATGATAACTTGAACGCCGAGTCTCGCAGCATTTCCCAGGCGTCGCGTCCACACGAGGGCGCCCAGAAATTGGTCCTTGGATACCTCGGGCTTGGACTCGGCTTTGATAACAATAATACAAGCGAATAAATGACGAATCGATGAATTAATGATTATTTATTAATTAACGAGAAATCGTCAGGAGTTCTGACGCTGAACGAAGTATGAGTGGAGATTTATTTTCGTTGTATATGGATGGAAGAGCGGGAATTAAAGTAACCATTTAGCGTTCCTATGGAAATTTCAATGTGACAGCGGGATGAATTAGTTTTGAAGGTATTTTTTTCGACAAATTGGCGACAGTCTGAATTTTTTGTGTCATTAAAAACGAAACGAAAAAAAAATAATTTTTTCCCCGACAGTTATTAATCAAAGATCCTGTTGCTTAACGATAGACCGATAGAATTATAGAACGTCAAAGAATATTTAATAAAATTTTAAAACAACTCGGATGAACAGCTTACGAGTTACTTCTGTTGCAGTGCCAAAGAACATCGTTTTGACACATATAAGTGACCTCGTCATCAATATCGATTTTTGACAAAATGTATCTATAGAACTTGCAGAGGGCACTTCAAAGAATAAAATAAATAATTCCGAATCCGTCCATATTTTGTTAAGATGTCAAATTTTTATAAAGAGAAAGAATCGACCTCCAATTTTTACCATAATGATATAGTCTCTTAATTAATTTTTTATCACTTTATTTTTGAGCATGGATAGCTGCAGGGAACTCTAGTTTTTTTTACTCTGGTTTCCAAGGGTCATTTAAAACTTTGATGGGCTGTACCTCAATAATAAAAAGGTTGCATACCGGAATAAATTGTTAAATCGCATGCAAGAATGTTTCAATTAACATGTGCGAATTCTACGTAAAGTTTGTCAAACGATAACCAAATGTTATCACATATCTTCTGAAGTATGAAAGGTTCACACGATCTACCGGGAACATCTAATGTCAATAAAAAAAGGTCACAAGAGATCGGGGCTAATGGGAATATTTTTATTAGTAACATTCTCTAAATACACATATTGGCCCATAATGTATCTACGCCCATAGCGGGCATCATTGTGAAAGCAACTATGACGTCCGACACATGTTACTTTTGCCCCCGATCTCCCCAATGGATCTCCCCAACTACGACTTTGATACTTTTATTCGATGAGCAGATGGAATTGGCACCACATCGCGTTTCCTTAAAGCGAGGTTGCGCAGCTTACTCTGCGCAACTGACTTTGTAGCTTGTGATGCCGCGATAGGCGCAGCACTTCCCCTACTGTACGCCACCCCGATCGATATATGCCGCACGGTAGGGACTGTTGCTTATTAAAGGATGTTTCAAAAAAAGTTGAAAAATCGAGAAAATTACATGAATTTTGGATATGTTTTTACAAAGAGTCTACAGATTAACCTTGAAAAATTTTAAGGTCACTGACTGACTGATTCAATATGTTTCCTTTGCATAATTTACCAAGCACATGTGTTATTTAACGTTCATTATAAAAACTGTCACAAATTCTTCAAAACGGAACAATGAACTGGGTATCACTGCAGCATGGGAAAAATTATAACAATATTTTGTTTTCACGAAGAAATTTAATTTTTTTCATTATTTACACACAAACAATTGAGGCAAATTGATGGGGCAAATTGGGTGCAATAAAGGATATCAGATTTCACAATTCATGAGAAAGAACAATACATTTTATGAATATTTGGTTAATAATTTTTTCAAACATTTTTTATAAATAACTTTTCAACATTATTGTCGTTGAAGCTTGATATCCTCGGTATTTTCGATGTCGTTGATTTTTTTTTTCAATTTTTAACTCATTCGGATCTACTACAATTCACAATGACTTTCACTTTTAGATGGTAATGTAAGCGCAAAACATCGTTAATATATGACAAACTCGGTGTAAAAAATATTTTCATAGTTCTTACCGAGCCAAAGGGGTTTTTTCCGCATGGAACGTCCCAACAATTTATAAAGACCAACCCTGTCAATCGCCAGATTGTCGTGATGCATCGATACACCCTTAGCGTCCAGTGTTATACCGGCAAAGTTTCTGCAATAACGAACAAGTATACGTATTTAAATCTGAAAATGTACTAAAAATTAAATTTTATTTTCCCGTGAATGTCAACAGGTCTGAAAAAATTTTCAGACGGAGAGACGCGTATGGTCTGTGCTGAAGTATAAGCGCTATAACACGGGGGTATCTGTTCTGATGGTGCGAATTGTAAAATTCTGAAGTTTACTCACGGATGCCAAGTTATTGCCGAAAGTGCACTTGCCGCAACGTTAAAATAATCCTGTAAGTACTGTTGTTGTTGCCTCGTTCCATATGCCACGACATCCGGTCCCGTTATGACACTACTCGTGTATCTTGGAAATGCATCTAGCAGACTGCGTAGCCGCACCACCGCGTTGCCCATATCAGTGCCATCTACGTCGCAACGCGTTTGACACTCTATAAAGAAAGATTCATGCTGTGATGTTTTCATTTTTATACGTGCTTCAGAAATTACAGAAGCGAATGAAAAATCAATCGCGATGGGAAAATTGAAGAATAAAAATATTATTGTCAACCCCGTCCCCGCAACCCCCGTCTTTCGTTGGTGCGGACGAATGAATGCGTATACGGAAAGAAAATACGGGATGTAAAACTCATATATTTTTTTTAATGAATTTTTAATACAGCGGTGGGTTCTACTCCTGCTTGTTTGATCGCAATATGGTATTTTCAAAATTACCAATCATTTGATAATTCGACGAAATTTTATCTTTTTTATTTTTTCCTCTTTAAACAACGCCAAAATGTACGATCGCGTATTATTATTTTTTTTTCATGTATAATCTTGATTTCAGCTCGACGTTTGTTCTTTTCGTCGATTGACCACGAGAGAAATGATAATTCCAGCTCAAAATTTCGATCTCTAAGTTAAATCGTTCGAGGTCCATTATTATTCATTACGGTAAGCTCGGTGCGACCGAGCGATTCGCCCCGACGACGAAACCCAATGGGAATGGATCTGCCCTGTGGAATGCGATAAGGAAGATAAAATATGAGACCCCTGCATCGTTTTCTCTCGTCGCCTCTCTCCCTTTATCTCTCTATCTCTCTCTATCTCTCTCTTTCTCTCTCTTTCTCCCTTTCCCGATTTGCCGCCTGGTTGTTGGAGTTAGAGAGGATAAAGCTAGGCGAAGTGCACGACCATATAAATTGTTCTAAATCACAACTGCACCCAACGGTGTGGAATGTTGTAACCGGGCTTCTCTCGAGCATTCGCAGCATCTCAGAATCGATTCGCAGTGAGCTTATAAACACGGCGCGAAAGCCTCCCACGTAACGTTGAAAGTTGCTTCGCGAGTCAAGTGATGGGAAAAATAAAAAGCTAATTGAGTTTTATGGCGCGTTGGATATTTGTCACAGCTAGCAGCTCTCAGAGGAACGAAAATGTACTTCGCCGCAGACGATTCTAAACGTATCTACGACATGTATTTCATGCATCCATAGATCGATTTAGTTGCAAAAGTATACATGGGAAATTAATCGCGTTGAGTGCTTTCGAAAAAAAAAAAACATCGGGTTTGTGAACTCAGGATGGATACCTACAATTTCGTAGGCTCACCAATAATGTATATCAACGATGTGGAAAAAATGCCGGCTAGATCATTTCAGTCTATTTTCCGAGGCTGAAAGTCTTCTGAGACTTTCATTTTTGTGACATCTGTGTCACAAAGGACGATATAGAGCATTTTTTAAGATCGGAAGAAACAAAAATTCTGAGACATTCATTTTTGTGACATCTGTGTCACAAAGGACGATATAGAGCATTTTTTAAGATAGGAAGAAACAAAAATTCTGCCCACGTAGGTGCTAACACGCATATAGGAGCTCAATGTTGAGTCGCGCTCGAGGTAGCTTACAAATATAATAATCAAATCTTCTAAGAGTTTTAGCCATCAAAATGAGTTAGCCAGAAGTCATTAGAACATCATCTTTTTTTTTACACCGATTTTCTTTTTCTGCAGCAAATGGTATTTATAGCATAATAGAATTCGGACTCGTATTTATGGCTATCTGGAATAGCACGTTTGGTTTATTGATTGAAGATGGACCGTTTATTGAACGGCCCGAATTCCGGCATCATGTAACGACGACCATATCTCTTTTTACGATATTTTTAATCCTTTTTTTTTCAAAGCGCTCGATAATTGTATCTTCTTGTAAAAAAAATCGTTGAATTTCCACCAATCGTTTCTCAGAATAAAAGTATGGAAATTTTTGTTGGCACGTTATGAATTAAATGATCGAGCATCGATCAAGCCCAAAAAATTCATGCTTAGCTTTATCATTTTCGAAATATTATAATTTAAAGTCAGGTTTTCATATACCGGAGCATATTATGGCCCGGGGTTCAAACTTTTACTACTGATTCATTCTACGAACAAAGCAGCCCTTCGTTATAGGTAAGACAAAAAATTGGTATATCTGTAAGTTTGAACCCTGTATGGTTTCGATAGATGAAGAAAAGTTTCCATTTACTGTCTAAATTAAATAAAATTGCACTTCGAAAAATCGCCGTCTGTCTGGTTCCAATTTCACTTACTTCTGATAATATACAATATACGGTATTTCGTGAGGCATCCCATCACTAGCACTTTTTTAGACTTTTCAACTTTCGTTGACCAAAAAAGTAGCTGATCCTGCTAGTTTTCTTCATCTAGTCGTCACTTTATAGTATTTTAAAGGTTCTCTCTTACATTCCGATGCTAAATTCCTAAAGCCTAAAACAGGCCTATTAGCCCCAAATGTGGCAAATAATTACATTTATCCCAGTTGTAGGCCTTTATAGGTTTTTTAATTTCATCTTGGGAAGAAATCAAGATATTCGATTGAGTTCGAAAAGAGAGTATTGTTTACCGCCATTTATCGATTGATCGTAGCTCACGCAAGACCACTCACAGTAAGCCATCCTACTTTAAGAATTTCACTTTCTTACTAAAAAAAAGAGACAGCTTTCAGGCAAAAAATTCAAAAGAATCATAAAATATTGAGGTGCATGTGGAAGAGTTTTTTTTTGTCGAAAAGCTTGCTTTTTAAGTGGATCTTGAGGAGCTATCAAGGAATAAAAATTCATTCAAATAGCTGAGTTTTTTTTTAAATATGTAGAAAGCGTACTTTTGAATATTTTCGAAGAGATTACAAAGGTGCGATAAAAATTCGATTGAAATTTTAGGCTGAAAAATTGGATGTCACATATCTCTTGAACGGCAAGTTCTAATGGGTGCAGGCCAAACATTGGTTGATAATTGGTGAAATGGCTCATGATAACATAATAAATTTACGAGAAACGTAATATAAATTAAAAAATCGATCGAAACATTGAGTTGAGCTATAAATTATTTTTAAATCTTGATTAAAATTTTAAATCTTGATACAAAAAAAATGAGTCGAGTGTTTTTTTTCAGCTTAAATCGAAATACAACGTGCAGTGAATAATTACCGTAACCGAGCTGCCAGCTGGCATTGAAACCCATGTGATCGCAAAAAGATATGAGATCCAGAGCGTTTCTCGAATCCCAGACAGAATGTCGTCCTTCAATCTCAATATGTTGGGGTGCGATGGATGCCAGAATTTCCAGACCTGCATTCTCAGCCCAGCGGTGTACGTTGATCCAGCTCGTCTCTGTATTAATGTGAGAATTATAGGATTTTCATGCTTATCGATCATAATACATCTGTAGGGAGACAATATATCTGCCCGAGAAGATATCAGTCTTCGAGACTCGGTAATGGGAGATGATATAGCGCCAACGATTGAAAAGGCACAATAATATTTAATTCCAATCTAATCTTGTTAGGAATGGGAAAAAATCCTTTTGTCCAAATTCCTTTTGTTCTGGCATAGTGATTTAAGCGGACATTACACTTTCTTGGTCGAAAATTTTAATAATTTTAATAGAACTGATAAATTAATAAAAACAAAACATTTTTCGAGTCTGTAATTTTTCTGACATATATTTTAAGTCTTCAAAAACAAGAAAAAATGTTTGCATAATTTTTATTATTTTTTTAGATCGGCTGAAACTTCCTTGAAAACAAATATGTTTACACGAAAAAATAACTGAATTTTCTTCAAATTTTACTTCGTCAAATACAAAATTTTTGTAACAAATATATGCTTATGATTAAAAAAAAAAAAAAAAAACTCAAAAATTCGCTTGTTGTCGGCCTTTTGACTAAGTTTAGTCCCCTTATTGGCAAGATATTAACAATTTTTTTGAATAAATCAATTTCAATATTGCTCTGAGGATCACCACTTTTGATAATTTGGCTGTCGCTGAAGGGCTATAAAAACCCTGCAACAGTACGAAACTTGTCAATTTCTTCCTCTTTATTTTACCTTGCGCTCACAAAGCCCTGTATGAGTAAATGAGCTTATTCATTTTGGCTTTCTCATAAAGAAAACGTTATGAGTGATATATAATATATATAAAAATAAGATATATAAAATAATGAGGAAGCAAAGTGAAAGTTTGCAATTTGTATGGCGCTTATTAAATGTTCAAAAATTTTAAAAATATTACATTTGAATCAAATTTGGACTTCATTAAAATCTGTTTTGAAACTCGAAACCGGACGTTGCTGCCCCATAGCCTATTTGTGTGGCAAATCCCAGCACGGTAGTTGGAAATTTACGTAAGCTAGAACACCCAGACCATTTCCAATTAAAACAAAAAATTTCGGATAATTTAAATATTGATGGGAAACACACTTACACGGATATTTTTTTTTTTCAAAATGCCATTTATTGATCTTTATCCTATACATTTTTAAATACGACCTCGGCACAAAAACAAAGAGAAACATTTTTTCAGCAACCTCTAGGTTTCTTCATGAGAAAGCAGTAGAATAAGAGTGAGAAAACAAATATGAAAGGATTATGAAGAAAACGTTATACCGGGCATATTCGTGGAAATGGGACAGCTCGGCGCCTGGTAGATAGGCAACCGGAGATACTATTTCGTTCGTGAGTTGGCAACACTGACTGACGTGGAAAGAGGACCGATGACCAAACCCGAAACTTTCGAAATAAAATAACATAACCTCATTATTAGGAAGTGTTGAAAAGTGTTGGAAATGAAATTTGTAAAATCAAATAACTTTCGTGAAGATGAATTGACAGTGAAATTTATTTTAAATAATTATTGATAAATATGATCATAATTTATTGATTTATTGAGGTCTCATTCTTGAGTCTCGATGCTTGGAATCCTCGCTTCAAGCTTCAACTCAAGACGGAGCCTTCGGTCTCCGTCTGGAGTCTCGATGCTTGGAATCCTCGCCTCAAGTATCAAAAAATGAAAAGTCGCCAAAAGTTTGGGTTTTGGCGGTAGAGATCCTCGCCTCAAGATTCAAAGTATAGCCTTCGGTCTCCGTGTTGAGTCTCGATGCAAGACGGAAACCGAAGGCTCTCGGCTGAAACTTGAACGAGGATTGGAATCCTCGCCTCAAGTTTCAGAAAATGAAAAGTCGCCAAAAGTTTAGGTTCTGGCGGTAGAGATCCTCGCCTCAAGATTCAAAGTATAGCCATCGGTCTCCGTCTTGAGTCTCGATGCAAGACGGAGACCGAAGGCTCTCGGCTGAAACTTGAGGCAAGGATTGGAATCCTCGCTTCAAGTTTGTACTTAATACGGAGCCTTCGGTCTCCGTCTGGAGTCTCGATGCTTGGAATCCTCGCCTCAAGTTTCAGCCGAGAGCCTTCTGTCTCCGTCTTGGGTTTTGGCGGTAGAGATCCTCGCCTCAAGATTAAACGTATAGCCTTTGGTCTCCGTCTTAGATTTTGGCGGTAGAGATCCTCGCCTCAAGGTTCAGCGGAGAGCCTTCGGTCTCCGTCTTACATCGAGACTCAAGACGGAGTCCGATGGCTATACGTTGAATCTTGAGGCGAGGGTCTCTACCGCCAGAACCCAAACTTTTGGCGACTTTTCATTTTTTGAAATTTGAGGCGAGGATTCCAATCCTCGCCTCAAGTTTCAGCAGAGAGTCTTCGGTCTCTGTCTTGCATCGAGACTCAAGACGGAGACCGATAGCTATACGTTGAATCTTGAGGCGAGGATCTCTACCGCCAGAACCCAAACTTTTGGCGAGGATTCCAATCCTCGCCTCAAGTTTCAGTCGAGAGCCTTCGGTCTCCGTCCTACATCGAGACAATACGGAGACCGAAGGCTATACGTTAAATCTTGAGGCGAGGATCTCTACCGCCAAAACCCAAACTTTTGGCGACTTCATTTTTTGAAACTTGAGGCGAGGATTCCAAGCATTGAGAATCAAGAATGAGACCTCAATAAATCAATAAATTATGATGATATTTATCAATAATTATTTAAAATAAATTTCACTGTTAATTCATCTTCACGAAAGTTATTTGATTTTACAAATTGTATTTCCAACACTTTTCAACACTTCTTAATAATGAGGTTATGTTATTTTATTTCGAAAGTTTCGGGTTGGGTCATCGGTCATCTTTCCGCGTCAGTCAGCGTTGCCATCTCACGAACGAAATAGTATCTCAATAGTTGCCTTAATAGTATCGAAATAGTTGCCTATCTACTAGGCGCCGAGCCGTCCCATTTCCACGAGTATGCCCCGTATAAATTCGTTACGAATTCGTAAAAAGAAGAAAGAGTTACGGACAGAATTTGAGGGCATTTATGAAAAATTATGAATTTTTGGACTCTTGGGATTTTGTGACAATGTTGACATTGTATAACAATATTACATAAATCCCGAGTAAGTATCGATCGTTCAAGGCAAATTCAGTGAAAGACATCAATGCACAGCGATTATGAGAGGAGAGTGCTAGGCTACATTCGAACTGAGATATCACAGTTATATTGACAATAATGCAAATTCGCAATGTATACAGATGCGAATAGATTCACGTATAGATATTGTAGCATAAATAGCTGTGCACAGGAAATAGAGTCACAAAACCGCTACTGCAAGCTACAGTATAGAAAAGTACGATATAGCCTACGGGGGATTCTGGCTGTCAGGGGAAAGAAGGAGGGGTCAAGCTCGCGGATTCTATACGGATATGGGTCCGTAACTTTAATGACCTCGTAAATATCCCACCATACCGCAGTTAGTGAGCTTATAGCAATCCCGTACAACGTATACAGTTGAATCTCTCTCTCTCTCTCAGTTTACTATCTCAGGAATTTTAAGACGGTGGCTAGAGACGTCTGTGGTTGCTTCGAGCATTGCTATTAGAAGAGGCTGTGGTTGGGATTTATTAAACGAAATAAGAATGCATGCATGGCCAATAGCAAATAATTATAATGTATATATTCCTATCTCCATTTTTCGAACAGTCGTCGTATATATCAAATTAAATTTCACGAATGCAGCCACAGATAAATTAGTGACTGATTGGTATTAATTCAAAGTATTTAGGTAAATGGTGAGGCACATTTACATCCCTACCCTAAAACTTAACTATCTAATAACATCTTTACCAGAATTTATGCTCTCCGAAGAAGCATAAGTAACATAAGTCTACCAGAAATGTGCAGTGCATAACATTCCTGCCCAAGAATATCTCTACTAGAATGAGGCTTTCCATAACATCTCTATCAAATAACCACACCATGCCAGAGAACGGTGGGACTAATGGTAAGTCTGCTTTTGGATCAAATAGTAAGCTGTCGGCATTAATGTCGGCCGGTAAAGTTTTAAGCAGATTTTTAAAATTCTACGGAATTATTTTCTCCAGTTTAGTATTCCAAATGTTGACTCGTGACTCTGGTCGTATTAAATAAACGAGCCACGAGCCACCGTTCGGAATACTGGACTCGAGAAAATCATTCTATAGCATGTTGAATATCCCTTTACAACTTCACCAGCTGACATTAATACCGACAGCTTACTGATTGATCGAAAAGCAGACTTACCACTAGCCACACCGCAGAGTTTTTCTCTGTTGGTGATGTTATTTGGTAGAGATGTTAGCGAAAGCCTCATTTTGGTAAATATGTTTTTGGGTAGCGGTGTTATGCACTGCACATTTTTTGGTAGACTTTTTTGTAGTACGCTTTCAATTTGGTAAGCTTATTTGGACAACCGAAATTCTGGTAGAGATATTATTGGGAAGTGAAAATTTTGAGTATAGGGATATAAATGTGCCCACTACACTATAACTCCAAAAACTTTTCAAGGGAATTCGACCTATCGAGCTAAAACACGTTTTTTGCATACGAAGACTAGGGGAGTAGGTTGTTTAATATTAAAATTGATGATAATCACTTAATAGGTTTTATGATATTTCTGATTTTTTAAATCATCGTAAAAACAACAGTGATTTTTTTCACTTAAAAAATTTTTGAATTATCGGATTCTGACATTAATAAACTACCATTAATATATTCCCGTTGTGGAATTTGGGAAGAATCGTTAAACTGAAATTGTAAATTTCAAAACTTTCAATCTAACATCTCTAAATTTACAATTATCGAGCTGATACTTGGCCGATGGAGAAAAGTAACTGATTTAAACTGTATCATGTTATAGTAAAAAGTGTACTTATACATAGCGATCGTCATATTGCTATCAGTATGATTTTTTTAAATAAATAGAAAAAGTTTGATGAAAATACGTTTAATCGTTCGACCGTAAGCGTCAGAAAAAAACCCTCCCCCACGTTGCGTTCGAACAACGATGAATTATATATATCGTTTAGAGAAAATGACAAGCAAAGCAAAAACGTGTCGTATCACACGCGGGAACGTTCCCCCACATGAGCTAAATCTTGCAGAGTAATTTACTTGCGTATACATACGGCAGCGTAAGCGGAATATGAAAGAAGACAAGATTTATTTCCAAATAAAATTGGAAAAGTAATTATTGAAAGTCATCTGTTTAGCTTGAAGAAAAATAAAGTTTGAAAGAATAATGGCTTTTGGTTGGCGAGTTATCCTTGAGAACGGGAGGAGTAAAACTGCGACGGAGCGCCTTTACGCGTACATGATTGGTACTTTAGGGAGCTTTAAATTGTCTTTTCTCTCGTTTGAGAACAGATCTATAGATATAGGGTTTTTTGTATAGCCCGATATTGTCCAGAGATGTGCACGGTGTGCAAGGGGTATTATTTATGGTACGTAACCGGTGTTGTACCAAAATGCCACATCACTGTGTGTACGAGGATGTATGTATGCTGGTCATTATATTTCTTACGATAGATAAAACCGCTTGAGAGCTGTTCGGCGCCGGAAGACCGTGCGAGACGTTATGTGCATTTTACGATCAGGTTTTACCGTCATCTTTTGGCTATCAGCGCCGCAGGAAGACCTACGCTCACGATCCATATGTATATCGCTGGGAAAATTCTTCAAAAATTGGAAATAAAATTCAATGCGAATCCACGGCGTTACATGCAGCGTGGATGTAGACAATTTTTTTTTGATTAAATTGATATAGTAAGTGAGATTGATTTCTTATAAAGGATTATCCGTATATTTACGAGTAGATACAAGATCACTTTCATTTTAATTCATAGAAATATCATCAATGTCGAAACGCCATACCTCTATTATTATTGAGATTTTTATACGTAAGAGTTACCGGCGAGCAATCGCGATCTCGAAAGTCTCGTGCAAAACTATCACTTTTATGGATGAATACTCCGTCATACATCCGGTGACACAGATTTTTTTGTGCCTGATAGAATAGTGCATTGATCCAGTAGTACACGTAGTACTTTTTATATTAAATTTCTGAGATTTTGAAGTGCGTAAATTCTTCAGGCAAGCATAGATTTCGCTACTTCTTCCATAAGCGCCGCATGTGCAAGAATTAGATTTTCATTATTTAATTTTTATATCCGATAGTTATAACCAACTTTTTAATTGTCCCAGCATGAAGTAGTGTACTACTCAAAGCGTAATGAACGAAAACGTCAATCATTCCTCAGGACGACATTACTCGTGAACGGAAAACCTTCAGGAAGCTAAATTGGTGACAAGCTTACAGGATCTAAGTTATATAGGGATTCACCGGGGCAAAAAACTGCGGGGTGGATGATTTTTCACTAGAGTCGCAGAAACTCCGATAGTAGTCAGATAATTTTCTTTCGCTTAATTTGTTGCGCTTTCGTAATGTTCAAAGCGCGAAAAGTTTTTCTTTTACGTCAAGGCAAGTAAAATCAATGATACAAAATTGTTGTCCTGCTCAGGTTTAGTACTATAGTATTTATTTAATTCAAATGACGCCCAGCATTTCCATCTTGATAGGGCAGAAAATGATTCCCTTATCCTTTATCTTAGTTTCAAAAAGATTTTAGAGAAAATCTGATGAAAGCATGGTTTATCAGTGCTTTTTTAAAGCCGCGGTGTATCTATTTTGTGCACATCAAGTTGCGTTAAAGTTACTCATCGGTTTCGAATTTTCTGGTATTTCGAATGATTTGAAAACTATTTATAATCATAAAGACGATTATAAATTAAGGTATGAGAATATTCAAACATAATAGTGTAGAGAACAAGGTTATTTATTTGGTATTGATTGCGGAAGAATCAGTAAAAAATATTTTTTTTTTGAATTATGGATTAAAAAAAAACGTTTTAAACATCCAAAGCCAAACAAACCTCGGTCTATCAAGATAGAGAAGAGAGAAAAATCGTTCGAGCATAGAACCTTGGAAATTATTTTTCCAATATTTTTGAGCATTCATAAAGATTCTCCATAAGAAAGTCGAAGTTGCAAGAACCACTTGCTCATATAGAGAAGAATTAGCGAATGGAGAAGAATTTAGAGGAAAAAAATGTGCAAGTTTAAATTGCCACATCTTGTATTAAGATATATCAATTCTTTTGTAAATCACCCCTATCGCCTCAGTTGAATATTTCCGTTTTATATGATATAGGAAAAATGATGACTTACCGGTAATCATAAAAGCGGGATCTTGCTCGTTCTGCGAATGATGCGGTTTTACGAAGGTGTACGAGTTACTTCGAGGTCCACCGATTCTCACATATGCAGGTGATAGAGCTTTTGCCATGTTGACGCTTTTCTCGGGATCTTTGCTAAGGACAATATATTTTATTGTTGACCGAACGCTTTTAAATATCTTTTAATGAATAAACTGTATTGCGCTTACGAGATAGCATATTTTATTTCGTGCACATATGAATTTAAAATAATATAGGAAACACTGATCAGTATATCAACTTTACGATAAGAGGTAAATGAAAGTTGTGAAGAACTTATCGGAACGAATCGATTGAGTTTTACAGAGCCGACTCCAGCTTTTTTCTCTTTGATGAAAATGAATGAGGAAGAAACAAGAATTTTTCGGGCACCAAAAACTATTTTCCTACCATTTGATGTGGCTTTGCTCATTCAATTGCCTCGAGCATTCATTTTGTATTTTGCAGTTTTTCGAGATTCGCGATTACGAAGAATCAGATAGACAATTGAAACATCCTAAGCAGAAATTCATTCAGGCTGCCTGATGTTTCATCAGGGCTTGATCAGGTATCAATAAGGGGTGCCTGATCCGGCTTGCTTATTTAGCCAGATAAGGGCCTGATTAGGTACTAATAAGGCATGCCTGATCCGGCGTGCCTAATTTGTGTCAGATAAGGGCCTGAGCCGGTATGAATAAGACGTGCCTGATCCGGCGTGCCTTATTTATGTCAAATATGGACCTGATCAGGTATTAAGAAGGCGTGCCTAATCTGGCGTGCCTTATTTGTGTCAGATAAGGACCTGATCAAGTATTAAGAAGGCGTGCCTGATCTGGCCTATCTTATTTGTGTCAGATAAGGGCCTGATCACGTATCGATAAGGCATGCCTAATCTGTCGTGCCTTATTTATTTCAGACATGCAACAGCCTGATCAGGTACCGATAAGGCGTGCCTGATCCAACATGCTTAACGTGTTGATGTTAACTTTTCAATATAAATAAATAAACTGGTTCTAATTGAACTTTATTTTTCTAATGCTCATCAGTCGTTTAATACATAATCCGGCACCCCAAAGAATTATTTCACCGCCGCGCCAACTGTCGGGAGTGTACTGACGCTGTTACGTTGTTCACGCTCGTGCACGCTTCTATGGGACCATGCACACTAATACACTTTCCCGAAAGTGCGAATGTGTACTCGTGTACATGGATACTAATACTAGTTGCGATAGCTACAGTCCAGACGAACGCCTGGTTAGAGGAAAATGTGAAAATACATTGTTGTTAAATTTATGAATGGATGTATGTATTGTTGTTAGAGGGAAATGTATGTATGTATGTATACATGACTACACATTCTCACTTCGGCGAGAGTACGGCCCCCCCGCCAAAATACCTGCAAAGACGCGTGACCTCGTCTCGGCTCAATTTACGCTACTCGTATACTTAAAAAATATTAAAGAATATTTATTAACAATTACTGTGTATTATCGGATTTACGTAGTCACGTTGTTCTATCCAGCCCGTTGAGACAGCGGCTTTTCATCAGAACTCGTATACTAATGTCATTTAAATACAAGTAATTAATAAGGAACTAATAGCGTAGTGTTAACGTGTCAGTTGTTAGGTATATAGGTCTCAGGTAAAATCTCAGGTAGGCTCAAAATTAATTTCGACGGAAAAAAGTCCGCACTACGAAGCCGGAAACACTCGTAAAAAAAAACTGGCTGCTCGTACGGTAACCGTACGAATAATGCAAAATTATTCGTACGGATATAAGTCCCGGTATGATTGAACCCATATATCTAGACGAATAATACAAAATTATTCCTACAGATATAAGTCCCGGTATGATTGAACACCACATCCGGTAAAGCGCGAATTATTTAAGTCGTCTTGTTTCTCTTTCGTTGACAATGTATCAGTTTATGCGGTAAAGTGCGAATTATTCGAGTTGTCTGTTCTCTTCCACGGAGAATTGGTCAGTTCGTGCGATAAAGCGCGAATCATTCGACGAAACGGATTCTCCTTCGATAAAACGCGTATTATTCAAGCTATCCGTTTTTCATGGTCGGCCGTTGTTCAGCGTACTCAATTAGAATGAAACAGACAATGTTGTATCGACAATTTTAATAATTACATATCTGTAATTTAGAATTTGTGTAGTTCCCGAAGATAATCGAGCTCGATCCATCAACCACTTCTATATACTTTTATTTTAAATTCTGTAATTCAAAATTGTAATGTAATTATTGAAATGAATTCAAATGAAAACACTTGTAACCTCAATACATGAATGAAATTAACCTTTTTAACAAACTGAAAACAGATCAATATTTATTAAAATAAATTGTAAATAATTGCAATCAATGGCAAATATCGAGACGAACGATCAATGCTCGCAAATGCCATTGCAGAAAATTATCCACAATAATCAAAATAATAGTTCTTGTGGAAATGATTTTTCTGTAAAGAACTGTTTAAAAACAGATCCGCGGATGCAAAACAAACATATTCTCTGTGACACAGGATGCGTGCGAGAATTATAGGGGGGAAGGGGGGGGGGTCATATTCAATTATTTGTTTGAACGAATAATATCCACTTTTTTTTTCAAAATAAATTTCACAATGAGATATTCACATGTTCACTACGACGCAAGACGCAACGTTTTCGAAAGAACGTTCGCGAAAGACTGCGGACTGCGAATGCCGGCTCACAATCCGAAAGGAACAAAAGAAGACGCAATTTGCTCAGGGCCATATCCGTACGAATAATTGTGCATTATTCGTCCGGATAAGGTGTTCAATCATACCGGGACTTATATCTGTACAAATAATTTTGCATTATTCGTACGGTTACCGTACGAGCAGACACGTCGAAAAAAAAAAATAATCTCCAAATTTTTAATTTTTTAAAATGATTATTTGAGGATCGAAAGTGCTGAATTCCACGATTGGAGGATAGTGGGTTCAAATCCCGTTCAATGACTTTTTTTTTTATAATTTACTTTCGAGGAAAATGAGCGTTGCAAGCAAATTGCAGCATAATTGGCTCCGATAACTACATTAATTTTCAGTAGAAGTTGGGACAAATTGAAAGATAAAACTTTAATGTTCGTCAACGACCATACCACGCTGAAAGCACCAGCATTCTCAATCTATTTAATTTTAATACCAAACCAAATAAAAAAGCTATAGCTTTCGCAGATGACCTCATAGTAATCATAGACAGTAAACCTTCTATTATTAACGTAAAACTTCAGCAGACTTTTAATCAAATAAAATTTTATAGCCATTCGTGGAAACTCAAAATTAATGCCAAAAAAGCGAATCAATTCTCTTTAGACCGAGACTCATGTCAGTGAAAGTAATAGAGACACAAAAAGACCCTGGAGACGGTTTGCTCTTGAAGATCCGGATAACAACGAAGAAGTGATTGAACACAAAACACTAGTAAGATACCTTGGTATACATATAGATCAGTTTTTAACATTTACCAAACATATAAAAACACAATTACAAAAAGCAAAAAATGCATTCTTTGCGCTAAGTAGACTATTTTACAACAAATACCCTAACCCCGAGGTAAAAATTACCGCGTGTCTAACGCTAATTCGGCTTATTATCACTTACTATATCAGTAACAAAAAATTGTATAAAGAAGCAAAAATCACAAGAATCGACATGCATATACTGAAACTTACCAGAGATCATTTCGCAAATACTAGATCAGTCCTGAGTAATATAGTCTGATACATGGATCCACATACCCTAACCCCCTATACTTTTCATCAACGCTAAAGTCCGGATATATACCACCAGAAGCCATCCTCTACCTGGATCGAAACGGCTACTTACAAGATAATAAAAATGTACCGATAATATATCATACCTACAGAAAATCGGGGAACACAAAAAAAAGCTATCCGCCAAATTTAAATAGTAGAACCGCCAATAATCTATGAAGGTACTCAATGTCATTACCAGTTAAGGATCACAAAGATAAGCACCGAACAAACATCGAAAAATACTGGTGGTTAGAAGACTGAATATTTTTAAGCCTGATTCTGGGCATACATAAATTACATTCTATAAGATACTTGTTAAATATTTCATGTTTGTAAAATATGTACACTACCGTTCATAAGTATGGAAACACTCGCCCCAGATCCGAGCCACACAAGAAGTTGTATCGCTCTTTGAAAAATGAAGATATCTCAATTTCCCAAGCGGCGTTCTAAAAAGGATATATTTAGCTTCATTTACCTTTTTTGGAAAAATTTTTGCGATTTTTTTTGAGCCCGGTACGCACTTTGAAAGATGGTCATTTTTTGGATTTTTTTGGAGGGTGGAAATTTTCCCGCATATCTTGTAAAAAAAATTTTTCAACTTTTTTTCCGTGAAAAACTTGAAGCGGGGAGTACAAACTTCAATCTCATTTTTTGGAAAAATTTTTACGATTTTTTTTCGCAAAGATATTCAACTTTTTGCAAAAAACGACCATATTTATAAGGGGTAGTCTCACTCTGAAACTACTGGGTTTTCGTAAAATTACTAAGAGGGTAAAAAGTTGCATACAATCATTTTGGATGTATCACATTTTTTTCAGAATTAAAAAAACAAATTCGAAAAAAAAAAAATTTCAAAAATTAAAATTTTTTTTTTTTAAATTTCTTTCTTAAATCAACGAAATATTTTTTTCATCGTGAAAAATCGGGTCTCTTACCTCATCTACACGGCTTTTTCATCGAAAAAGCCACCTTTCGCTGCGATTACAGCTTTGAGGAGACGTGGCATCCGCTCGATCAATTTGTCCATTTGACCCTGCTCCAAACTGGCCCAAGGTGGCTTTTTCGATGAAAAAGCCGTGTAGATGAGGTAAGCGACCCGATTTTTGACAATAAAAAAAATATTTCGTTGATTTAAGAAAAAATTTTGAAAAAAAAATTTTTTAATTTTTGAAATTTTTTTTTTTCGAATTTGTTTTTTTAATTCTGAAAAAAATGTGATACATCCAAAATGATTGTATGCAACTTTTTACCCTCATAGTAATTTTTCGAAAACCCAGTAGTTTCAGAGTGAGACTACCCCTTATAAATATGGTCGTTTTTTGCAAAAAGTTGAATATCTTTGCGACAAAAAATCGTAAAAAATTTTCCAAAAAATGAGATTGAAGGTTGTACTCCCCGCTTCAAGTTTTTAACGGAAAAAAAGTTGAAAAATTTTTTTTACGAGATATGCGGGAAAATTTCCACCCTCCAAAAAAGCCAAAAAATGACCATCTTTCAAAGTGTGTACCGGGCTCAAAAAAAATCTCAAAAATTTTTCCAAAAAAGGTAAATGAAGCTAAATATGTCCTTTTTAGCACGCCGCTTGGGAAATTGAGATATCATCATTTTTCAAAGAGCGATACAACTTCTTGTGTGGCTCGGATCTGGGGCGAGTGTTTTCATACTTATGAACGGTAGTGTATGTATAGCTTTAAGTTAGATTAGTTTAGCCTAATTAGTTTTTTACCCCTTATCGATTACGGCGAGGATTACGGGCAGTGAAGTTTTATTTGTTTAGGCTTTCTGCGCTTGATACTGCATTATTCAACTGAGTCGAGTATCCTACTTAGCTCTCGGACCTAATAAAAAATAACGAAAAAAAAAACTTTGAATGCATATAGTATATGATACTGAACATGACTGTGAGAGCCCAATGGCCATTTTGCCTGTATAATTATAGTTCTTTATTTTCATACTGTTTAGTGAATATATAACTTTGTTACCTGTCACATATGCCTTCTTGAATAAACAGATATAAAAAAAAAGCACCAGTTCTCGTCCGATCACTGAAGTTAAGCAGCATTAGGCGTGGTCAGTACTTGGATGGGTGACCACTTGGGAAGACCGCAGGCCGTTGACATTATTTTTCTTTTTTTTTTGCTTTAATCAATTTTTATCTAGATGTCCCGCACCGACCAAACATTCGTCATACTTCTTGACATCCTTTTTTTTTTTATCATTTCCTTTCGAGGAAAATGAGCATTGCAAGCAAATTGCAGCATAATTGGCTCCTATAGCTACATTAATTTTCCGTAGAAGTTAGGACATATTAAAAGATAAAACTTCAATATTTGTCAACGACCATACCACGCTGAAAGCACCAGTTCTCGTCCGATCACTGAAGTTAAGCAGCATTGGGCGTGGTCAGTACTTGGATGGGTGACTGCTTGGGAACACCGCGTGCCGTTGACATGATATTTCTTTTTTTTTTGCCCTTTGATTTTACTGCAACCTTTTTTCTTTTTAAATTTACAGGGTTTTCAAAATTAATGGAACAACAGTTTTAAATTCATTCATCGATCATTCCTAATTGCTAATTTATAAATAATAAACTATATTTATAGCTCGACGAAATTTCTACTCGGGTTTTATAAGGTCCAGATAAGGCGTTTTATCAGGGCCGGATGAAGCGCCTGATCAGAGCCAAACGAGGCGCTTGATCAGGGCCGAATTTACCAAAGCATTACACCCCTGATATGGGCCGGATTTGGTATTGTGGCAACCTGATCAGGGCCGAATTGAATGAATTTCTACTCGGGATAATAGCGGGCCGGTCCTGGGAAAATTAAAATATGTACTGGCTTTGGTGTACACTGTGGCATCAGCAGAGTGCTGTCCATCCTAATTACAGTAAGACGGACGAAAAGACGAGATAGTAACGTTGAAGATGGCAAGATTCGAGGAGATGGCATGTAAAGTAGATAAAAAGGCCGAGATGAGGCTACAGGGCGAAGAACGTAAAAGCGAGAGGGAAAGGTAGCGGGATGTGAGAGAGAGAGAGAGAGAGGCAGGCCCGATAAGAAGGGGAGGAAGAGGCACCTGCTATCGGATATGATTCGAAAGATTATGAGAAATGCGAGAGGCAAGTGAGGCGACGAGTAATATTGAAGAGATAAGCAGCTGGGAGGTGAAAAGAAGAAATCGGAACGAGGGGTTATTTACTACCGAGCGTGGTGTACAGTAAGTGACTTCAGATTGAAGTTGACTTCACATGATTTCATGAATTCTCAAATCGATCTTAGGAACCATGTGATGGCACATGTTTTCTAATCAATTCGATTGTTTCAATCGAATTACAATTCAACATTTTCTTGAATCATAGAAAGTACGCAGGGCGTTATAATTTATTTTCTATCACTTGAATATCAAAATGCAGTATATCGCAGCGTCTGTTAGTACCAGTTAGGGAATTAAGGTAGCCCTTGCGCTTTGACACCTATTGGAGAATTTTATAAATTCGACATATTTTCATCCTGAAATACTTTTCTTACGACTAAAAAGTTTCAGATCACGTTGCCGGCTGCTTCCGGAAGAAATTTCGATTTAAAATCGCCATTTTTGCATAGGATTTACAAAAGAAAATCAGCTCGCCACAAATTCAATTAATCAATGAACCTACGTAAATACTGGAAAAGTGAGTCATTTAATAATTAATTTTTTTTCACGAAATTATGAGCTTTCGGTAGATTGCATAAAAAGGTAGGGTCGCGGGATATTTCCCAAATAAATTTTGAATTTATGATAAGCACGAATCACTCACTCAGTTTACAATGTAACCGATCAGTTGACAGCTCTCTGCTACGAGTGTTTCAGTAATTCATGCGAATCCTCAGTATTCGTCAATATCAAACTGTCCGCTCCCATTGTTTTAATTATCAAAACCAGTTAAGAGTCATTTAATTATACAATAAATTTATTACAAGATTTGAAATAGTTTCGAGATTAGCTGAGGTGAAATGATCCAACGGATTAGTCAAATAGATAACGAAAAATTGAAATTACTGAAAAAAATTAATTCAAGTGTTGAAAGTCGTATCCACAGTTATTATAAATTCTGACGCAACTACTTTCACGTGTTATTAGATTTTATAGCTTTGTCGGAAAATTTTATTGCTAAAACAGTCGATTGCATGTCTAGTGTGCCACAAGCATTTCCTTAAAATAAAAACAGAAGTTCTTCAACAAAGTGCTGCATCGATATGTTCGTATTGAATATGGCTACAATCCATTTAAAGGTTCAGATTTTACAAAATTTTCATTTTTTTAAATGTAATATGCGTCCTCCGACTGTCGCAAATTTACGGATATCGATCCAAAATTTTTCACGCTAATTCAATAATCGAAGGAACGTAAATATTTGGAGTTAAAGTTTTCAAATATTCCTTTCAGGATTCTCATATTTTACGAAATTTTGTAATTTACAAAAAATGTTGCGTGTGCTCTATCTCTTGCAAATTTGAAACTATCGAGCCTCAAATCGTGCAAATTAGATTAGATTAGAAAAGAAGCGTGTAAATTAGGAATCTGCGCATTGCTTCCTCATTATTTTATCATCCTCAAAAAGTTCCCTCTGTGAGAAAGTTGAAATAGAAAAACTCGCTTGCTCTGAGAGCAAGTTGTTTTTTAAAATGTGCTTCCACAGAGTTTTTGGGACATTTTTAACATGTTGGCACGGAAAGCTCGAAAATTTTTTTTTCACGAAAACAAAGCTTCGTCTAGAAGGAGGCATAAGTGTCGTCGGCTGCGATGCGTGTGTATACATATATATTATGTTTTGTATGGCTCATCATCCTCGCCCTTCCAGCCCGCTCATACCCAAAAGAAACCTGAGATTTTGTACACGCAGGCTGCGATGGCCGTGACATGATTGCATAACACATGAACTCCGTGTTAAAGATTTAATATAAATCGCAAACACACCGCCGCCGGATGAGCGCGATTTCGATACACGTACCAGAAAACTGAGAGTGCATGTGCATAATTGCTGCTCTCGGTTTGCTGGGAGTTTTCGTGTACCGGACCTTGTACATCGGTGCATCGAAGTGGAAAACTCGAACTCGTCTCTCTCTTTCTCTCTGTCTCTCGTTATTGCATTTCACGGTGCATGCTTGAAACTCGCTGCGGCATCCTTGCCTCCTCCGAGAGCGCCGAGAGCGAGGCTGCAAACAAACGTGCGCTCATGTGCAGCAGTTTCAACTGCACAATCTGTCGGTTTTTTTGACGATTGCTTGCAAGTTCGTATAATTGAATGAAACGACTATCTGAGCAATTCGATTTCCGCACTCCATCTACGTAAGTATATATATGTGTATATATTATATATATCTGCTGCACAATATATACTGCGCATGTAGTGCAACGTCTAATATAATACCGTGGAGTTGTCACAAAAATAAACAGTTTAATTATTACAAATCAAATTAACGCAATGAAAGTTTTTTTTTTTTAAGAATGTTTCCGATTCGTTAATCCGGATTTTATTCCGTCGAAATTATTTTTTATCATACCTGAGATTTCAACTGAGACCTACCTATCTATCGACCTACCCAACGACTAACTATACTACCAATTGCACTATTGATTCCTCATGATTTTCTTCTACTTAAATGACACGCATGTTACATAGACTAACACATCGGAGGATCTTGAAATGACAGTTGCATTATTATATTACTCACGTGAGAGCATCTCCGGTCAGCGCGACCGTAGGATCAAGTGTCCAACTGAGAAATTTGTCACTCGTCAGGGCCAAGGGTTTCTTAACATTAACGGTGAGATAAATCTTCTCAGCGAGGTAAGCGTTGACGGGAAATATTAAAGCTGCAATCAGCAGACGAGGCAACAACGAGATAGGCATGTCGGCTGACGAGCCGGCAATACTAATCATTTTTCTTCTCTTCTTTTTTCCGACTACTTCAATTTTTGTCCTCTTCTATATAATGTACCGTTGACGATATTTCCCTTTGTACATTTATTCCCCTTAAATACGGTTCTACGACACTCATACCCCGGTGAATGTTAAGGAAAAACTTTTTCTTTATCCGACAACTTTTTTTTATACTTCGACTGCGAAAAAAATACAAAAATGACACTGACGCGAGAGTGACGAAAATACGACTGTGTGCTCTCGCCAAATATTTTCCAACTATTCGACTTTGATTGCGGAATTGTGTTGGATGGATCGAACGTGTTGACGAATAAAAAAAAAATTTGCTGCGCTCGAAATTTGTGAAACAAAAAAAAAACGTACAAAACAAAATGACGCACGCAGCTTGACCTGCAAGTGGACGTTAGATTTTGAAATTGGTATTCCACCAAGACGTTGGATATCCTGACCAAGAAGTTGCGTAAGTCTCGGACTCATATATCTATTCAGGTTGCATAAAATTGTTTGACACCGTGGCGATTCTTCGAGAAAGAAAATTGTAAACGTTGCGCATACTGCAATTTCTTCGTACAGTGGTTTCGATACTTGCAATACATATAATATACGGGGCATTCATTGGCAGATCGACCTATGTTTGACCCTCAAATTTTTCTTTTTTCTTCAAATTAATTTTCGGAAAAGCAGCTACATTCTTTGATCTAGAATAATGCGTCTTGAAAAACTCGCTAAATCGATCAAATAGAGTTTGCTGATTTTGTACCAACACGGACAGCCACAAAGATAATATTTATCTGCGTAAACTATCGGGAATGGCTTGCAAATTCTGGTGAATATATCTCTGGTAGTAAAAGAAATGCGATTCGAATTTACGGGGTCCTCGTAAATGGCACGAAAATTTGGTCAAAATATTCAAATTTTCACCAACTTCTTTGTGTTACATTACTGAATAACGATTCAACGTGTGTGTCAATAATTAATCGGCAGAATATTCGTTATACGGAAACCTTGCAGGACGCGGTGAAATAATGGAAAAAGAAAATCACATGATCGCTGTTACACATTGCAAAATTCGGTAACATGTTAGTTTATTAATTTTTTTTTCTCTCCAATGGTTAGAACTAAATAACATAAGCGCATATTATAATTGTTTTTGTTCTTAGTTAACTCTGGCTTCATTACTTACTCGTAATATAACTATACGATGATAAAAGCTATAACGAGACGCTCGCGAGGTTTCTACTTAGAGAAAAAAAAAACAAACAAAAAACGAAATAATCGAGAGTTCCTATCACCGTATTTATAATCCAAGATTCACGAAATGCTGCTCCGAAGACGTAAAAAATGTTAAAACTTCAGTTACGTTGGCAGAATAATACGTCGCGAATTTTCTTAAACGTTATCCGAATGCTTGAACAACAGTATGAAACGATTGTAAACCATGGCCTGTTATTTATCCTTCTATATATACCATATATACCTACTAGGATGTGCGGAAAAAAAACAATATTTTTTTTTCGGTTGCATCCACCAAAAAAAGGCGAATTAAGGTAAAAAAAGAAGAATCCTAAAACGAGAGGTTAGAAAAAAATGATTTTAAACGGCGCATTGGATTTTAATATTTTCCGTAAGAATAACACAAGAAAATATTGGGATTTCTGAATATGGTAGTGCAACTCGTCAGAAAAAAATCACACAAAGATGTAATTAACATATTTTCACGGAGAATCGAATTCCCTACAAAAAAAGTTCTCACGAAAAATTAGCTCAGAATAAACGTTCAAGTGGAATATGACGCGAGTGAATGTAGTGGAAATAACGCTGTCTGAAATTGAATTGATAGAAAAAAAAATTCATAAGGCTGTAAAAATCGAATTTTTCGCTTCACGAAAAAACTTTTTGGGGGTTTTTTGTAGAGAATTTTCTGCTCTAACATACTTGCATGAAATTGTTCTCAAAATATTTCTCTAATACAAAAAAAAATCCAAAATAGCACAAGGAGCTCGAAACAACGCCTCGATATAAAATATAACGATGAAAATGCATATTTTGGACCCAAATCAAGATCTGTCACTGCTACAGAATTTCATTCGTTATTGCGAAGGGAATCCTGCAGTAGGGGAGGCTGCCTCGAAAAAATTAGGAAGTCACTTGTGGTACTTGAACGAGAAAATAGTTGCTTTGTCGTTTTTCGACAATGCTGTGGTGATAAGTGTAAAGGCGAAAATGGTACAAGCTCTGCAATCTCGGGAAAAATCCAAAAATACTTCCGAGCGAGTAATTGTTAAAAAAAATGATTGGGAAATGTTGCTGAAAAAAGACATAAGCGATTTCGTTACTCCAGAATCCTTATTGCTTTTTCAGCAATTCAATTTACCTCATGATTTGTTGAGAGTAAATATTGAATTATGGCGTGAAAACGCAAGTTATTTGAGTTTCTTAGATTTTTTAAACAATCTAACAGTCGTTAATGACGTAGCCGAACGTGGTGTCGCTTTGATAGAAGCATATAACGGTTCATTAACGAAAAACGAAGAGCAGCTACAATATTTATTGGGCATAGTGCAAAATCATCGACAGAAATACCCTAATTGCAACAAACAGACTCTTAAAAAAAGGAACGATGATTATTAAGCATTATAATGTAAAAAAAAAAACTATTTTATGTTATTAAACCAAATTCATTAAATAAAGCTTTTCGAAACACGATCAACGATGAACGTCGTTTCTTTTATATTTCTTGTTGTACTTGATTTTTGTTTGTATTAGAGAAATATTTCGAGAAAAATTTCATGCAAGTATGTTAGAGCAGAACATTCTCAACAAAAAACCCCCATAAAGTTTTTTTGTAAAGCGAAAAATTCGATTTTTACCGCCTTTTGAATTATTTTTTTTTCTCTATCAATTCAATTTCAGACAGCGTTATTTCCACTATATTCACTCGCGTCATATTCCACTTGAACGGTTGTTCTGAGCTAATTTTTCGTAAGAACTTTTTTTATAAGGAATTCGATTCTCCGTGAAAATATGTTGATGACATCTTTGTGTGATTTTTTTCTGACGAGTTGCACTACTACATTCAGAAATCCCAATATCTGTGTTATTCTTATGGAAAATATTCAAACGCAATGCGCCGTTCGAAATCATTTTTTTTTGACCTCTCGTTTTAGGATTCATCATTTTTCACCTTAATTCACCTTTTTTGGTGGATGCAACCGGAAAAAACAATATTGTTTTTTTTTCCGCACACCCTAAACCTACTATATATATATTAGGGCGAGTCGAAAATTTTGAAAACTGTTAGCTACCCTCAAAAATCAAAGATATCACTGAAATAAAGTTCTCCGTGCAATGATTCGATTTTTTGACAATATTTAGGGGGCGTACGGGATATTTGAAAATGCCATTTTTAGCGTTAAATTCATACTTTATTACTGATAACCGGAAACAGGTCATTCCAAAAATTCTGATTTTTTTATATAAGGTGGCCAGATATGTACTCTTTCAAACCCACATTCGACGGAACATAAACGGATGGTTCATATATTCGAAAAAATCCTCTGCAAATCAATATTTTCACTATTTTTCAATTATACCTATCGTTAAATGTTGATTTTTTTCATCCTAAACGTTTTTGAATTTGTTCCATCTTTTTTTTCTTGTAAAACTCGGTATTAGTATTGCTTACAATAAAAAAATTGCTGAATAATAAATCTTTATTTTGGAAATTTTCATATTTTATTGATTCACACCAATTTTTCGTGAAATGGTCATGACATTCCTCAAAAAATTTTATATAAAATTTTCATATTCACAGAACATATTCATATTTTTGAAACCGTTTCAAATATCTTTGTCTGTACTACTTTTTAATTAATTTTATCTCCACAATAACTTTTGAATGTACCTGTTTGCTATTTTTTTCTTGTGAAACATTGAAAAAGTAACGCTTGCTACGCAAAAAGCTAATGGTAACCCATCTTTGTTATTAAATTAATGATATTTCATCATATAGTGCATACAAAATCTGTAATTAAAAAAGATGATAACTTGATGCCAGATTGCGCTGCAGTCAATTAAATAAAAAAAATATTAACCGAACGAAATAAAAATGAATTCATTTTGTAGATCTTCGACGTTCAAATGAATTTTTCTATTGTTTTTCATTTTTCATCTGAAAGTTTTTTTGAAAAAAAACTTTTATAATTAATAGTTTAAATAGTCATTGTTTATGAAAAATAACATTTTGACATTTCAACAACTTGTTTGGCTCTTAAGGAGTTTCGATACCCCTATTAAAAATGATGCCATCAACTTAATTTTTTTTAATAAGTGACAAATATATAAAATGTGAACTGCTCAAATTTCAAGTCGATCCTCCATGTCGTTTTTGTAAAAATAATTTTCGAAAATTTGGCTTATACACGAGAGTAAATGGGAGCAATATTTGTTTGAGCTGTCAATTCCATTAAAAATTAAAATACTACCACCCGCATAATATTTATGTCAGATCTTTATTAGATCTTTAATATGACTGTCAACAAATTTGAATAGGTTCGTCCATCTGGTTTATTAGTTACAAGCCAAAACATAAGCTCACTATCCACGGGTATATACGGTCAGACTCTCTTTTGTTTTATGCATGCCCCGCTCACCGCGCGCCGCCGCACCCTCGTTTCCGCTTATTCCCCGTCGCCGGTCTGTACCGAAATACTTTAATATGACCTAAAAGTATGTTCTCGTTTTTGTTTGGCTTTGGCGCCATCTAGGGTAAAGTTATAATATTTTCATTCACCGCAGAAAATTGAAATGATGTTATTAAAATGTACTTCTTTCTTTGTGAAAAGTCCCCCAGAAAGAACTATAAGTACGGATCGTGGAGGAATTGGGTAGAAGGCCTAGGTAGCTCAGTGGCCAGTAGTCAGAGCACTCGACCGGCAATCGAGAGGGCCTGGGTTCGAATCCCAGTCTAGTCACCCGAAGCCTAAATTTTTCTGCGATCCTACAGAAATATAACGACAATTTTACGGAAAGTTGGCGTGAATCAATAAAATATGAAAATTTCCAAATTAAAGATTTATTATTCAGCAATTTTTGCATTGTAAGCAATACTGATACCGAGTTTTACAAGAAAAAAAAGATGGAACAAATACAAAAACGTTTTAGAAGAAAAAATCAACATTTAATGATAGGTAATTGAAAAATAGTGAAAATATTGATTTTCAGAGATTTTTTCCGAAGATATAAACCATCTGTTAATGTTCCATGGATGATGTGGGTTTGAAAGAATACATATCTGTGCACCTTATATAAAAAAATCATAATTTTTGGAATGATCTGTTTCCGGTTATCAGTGATAAAGTATGAATTGAACGCTAAAAATGGCATTTTTAATCATCCCGCGCGCCCCCTATATATTGTCAAAAAATCGAATCATTGCACGGAGAACTTTATTCCAGTGATATCTTTGATTTTTGAGGGTAGCCAACAGTTTTAAAAAATTTCGACTCGCCCTAAGATATATATATATATATATATATATATATATATATATATATATATATATATATATATATATATATATATATATATATATATATATATATATATATATATATATATATATATATATATATATATATATATATATATACATATGGGATATTCCAGCGCTAATTAAAACTGTAATTATTATTTTTTTTAATAATTATTTTAAAAGAAAGCTTCAATGATTTATATATTGAAAAATGCCTGATATTCACATAGTTAATTATTTTTCTGATATGAGATATCATCAAACTCGTAAAAAGTTGGTGGGTGACAAAATATATCGAAATATCGAAGTTTCGATACTTTCGTTGCTCGGATTGAAGCCTTTTTATTCATGCTGTGATTGGTCAGGTTTTCAGTTGTCTGTTTGTCACAATAACTGTCAGTTTGACAGTGATTAGTCGGTCATTGAAACTAGATTGGAGCGCTGCAGCGCTATTAAAAAACCGCTCGCGCGCGTTAGCGCGCGTGATGGACCCTAGTCAACTCTTAAAAAGTTGGTGAGTGACGAAACGATATTTTTATCGAAATATCGAAATTTTCGAGTTTCATTGTCCCCATTTTATTCGTCCTTTGATTGGTCGGTTGGCGGACAAGGATTGACACAACTGTCAGTCTGACAGTTGTGACAGTGATTAGTCGATGATCGAAACTAGTCAACTCTTAAAAAGTTGGTGAGTGACGAAACGATATTTTTATCGAAATATCGAAATTTTCGAGTTTCATTGTCCCCATTTTATTCGTCCTGTGATTGGTCGGTTGACGGGCAAGGATTGACACAACTGTCAGTTTGACAATTGTGACAGTGATTAGTCGATCATCGAAACTAGATTAGAGCGCTGCAGCGCTGTCAGAAAACCATTCGCGCGCGTGAGCGCGTGTGGTGGACCCTAGTAATTTGTTAAATAGCCGGCAACGAAAATATCAACAAAATGAGGAAAAAAATCTCTTTTTTGTGTAACACCTTCTGCCAAGCCTTCTTCAGATTAGTCTGAAGAATTATTTTGTTCCAAGGTACAAGAAAAATTTCATCAACATTTTTGAAGAGTGCTTCGACAAAATCATAAATGAAAAATCAAGAATTCCTTGATAGTTTTCACGCTGCACACATGCGTGAATGGTGGTCACACTCGATGCTGCAGCTCCAGCTCAAGCTCGCGATCGTCTCGACCCTCGTGAATCATTCCAAAATTACCATCCGGTAAATCTAGCACTTTTTTTTTATTACGTCAAGTGGTATAGTAATTGGCCAAACGGAAAAAAATGTCCGTAGGATCTCTTGATTACATTGTGTTAAACACATTTGGAGTAAATCAATCTAAAATCTATCCCAGACATGTGTTTTCTGTATACTGCACTTTGTACCAAATTTTTTATTGAATTACCAAAAATGTTGTCATACCAACTTGAATTTTATCTGACGAGTCATGAAAGCAGATGTGGCGAGAAAATTTATTTTTTCGTCGAAATTACATATTTAACTGTATTGATCGTACCGATCCTTATTAACGATCACGAAATCCAACGAAGATTTAAAAATTGAGCCATATACCACTTTTGGCCTAGAGGGATCTAGAATTTTTCTTCCTCGGAACGGTATATTAGACAAGAAGGAGAGCAACACGTGGGTGTGGGTGTAAGTATCGATAGAATTCTCCCGACGTGCTGGAGTACTCATGTTCGCAACTTAGGGTAGAGGAGGGGGTTGAAAAAGCATCGTTCTAAGCAGGACACTGTTTTATATATTAAAAATCGGATAATGCGAGGGTTCGTGTTCACGTGTGTCTGTGTATCGGTGTTGTTTCTTGTTGTGAAGGGTTAACGTGTACAGTATATATAGAGCATGTATTACTTCATCGACAGTGATTTTTTCTTATCTTCTTTATTCATTAATATTGTTATTTCCCATGTGTATTCCGTGTGGTCACTTACAATTCAGATTACTTCATATATATATCTAACAACAATATAATGTTATCATTAATCATCATCGTTATCACGACTGGTTTTCTGCTCTTTCCTCCATTTTTTTTGTTGTTTTTTCATTATTTTTTCTTCAATGCTTACAATAATTTTATATTCAACAATAAACTCGCTCGTGTTTTTCGTTTTTTTCTTTTTATTTTCTTTTCGATTAGCCACTACGCACGCTACTTTATACAAGAGTTCCTCCCCCGTTTCATATATTCACTTCGATTCGCCGGTTTCTCTTTTTTTACTTTTCTTTTTTTTTTTCTTTTTTTTCTCAAGTGTATCTATATTTGTATTCCTTCTTGTGTTCTCTACCGTCGGTCGTGTCTCTTGATACTGTATATCTCTAGTATGCTACTTCGTCGAATACTCACAAAATACCTTCGCGTTCTATACTTTATTTTTCCTTTCTTTTTTGTTCAACTTATTCGACTTGTTTGTTTTTGTTTTTTTTTGTTTTATTTTTTCGTTTCCTAATACTCATGAGCAAATTTCGTGCGATTTTTGGACACGCGAGAGAGTTTTTTTATGTTTATCGTACGTCCTACTGGGGTGCCAAGTACATTTTTTTTTTTTTTTTCATGTAAACTCATCGGACAATTTTTTTCTCAATGAAAAATCGTCGACATTGGAAATTTTTAACAGTATCATGGAGATTGAGTAGCTCGATCGTCTTTTAAACTCGTTCGTTCCTAATCGTGTCGAGCTGCTCTGGTCCAGATGCCACGAGCTTTGGGTATGGTCACGCTGTCGCAAAGTGTCAGTCCATTTTTTTTAAATTTATTTATTTTTTTCATTTTATAATTTCTTTTTACACTGTTTCGTTTTACCCTCATTTTTTTTCTTCGTTTCTTTTTGGCTAAAAGGCTCGTATAATAGTACAATAGGCATCAACAGTATTGCTTCTTTGTTTTTCGGATCACCGATCAGAGAATTTAGACGAATGTTTTGTTTTCATGAAGGAAATATTGCTCGCTCAATTGTACACTATAATAAAAATATTATCGTTATTAAAATTTCCGAAGGTGATTATTCATTAACCTGGAAATATAATGCTCGGGATAAAGTTGAAACGTAATGAAAAAAAAAAAAAAAAAAATGGCGGAAAGTCGACGAGAGAGATATTCCTTCACGTCTGTAAAGCGCCATATCGACAATCCTAAAAATCGCACAAGTCCGCTCCGAGGATGATGAAAGTATACACTCAAATTTTATACCAAAATGGCAGTCGAAGAAACAATTTATTTAACATTCTTGTTTAACGCCAATATCGTGACTCTTCGCATTCTTTCTCGTTTTTTTTATTTTTGGCAATACGTTTGTATTTATGATTTCTTTCTACGCTGCTCAATTTTTCGGTAATTATTCCTCGCATATAAACCATTATCAATATATCCGTCTGTCTCTCTCACGGTCACCGTTTTTCCGGAGTTTACTTATCATATGCTTTTTTTTCTCTCGCACGTACAAAGCTAAAGCCTAATTATACTTTTATGCCGTAGATTCTTTCTTTTTCCATTTTTTTAAAATTTTTTTTTATTTTTTTTTATAACACATCGTCCTTAACCGCAAGCTTGCCTTATCACGCTACTGCATATAATATACATATACGTATATATATACATACAAAGTTTCATGTATATAATATACGCATAATGAATGATCATCATTCTCATCATCGTCGTAATGATAATAATGTTTTTTTTTACTATCATTGCAATAATGATAATAATGAATTTCGTTATCAATAATTTCGGTAATGGTTAGTTATTATTATTACTTTATTAATGCGTTGTGTCGTTGTCTCTGAATAGTCATATTATGTGGATCACGTACATTTTTTCTAATTTCCCCCGCGCAATTATAATATTTCTCCCTCAATTTGTATATTTCTTTTACCATACATTTTTCCTATTTTTTTTTACTCTCCCTGTCATCGCTCCATCATTATTTTTGTTATTCATTTCTCATCTCATCGAAGTATATGCATATACATATATATATATATATATATATATATATATATGTGTATATTGTATATATATATATGAATTTTGCGAATTTCATCGAAGCGGGATACATGTCTCTCAAACGACAAATGCAATGCGCACGCAAAATATCTTTTTACGGCACACGCATTGAAAAGCCACTTTTCGACGCCTATTATCGATCCGTAAAGTAGCACTTTTCGTGGCTACCTTCGCAACTGACACAAAAAAACTTTTTTATGGCAGTTCTGAGAGTCGTGCACCGTACTGCGCATGAAAAGTGCCATAAAAAGTCTTTTCGTGGCACTTGTCATGCGCAGTACGGGCCCGAGTCTCAGAACTGCCATGAAAAAATTTTCGTGTCAGCTACGAAGTTAGCCACGACAAGTACTACTTCACGTATCGATAACAGGCGTCGAAACGTAGCTTTTCAATACCTGTGCCGAAAAAAATATGGTATGCGACGTGCGCGTAAAGTGACTGTTCAAGCGAGGTTATGTTTTTAGAACGAGCCATTGGCTTTGCCTGGTGAGCCGAAGGCGAGCCTCTGACTCGCCAGGCAAAGCCAACGGCTCGTTCTAAAAACATAACCTCGCTCGAAAACAGTCACTTTACGCGCTTGCCGCATAATATACTATTTTTTTTCTGTCACCACGAAGGTTCGTCCTTGTTCTGGTTTTTTTTTGCTTTCAATAAGGTCTATTTACACTTGGAGGGAACAAACACAACAGTCTCAGTCGATAACTATGTCAATTCTTCGGCGCATTATTTTTTTGTTTTTCGAAAAAACTTAAACATTTTTTTTTTTTTTTTTTTCGTCGTATATCCGTTGTCACATTTATACCTGTCCCTCGCGTGGGTCTCGTGTTTCTTTCTTTTTAATTATTATTCAGTGCGTGCATTTTTATTTACTCTCGCTCGTTTTTTTTTTTTACTTTGCAATATTTTGTTACATTTTTTCGATTATAATTATCTAACGTCATTATTAAGGTCGATTGGGTGTCTTTTATGTACCTCGTTTATATAACTTATCGAGATTCGGAGTTCCCGCTCTTGATGCTCTCGTCCATGGAATTGCCTGTACAAACGAAGATCGAAAAAATTGTCGAAGACGAATTTTCAAAAATTTCGAGCAATTTCATAACGTCGAGTCGATTTACATTCATAGCGAGCGGTCGAGGGGAGAGGTGAAATATATTTTTTTTTCTCTTTTTCGTCATTTATCTCTCATACTCCGATCTCGCTAGCTAGTTTTTGTTACTCTCATTCTTGCTTCATCATAAATAACCAGCGGTGTGTATGTCCGCTCGACTGCAATAATTTGCATGAAACACGAATCGAGCAACGCTCAAGGGTGCGTGTGGATTTTTTTTTTTTTATATCACGTGCCACGTTGCCGTAATGTGGCTTAGGGTGGCTTAAGTAAAAGAAGAGAGAGAACGAGGAGAAAGGGAGAAAGTAAGCTTTTTTTATACACGTTGTTGCTCGTTGAGTTAATTCTCGGAGGCTCCTCATACGATCGAGGTGGTTATAAAACGTAAGTACATTTTTTTTCCGGCAAAATTGCCATTCATTCTGACGAAAAATAATTTTGTTTTTAAAAAATCTTGTTCTGATGAATCGTTCCTCAGTAACAAGGGAACAATTGATATTCCCGTATCGATACGCCCCAGCATTGATCGAAGTGATTCGCGATAGAAAATTCAGAAATCTCGAGATATATACGGTATAATTTAGATCGTGTTGCAGGGACAAGAGGAAATAACGGAGTATACTTGAAGCTCAAGCCGAAAAAGTGTATAGAGTAGTCCGTAGAAAATTGATTTTGTTTTTTTTTCTCTTCGGTCCAGTTATTAAAAGAAGATTATCGAGAATACGATGATTTTTAGGCCGCAACGGTTAATGAAAATTTTCGTCATCCTGTCTCGTACGGGTTATTTACGATCTGTCAATAACGCGGGTGTTAATTTTATACGTAATCGTAATATCGAAAGCAGGGCGTAACGATTCTCGAATCACAAGAGTAATCGTTTGATCGAACGCGATAAGTTTTCACATTGACTTTTAAGCGTTTCGCGAATGTATATAAATATATATATATATATATATATATATATATATACATATACATATAGACAACGTTACATTTATCAGAATGATTCCGCATGCAGACGAGAGGCATTCCAGCTGGAATCCGGGCATTCTGAACATTTTTGCATGGACCATATGCGATAATGCATTAGCATGAAACCAAAATTAAATTAAATTTTTTACATAAAATTTTCCATATTTTTTATTCTTATTAATTTTATGAAAAATCATATCGGTACTGACGTGGAGTTCCTGGATCACTGTCGAGCTCATGAAAATTTTCTAACAACTGGAGATTTTTGTAGAGGAAGAATTTTCCAAAATAAATAATGACTGGAAAATGCATTAGTAAAAATATTTCGAAAATTTTTACGATCGATTGGTGAGATAGGACAATCGGCAAGATTATTTTCGCTTAGAAGTTTTTCAGATAAAATAACTCATTTGAGGAGCGATCAGTTTTTCATTGTTACTACGTGATTTCGATATAGGAAACAGGGGCGAGAGTGAAATTTCGTCGCACTCGCTTAAATCGAGGTTGACCACATTACTCTCCGTGAAGCTGTCCTTGTGTGTATATATTTCAACGTATACACGTGAATATTGTATGGGCGTACCTCTCTGTGATATTATATTGTAGTTTGAATATCGAGAAACAACAACGACATACGACATTAATCAGCATGACAACAGTAGCAGCAACATTGCACTTTTTTTTTTTTTGATTTTTCTATAACGACGATTAAATAGATACAGTAGGCGTGTAGGCGTCAAGTGTTTTCCAAGTGTTTTTTTTCTTTCCTTTCCATTATAATCTTTTTCGGCTCATTATTCCATTTCGTCACTCCACGATTAATCGCTGTGTCGAGAGACTCGCGGAGTTGATTTTTTTTTTTAAATCCACAGAACGATTGCACGGTTAAACAATTTTGCTGATACAAGAACGCGAAAGATTCGTGTATGTATCGAAGTGGGTTATGTGTATATATATATATATCTGTGTACGAAAGAGCGAACGAGACTGGCTTTTTGAGAAAAAAAATGGGGTTGACGTGATTTCTTTTTTTCATATTTTTGTACGGTTCGTATTTTCAAAAAATTTATGCTCACAGTCTCGCTCCTCTAAAGCCTGGCACGCAATAAAATATATCATTTTATTTTTGACAAACTCAACATATGTTTATATATTATACGCATATTTAGATAAATATTATAGTAACGTCCATGCACATAGAAACATCGAAGATGCGAGTTTCAAGAGAGGATGAAAGAACTTTGTTTTGTTTACATGTTTGTTTGTTCGTCTACGATTTGTAATCGTATGTTAATTAGAAGAAGAGACGGTGACTCGAAATATATATATATGTGTGTGTGTGTGTGTGTGTGTGTGTGTGTGTGTGTGTGTGTGTGTGTGTGTGTGTGTGTGCGCGTGCGTGCGTGCGTGCGTGTGTGTGTGTGTGTGTGTGTGTGTGTGTGTGTGTGTGTGTGTGTGTGTGTGTGTGTGCGCGTGCGTGCGTGCGTGCGTGCGTGCGTGCGTGTGTGTGTGTGTGTGTGTGTGTGTGTGTGTGTGTGTGTGTGTGTGTGTGTGTGTGTGTGTGTGTGTGTGTGTGTGTGTGTGTGTGTGTGTGTGTGTGTGTGTGTGTGTGTGTGTGTGTGTGTGTGTGTGCGTGTGTGTGTAGAATTATAGAGATACATACTACATTGATGCGTGAAGGGATAATATTCGTTTATTGAGACATCGCTGGACTATCATGACTAACGATCTTATTTCGTAATGATATACAAAGATTTTGAAACTGCGGTGATAGATTATTACTTTTAACTTCAATCACCGATTATGGTAGGCGTTACGCGTCAGAAAAACGAAAAAAAATTATATATTGTTCGAGGTCCAAGCGTACCATACAATTATACAGATAGTTTTACAGTTTATTATCATAAAATTTGTCTTTTGCATTTTTCCTATTTTTTATTCTTCTATGCTTTGTTTGTCTGTTTTATTTTCGGTATTGTTCGTCGATATATGTATATATGTATTTACGTATCCTCTCGTATATTTTTGCACTACAATCCAGTATACACGGATTTTCCACCGCGGTGAATATGCAGATTGAGTTGAAAATTATGCGAGAGAACCACGATATAATAAATTGCGTACACACAATATTTATTTATTTTATCGTAATTACGAAAAAATAAAATTAATTAAATTGCGAATCTCCGTACTAATTAAATATTCATATTCTCGGGATTAATTGAGTTAATTGACTTCAAGTATATATTGTTTCGGGATAATTGAAGGAGTTTCGGAACATTTTCTGGAATGGGCTGTACGGTCCATTCGGATATTGACAAAACCTTTATTGGACTTTGATCGTTGATAGTTTTCTCGGGGTGGGATAAACCAACAGAGCGAGGAGCACAAGTTCGGAGTGACAGAGAGTGGCCGAGAGATTCTTTAAATTGAGAAATTCATGTGAAGAAAAAAAAAATTCAACTGGCGAAATATCCACCGAGATGAATCAGGACCAAAGACGAAGTATGTGGGATGTTTACAATGAGGGAAAGAGAGGAGAGGGAGAGAGAGAGACAGAGAGTGAGAGAGACGTGGGGATAAAAGCGTGGTCTAGCTCGTCTTAACATCTCGTTTTTTCTGTTTCTAATGTAACAATCATATATTCCTCACATTTATAATTAATTTTAATTGTCTGTGTACATCATTCGCATCTTGTGAAAAAATATACGTGTTCAGATGCGTGAGAGACAAATCTAAGGCTGTTAACTGTGATTTTAGAATTGCGATTGTACCGGCACGTATGGCAAAATTAAATTTGTATCGAGCTTCCTATTAATTTGAATTTACTTATGTATTTCAAATACTTAGACCAAATAAAAGAAGAAAACAAAAAATCGTACAATAAAAAGATCGATGCCCATCATACTTTTTTTCAAGTAATTATAATTGTCCGATGCAACGAGTACATTTCTGTACAAATAAGTTGTGGTATTTTTTTGTTTTTCGTAAAAAAAGAGTCGTAAAATCTGACACACAGTCGTTTCGAGAATAATTTTTTGACGAGCCAGACCCGCTGTGTAAAAGATCAGCAATTTTCACACGGCTGTGAAAAAAACGCATGGAAAAGAGGAAAAGTACGTACATATAAACACGCATACACCCATTTATACGAGAATAATATATATGTGAGATTTCACGTTAAATCAACAGGGTCATGAAATTCGTTGTTTTCAATTTCTTTCCTCTTCTAGTATATCGTAGTACGGTATAAAAAAAATGCTCTGCACCGGTTTTTACATTTTTTCGAAAACTGGCTTGGTCACAGTTTAAAAAAAATATTAACTACTAAAAACATGAACGTCATCGATTTTTTTTTCACAATTTTTACGGAAAATTCTTTGCGGAAAAGCAAAAACTAAAAGAAAAACGGAAGCAAGTGCCGGGTCATCCGCGGATTCAACTTAAAAATGTTGATATCTAATGGAGGATTCTTAGGATTCTTTTTTCTGATTCTTTAGAAAAGGGCTTTTTCGAACTCTGATTCTGAAGATTAAGAAAATTATTTTTGAAAAGTAAGAAAAAACTTAAAAATCCTCTGGCAGATATCAAAATTTGCAAGCTCAATCCGGGGATGGGCCGGTGTACGCTTTCATGTTTTTTTTTTTTTCATGTATATTTCAAACAGAAGATTGTGACTTCAAATTTTTGTTTTTCAACAAAGAATTTTTCGAAAATATATTGGAAAAAAATTCGATGAAACTCTATTTTCTCCGTGCTTACCATTTTTAACGAATTCGAGCTAGTCAGTTTTCAATCAAATCTAAAAATTGGCATGGGGCATTTTTTACACCGTACTGAATTATCCTGAGAGTGGGACAAAATTAAAAAACACGAATACATATAGACGTGTGTTTACGCTGAGAGACCAGAGAACATTGAATCTATATATAAATATATATACAATTGGAATAGAAGAATTCATCATACACGAGAATCTGCACGATCATGCAACATCGAGATGACATCGAGAAACAGTTTAAGAGAAAGAACAGATTTACAAAGAGAATTTGAAAAAGCGCAAAGATAGAGAGAGAGAGAGAGAGAGAGAGAGAGAGAGAGAGAGAGAGAGAGAGAGAGAGAGAGAGAAGTTCCTTTTTATTTTTTGGGTTTGAAGAATACGCGGCTGATTCCACCAAATATTGACTAGCGGCTGTCCTCAATCCTTTCAATTTGGGTAAACCTTTGTGAGTTGTACGTATCTCTTATACAGGGTCGACATGCATTTTTTAAGTCTAGTTCGATGTTTTAATCGCCCATCTAATTATCAAGATTTCAAAAACACTCATTCTAAATTATCTCATCCCAGATGTTCTAAAAAAAAAAAAAAAAAATCACGCATTCATTAATGCCCACGGAGAAAAATCGCAGCATTTCGCAAAAATTATCATGTCATATTAAAAAACCGACAAAGTACTAAAAATTACCAATTAAGGTTATAAATGTGTGTTTTGACTGACATCCGAAAATCTGTTACTGAACTTGACATTTTTATTGGAACGCGCAAATTTTTATTTATTATACCGATACACATTTTAATTTTCGAATAGGATCTTATAAATATCTTAATGAATGCACAATGATTATTTTTTTGTTTTTCATTTTAAGTACTGAAATGTAATAGATGAGGTGGAAACTGGCCCTTCGCATTAATCAAAAATTTTTAAAGTCCCAAAATTAACTCTTAAAGATGTCTACTCCTGCGTTCGTGAAGCATCCTTCGCGAGTCTAATCCTCCGACTGTCTATCAATTAAAGGGGATTAAAGTAAAAAAAAGTATGCATCGGACCGTTTCATCAACTTTCTTGATTTAACTCCCTTAAAAATCTAATTTGAGGGACATTTTTCAAGACGATTATTTCATGGATACATAAAAGTCACTGTTAAAGGTTGAACGTGCGGAGTTTCAGAATTTCCAGAGAACGCTGTCATCGGCGACCAGCCCGATGTACAATATCTTACTTCAACTCCTTTAAATAAGTACTTGGAGGGTCAGATACGGAGTAAGTGCTTCGCAAATACATGATAGGTATGCTTAAGAGTCACCGTGTACGCAGTTTCAGAATTTTGTTTATCAATTCGATGCGCCAGTTTCAGTCTTATCTAATTACTTATATCATTATTTGCAATAAAAAAAAAAAAAAATCATTGTGATCTCACTTCGAAATTTACATATCGAATTTAAAAAGTCTGTGCTGTCGAATAAAAACACCGAATTAAAAATCGGAGTTGCGGAACTTTGTTAAAAACTCAATTTTCACTTGAAACGTAAATTCTAAGGATTTGATCGGATTTGTTTATTTAAAAAAAAAAAATAATTTTCTCAAAGCTGAGGCTTTTTTCCATATAAATGCGTCGTTATCGAATTTTTATTTTATTTTTAACATTGAATATGAAATTATTTTGAATAAACATTTTTGAAAACTCGATATTTTGATAGCCATGTTCTAGCCATGGATCTAGAACGAGAAAAAATTTAAATAATGGTAGTAATCTCTTAATGAGGGGTACCAATATCTTGAAAGATTATAGCCAAATTAACGAAGCAAAGGTTCAACCACTGGTCAGTATTCGGTGGAATCATTCATAGACAGAAATAAAGAAATTATGAGATAAATGTCCCTTTTGACGTCCAATCTCCCTATTGTCGTTTTCTAGATATTCAATGCCAGAATTCACGATTTTCGTCAGCGAGGTATGATCCTATTTATATTTTGAAATAACTCATTATCGGTATCCTCTGAGAGTACTGAGTACTATAAGAAAAAAAATTAATAGTCATGTAACGTCATCGTGTAAGAAATCGTTGGTTTCTGTTCTGTGAATCAAATGAATACTTCAAATTGATACTAATAACAAAATGACATAAGCAACAGAAAAATAAACATTGTTTATTCGATAAATTGAAAGCCCAGGTGCTATTAGGGACTTGAACAATTGTCCATTCATGCGTGTTTTCTTGTCGATATAATTGACACAATACCCCAAATGCAAGTGCTTTGAAAAAGGAACCGACCCTATTTATCAAATAAAAATAATAATTCAATCACTCATTTGTATATTAACGAAAACATTCTCAAATGGACGCTAATAGGGACATTTATCTTTGAACGAAAAAAAAAAAAAAGATAATAAAAAATCACGCAAAAATCGATTTGTTCAAGGATTTTCATTCTTTCTTCTTCTTCGTTTAGTCCCATCGTGCAGTTTTATTCGCAAGTTTGACTTTTCTCGACTCTTCAAGCTTCGAGCCAGCGATTTTTCGTATTTCACCACTTGCAGCTTGAGCACTTCTTTCCTTCCACAGAGTGTACTCTCGAATAGTCTCCGTGGTTTTTTTTTTTTTTTACTTTTTTCTTCTTTCGAGGGTGGAAGGATCACCATATATAGCTTACTTCCTTTCTGTACTCTCCAGCGAAAACGTCCGAGTAAGAGTGTAGACGTCGATGGTCCTCTGGCTCTCGTGGTGACACGGTCGCAGTAAGTTTTGGAACTTTGAGGCTACGATAAGTCGTACACACCTACACGTCTGCATATACACTGGCGTTTCTTCTTTACTGCTGAAAGGTGCGCTACGAAGCTATTGAGACTTTACAAACTTTCGCCCATAACTTTTTCTTCGTGAAACGATCGTTCCCACGAGTGGACATATATATTTGTTTTTTTTTCTTTCTTGCCGGCTTTATTCGGTCTTTCAACCAAACGACGTAGCAATTTTTTTGCCATCCAGAAAGCGTGGATGAGACCAAATAATTTACGAAGAAAAAAGAAGTTAAATCGATGAAAAATTATAAACAATGAGAAGAATAATGGGAGCTCCGGAGTCAAAATTTGAACTCTTCGTGTACCCTCGGTTCTCCTGAACTGGGTGATAACTGCCACTTTTGGAAGTTCCAGCGAAGGCTACATATCTGGTTTTACACTCCCTACCCTGTAAATTTCGATGCATCTGGAGCTAAGGAAGAGTTCAAACTCCGACTCAGGCTCTCGCTTCTCAATTTTTCTTCGGGGATCGCATTTTTTCTCCCTCTCTTTTACCGTGTATTCTGGTCTTTCTTTTTCATTCACTTTTTTATTTCGACCATGAAAGAGATTCGATGATTTCGAGGGACATTTATAACACACGTAGGAACATTAAAAGAGAACAAAAAAACATCGAAAGCTAAATCAGTTTCAGCAGGGCCTGACGCGATGATAAACACACGTTCGAAAGAAATGTGTAGTATATGCGTAAAAGCGATTGATCGATTTTGCGAACGTATTTATTTTTTTTTTTTCTGAATTGAGAAAATTCACTACGTCGCGCCGATTCGAGATCGTTTCGCCGAGAAAAACTATATAGCTCCGCTAATATTTTATCTGCTATTTCGATCATTTTGGATTCATTTTGTTGGCTACTTATCAAAGAAGTCGAGAAGAAATAGTTAGGGATGAAGACGGAGAGAGAGAAATAGAATCGTATATCGCAGGATTTTGAGCGGAAAAATAATTTCAGTATGTTTGTCTTTTTTTTTTCTTACGAAGAATTGTCGGAAAGTATTATCGAGAATCGCGAAGGAGAATTGAAAATAAAAAAATACTCTTTGTTTTCTCCATCGTCCATACAAAAATGGCTCTAAACGTTTTTTTTTCATTTTTTCACTTCAATATCATTTTCTTGACGCTTTCTCTCGCTCTCTCTCTCTCTCTCACACACACACACACACGCACGCACGCACGCACGCACGCACGCACGCACGCACGCACACACACACACACACACACACACACACACACACACACACACACACACACACACACACACACACACACACACACACACACACACACACACACACACACACACACACACACACACACACACACACACACACACACACACACACACACACACACACACACACACACACACACACACACACACACACACACACACACACACACACACACACACACACACACACACACACACACAGTTTCGCTTTTTTTCTACTTAACACACATCATTGTTCTCTGCGGGACACACTTTTCTGTCTGCACGAGTAGGCAGGATGGAAAAAAAGAAACTAACGTATCTATTATTCCTCGAATTATGCGGTGATTATTCACGACGACTCCCACGTCATCACTCTCGCATTAGATAATTCATATTGTTTATACTTGATTTCATTTTCATGTTATCCTAACGAGCAAAGCTTCAATAATATAATATCGGCTAATTTTTGCAGCTCTAGCAAATCTTTTTAGATTCAATATTCTCTCCCTTCATTCATTTCGATTTTTTATTTTTTTTATGCGTTTCTCATGACCAATTATCCGCGTCACTGACGGAAGTAACACGCAATTTTGCATAAAATCGCGGGCAGTAGCCCGTTTCTAAAGATTTAAGACGTACACCGAGTCAAACGTACAACTCCATATGGAAGAACTCGAACGTCGTCAAAATTGGACACATAATAAATCTCCAGTGGGGCAACTCGTCACTGGAAAACCCTCCTGAGGCGTAAATAGACACACGTTCTGACTGAACACGTTCCGACTGAACACGTTCCGGTTCAACACGTTCTGACTCAACACGTTCCAGTTAAAAACTTTTCAACTGAACACGGCTCCAATTGAACACACGCGATATGCTCGATGCACACGTTAAATCAGAGTGGTTTTATGGACCGCAGCTAATTTTTATGTTGACGAAAATATCACGTGCATCGAATATTTGGCATGTGCTCAGTTGAAATGTGTTTATAGTTGCGCAGAAACGCGATTACTGATGTTATATGTAGAATTGGAATTTGAAGAGTTCAAACGTGCTCATTTGATCCATGGAAGAGCTTCCCGTCCTCGGTAAGTATTGTGAAGACTTCTTGTATTTGGTGTTACGCCAATAGAGAGTTTTCGTGTCCAATTGCCGATATGGAAATTTTTCCATGATTTTTTTATGAGCAGAGTTGCATGTGTACATTTTCTTCCGCGTACGATTGAATTACGTAGAAATGGGCTACTGATCAGATCGTGTATTTTTGTATACTATACATATCTGTGTGTGTACTTATCGCAAATATTTTTTTTTTTTTTCGGTTTCACCGTCTTTTTAGTCATCTTTAATGTATGTAAGGCATGCATTAACCGCGGTGGTAAGTCGATGCTCTCCGATTTTTCCTGTCACTCCTGTCGTTCAATTGGTTACAGAACTTACCGTTCACAGCGCTGTTACATCCAACAAAAATGGCCGTCGTAAATCGTCATTCACACGATTATCGATAATTTATACAGACAAAAATTTTTGGTTGAAATTTTAATGCATTGATTAATCAATTCATTAATCAAATCATCGATCGATGAATAAATAAATTGATCGATCGATCAATCGATCAATGATGATTTACTTTCGTCCTTCCGCAACAACTTTCTATTTTTTTTTTTTTCAACAAAATCGCCGCATGGATGACTCGCGCTCTCAAAATCTCCCTGGGAGCGTCGCTTCGTGGTTCATTTCTGGCGCGTCTTCGGCTCAACATCAAACGCATCATAACTTTAACAAATGCTTCGACGCTCCGCCATGAACAAACGGCCGTGTTTTTATTTCGTTTTGTTATATCTTCCGCTGTCTTGCTCCTGAGTGAATTTGAGAACGAAAAAATTAGAAACAAAAAAAAAAAACTTCGCGATTCGATTCGAAATTGTTTCAACAAAATACACGTATAGATAGCATTGAATTGATGATTCAATTTGTTTTTTCTTTTTTCACAAAACAAATCTCAAAGAAGAGGAGAGTTCTTTGAGACTTTTGTGACGAGCTTTTGATGAGTGCAGCAACGAAACGAAGCAAAGACAACATACCAGGCTTTTGACAACGTTGTCTCATCGACGCGTCGTATTTTTTTCCCCTTCTTTTTCTCATTCCCTTTTATATTTCGCAGCTTAAGCTCTCACGATCATAATTTCTACTTATTCATGTATTCAAATAAACTTATTCAGGCATACACACGATTACTTTTTTATAAGCTCTACATTGTAATCGCTCAACGTACACGCGCATATACAGGCACGTTTTTTTTTTTTTTTTTTTTTCGTTCCTAACAACTCTCGTAAATGTCATCGCGTTTCATTTTCCATTCTATTATTTTAATTCACGAGGCGAAACAGTCGAGAAGCATACGTTCGAAAACACGCACACACCGAGCTTGCACAGGTTTTCCTCTTTCTCTCGGACATCTTATGGGCAAAATATCTCCCGTAACTACAAAGTTTCAACTAGCTTTTTCGCTATATAGACATTATTAATCAAACAGCCGTCGTACGGTTTAACAACTACATAACTCAGCTATTTATCGATAAAGGTTTCTTTTTCTTCTTTTCAATCTCGTTTTTTTTGTCTCGTCTTGTCTATTCGTTAATTTGCTAGAAACTTAGGGACTAGATACTTCTTCATTCTTCTCTTCGTCGTCTTCCCTTAAACCTAATTCTTCTATTCCTTGTTCTTTGTCTTTTTTGGTTTCTCTCGGTAACGCCATGTCGTCGGATCATCCTCGTTTTTTCCTCTCCATTCGAACTCTCGTGTATTCTTCCGTTGGCGAAGAAAACAAAAACGAATTTTTTTTTATCCTCGTCCCTCGACATGACCACGAGAAAGCCCTTTGCCGAAGAACCTCTTGTTTTTTTTCTTCTCTCTTGCTGCATTTGTGTATGTATGTGTGTGTGCGTGTGTGTGTGCGTGTGTGTGTGTACATGTATTTATATGTGTGTGAGAGTGTTAATTATAATTTAATTGCTCTCGATCTCGCCTAGGGGATACATCCAACGTCCATCGTCAATCAGTCGTCTGGGGCAAAAGAGAGAAGAATAAAGTATCTCATAGGCATTCCCTCAATCAATATTCTTCGTTCGATTTCTGAAATGTCATGTTATTTTCTTAATTTTTTTCAGATTGTTTTTATCCTTGCTTTGCTCTCTCCCTCTCTCTCTCTCTCTTTCTCTTTATCTCTCTAACTCTTATTTTTTCTCTCTCTCGCTCAATGATCATTTTTTCGGAGTTTCGGTGAAACAGCACATTTTTTTTCTTCTCTCCTAGATTCTCATCCCTCATTATTCAACGCTTATACTTCCTCCCTCTGAGCTTGTCGATCCATCGTTTCTTCATCTCCGTTCAACCCTCGAGTTTCGTATTTCCGCCTGAAGATTTATTTTCATCTTCTTTTTCTCTTCGACGACGGTACGCCTGATTTTCCGAATCTCATTTGTCGACTCATACATTCCACGGTTGGTCGTTATCTGCGCTTGTCGATACCGCATCACGAATCGAGCAAAAAAAGTTTTTTCTTCCATTTCTATTGGACATTGCTCCAATCATGTTCAATACCCTCGTCATCTATGATGAGTAGTTTTTTTTTCCTTATGTAACTTTGTAGCGTCTCATTAATCATCGCTGATTTCGTCACGGTTTTCACAGATCAGGAAAATGCATCGAGGAATATTATCACGTTATTTTTGACATGAGAACGGTTTGCGGCTCACTTTCCACCCGCAATTTCCCTCGTAATCTCGACCATGAACACACACACACACACACACATGGATGTACTCGCCCTTCGAACGTATTTCACTCTGTAGATCTGATGCTGGATCGCTTCCGGACTTTTTCATTCAGCAAAGTTTTCCACTCATCGATACAACATATCAATTGGTTTCGAGCTATCGTTTACTTTCAAAATATCGATTTATTCGCGAGATATCGATTATTCATGGCACTTTTAAATATTTACGAAATATCGATTACCCTCATGGAGCAGAGAGTTCATGAGATATCCATTCTTTTCGACAAAAATACGAGGTCATTATCAGCCGATCAATTTGTCTTCACCCGCATATTCGATGACTCTGACTTTCAATGAGCTCACCAATCATGTTCGAAGGTGCTTCGTCTCATCCTGTCGATGAGAATTTTATCACTGACAATGAGGAAAAAATTTTCCAACATCGAGTCTAATGAGCTATCGCAACGAGAAACGAGAAAACCAAGTGAAAAGCTCGCTCCAGCCTGACGGTATACCACGGACGGGATTCATCAAGAGAGATAGAACAATGGCAGACTCTCGAAAATCCGCTCATTCTCCACTTCTGCCCCTGCCAATCTTCGCTTTTCCGACGCAAAGTCGAGTGATTGGAGGTAGTAAATTGCAGAAGTCCTTCGGGAGCTCTCCTCGACTCTTTTCACTGGTTCCCCGCATCGTGGAATTTTTTTTTTTTTCAAATCTCTTCTTCCGTCGCTATGCCATTGATTTATCGCTGAGTCTCTCTCTCTTTCAATTTCTCCCTAGAGAGCTGTGCTTCAATTATCCCGAAGGATGCCAATGCGTGTTATTTCGAGTATGTGAATTTTCCAAGCTCCCGCGAAAACGTAGCGAAAGTTGAATCAATTTGACGAGTCGAAGAAAATAAACCAGAGATTGCAGGAGGATTTCATTGCTTGATAGGGAACAGAAAAATAAAACAGCGGATCTTTCGCCGATACCTTTGTTATTTCTTCGTGAATCTTCTGTTTTTCCTCTTTGGTGTCTTTTTTTCTTTTCTCATTGAACGCAGCTACACGCTCGTTTGTCACCATGAGTAATATCAAGTTTCGTTGGATTCTTCGAGTTTTCACCTCCCCAAATCCTCTATCCCCATTGGGGAATTCGTCGCCTGCCCAATTCATAGTGACACGGAGGATCCATATTTTTTTTGAAGGCCACTTCACCGAACCATACTCGTTCTCGCATTTGTTTTTTGAAAGGGTGTGCTTTTATATTCATGGTTTTCTTTTTTCCTGGTTTCACACTTGCGGCTTGAATTCATGAACGTTGGTGCTCCCTTCTCGCGAGAAAACGTTGCACCAGTTTTGAATGCAAATGCAAACGAGTATCGGGCAGAAAGAGAGAGAGAGAGTATGGGCATGTGTGTGTGTGCGTGAGAGAGAGAGAGAGAGAGAGAGAGAGAGATACATAGGGAGAGCATGATGGTAAAAATCGTACTAGTACGATTACGTCCATCGTAAAAATTTTCACGTTAGAAATCGCGATCGATTTCGCGCCAAAATATTAGCCAATATGTGTGTATGCCATTTTTGACTTGTGTTCATCGATATATGTGTGATTTAATTGAATATTTACGTATCGCTTGTTGTTTCGTGTCCTCTGCCCAACTTTTGCTGGGATGTAAATTTGGGTTGCATTTGATCATGCCCGGGCTCGACGATCAGACGATGAAACGTGTTATTTTTGTTTTGTTCTACGTTCATGGTTAAAAAAAAAATGTCTTCATCACGAATTTTCTTCTTGAAACTTTTCCTCGCCGCTCTTCTACCGATAATACGAAATATCGTAAATTCTACAGCTTCTAGTCCTCCTCCTCCTCCTCCTCTTCTTCTTCTTCTTCTTCTTCTTCTTCCGCGTCTTCGCTCTGCTGTTTTTCTTCTCTCCTCATTTCTCTTTTGTCGGATAATTTCGTTGCCCCATCTTGTCTCGCAAACTTTTCTCTCACCTCTCGGCGTATCGTAACTCTCGGGCTTTTCTCGCTCTGTTGGTCGCGGGGATCGGGATACACGGTCGATCCCGATGACATTCCATAATGTCATCGGACTCGACCAAACGAATTGGCTGACTCATTGCATACTGCAGCCATTATCGAACTTTGTCTTCAACTCGCTTACGCCCGTCGTCAATGAGTTTTTCAGCTCTGGAACAGACAAAAACGAGTGAAATTGAGAATACGATCGGTCAATTAATCGGTCGTTTTATAAAGTGATGCTTATTAAAGTTATCGGCGTTGATTGGAAAATTGGAGAGTGCGTAAGGGATTCGTTGAAATAGAATTTCAAGTTTGTGTAGCGAATGCGTGGTAGAATTTAGAGAAGAAGATGACGGCCTGATTTCAAAAAATGGCGCTAGGTCTCAACAGAATGGCTTATTTCGTCAAGGACAACAGTAGCGCACCTGGCTGAATGAAGTAGCGAATGGGCCAATCTAGATGATGGGAGGGATCACTATGAAATAGCAAATTGGCTTAACGAGATGGTGGCTAAGTTTAACAAAATGGCTGAACGGACGAAATTGACTGGATCCATGATTGACTATAATCCGTGACTGCCGTGTTATATTAGCGTCTAAGGGTGTATTAATGATAATTTTATTTTGTCGATAATTTAAAATGTTTATGATAATTTATTCAGACATTGGGAACACGGCGTCCGTCGACACTCGTTTAATTTGCTCAGGCAATGTGGTAGCTGCCCTGTTTGATATCTACCCTGGCTCGTTAACCAATTATCGATTGAAGCTTCGGTGCTGCACCGTCACCACGCCACTCTTTTTGTGGCCCTTTGTGTCGGGCTTGTAGAAAAAGAACGAGTGAGAAACGAAGGGACATACACGCGCACACACACACACACACACACACACACACACACACACACACACACACACACACACACACACACACACACACACACACACACACACACACACACACACACACACACACACACACACACACACACACACACACACACACACACACACACACACACACACACACACACACACACACACACACACACACACACACACACACACACACACACACACACACACACACACACACACACACACACACACACACACACACACACACACACACACACACACACACACACACACACACACACACACACACACACACACACACACACACACACACACACACACACACACACACACACACACACACACACACACACACACACACACACACACACACACACACACACACACACACACACACACACACACACACACACACACACACACACACACACATATATATATATTAGGGTGTTTCATTTTTACCTTTTATTTTTTTTCCGTCTTCCCCTTGAAAAGTTTGAGCATTATTTAAGTATAATAGTAAGCCTCGTGAAGGGGAATTGCAGACAAAAAAATTCTGAGGTGTCTCGACAGCCTAGAATACTGCACTGATAAATCACTTGTTAGGCTTGATTGCGCCTGCACCCTCCTATCGCGAGATAAAATTTCATTACAAATTAACCCTCCGTTTGTACTATGGGTCTTTTAGGGCACAGGCCAAATTTTCAAATCGAATATCTCCAGAATTTGGAATTATGATAAAATTTTTTTTTTACCATAAATGGCTAAATAAATAATTGGATCATAAAAAAAGATATTATAAAAGTATTTCAGAATTTTTCCAGATTTTTTGACGTTTTTTTCTTAGAAAAAATATTAGCAGGACTTTTAAGATCCATAGTACAGACGGGGGGTTAATAAGTACCCCTAAAAAACACCATAAATGCTGTACAAAAAGTTGAGACAAGTACATTTCCTTGCGTCGTTTTGTCTATCCTTACAAAAATATGACAAACATAAATGTGGTATCGGACTTTGTAGCAGTATGCATAGTATGTAAACGTATACCTAAGCAGGGACGGGTAATAAAGTAACCCGTCAGGTCAAGACATACTGTCGCCATGTGGCCCGCCGATGCGTCGAGGCTTTAGTTTATTAGTTTATTAGTTTATTAGTTTATTAGTTTATTATTTCTAGGCACATAACCCCTACTATGTTTTCTTTCTTTCTTTGGGTAAAACTAAAGCCTGGTCACCCAAGGCAGCGAGAAGGGATGCTTCCGAGCGGGATATAAACGGGTGACCAGGGGAAAAGTGAGGAGTTGTCGTACGAAAAGAATAGAGAGAAGACGCCTGAGAGCATACGCGCGCTGTGCCTTTTCTCTTATTTTGTCTTATCCAATATAATGTTTCCATAATAAATACTCATTTCGTGCACTTCATCTTTTCTGAATTTTTAATCACTCGCCCTTCCCATTCCGATTCTACAATTAATGTGGGGTGCGAGGTCCCCCAGAAAGAACTATAAGTACGGATCGTGGAGAGATTGGGTAGAAGGCCTAGGTAGCTCAGTGGTCAGAGCACTCGACCGGCAATCGAGAGGGCCTGGGTTCGAATCCCAGTCTAGTCACCCGAAGCCTAAATTTTTCTGCGATCCTACAATTGGGGGCTCGTCCGGGATGGGGGTACTTCCACCTACGGAAGACGATGAAGCGACTGGAGTGACACTAAGACGAAGTGTTCTTACATGTAAGACGGACATGTGAGGGCACATGTCATTCCAGGATGGCCGAATGTGGGGTGCGAGGTCCCCCAGAAAGAACTATAAGTACGGATCGTGGAGAGATTGGGTAGAAGGCCTAGGTAGCTCAGTGGTCAGAGCACTCGACCGGCATTCGAGAGGGCCTGGGTTCGAATCCCAGTCTAGTCACCCGAAGCCTAAATTTTTCTGCGATCCTACATAAATATATGTAAAATAAATCCTCACAAAAAGTTCTCAAATAAATTCAAATCATCCAACTCACAGTTGCCAAGTACATCCAGCATTTTTATTGTTTACATTATTTATTAACCGTTTATAAGTAAGTCACAACGCTCGAAAACATCTTGAAACGGGACTCAGGGACTTAATTTAAAAATTTAATGTTTGAAAGATTTTTTTTTCAATGCGAATTTTTTTTCAATAAAATCTTTCAAACATTAAATTTTTAGATTAAGTCCCTGAGTCCCGTTTCAAGACGTTTTCGAGCATTGTGACTTACTTATAAACGGTTAATAAACAATGTAGAAAATAAAAATGCTGGATGTACTTGGCAACTGTGAGTTGGATGATTTGAATTTATTTGAGAACTTTTTGTGAGGATTTATTTTACACATATTTATGTTTGTCATATTTTTGTAAGGATAGACAAAACGACGCAAGGAAATGTACTTGTCTCAACTTTTTGAACACCATTTATGGTGTTTTTTGGGGGGATTTGGCTTCTTTTTGCAAAGTATTATACATGTACATGCATATTTACCGAGTAACTTATATTTGAAAGCTTCAAATAGTGCAACAAAAATATTTAAAAAAATAATTTCCAGTATCGTCTTGAAGTCGAAAATCGTTTAAGCCTTTTGGGTTTTTTTTTTCTCGACTTGGGGCCTAAATATATCATAAAAGCGTCAGCGATACTGGGGACGATTTAAAAAAAAACCTATTTCCGTTGCACACCAACGATGAAAATTTCAACATCATCCGATGATTATTAATTTGAAGGCATTCGTTATATGTGATCGAAAATGTAGGATTATCATCTGACTGAAACCTGTGATGTATGTTTCTATCGCTGTACTCAATAACTCCACGAAGCGATTTAACCCGGATGAACTTGCCCATAACCAAAATCGGTACAGAAAAACTCAAGCACTGTCGGCTTGCTCCGATAAAACTGGACACACTGCCAGCTCGGCATGGGAAAACTCAATGTATCGCCAATTCAACATGCAAAAACCGCTGGGGAATTCCAACACAGAGAACCTCTTCCACGGCGCTGCTCGGCTCGCTCCGACTATACACGGTCCAACGGACCATGGTTGCATCCGTTGAGAGTGCGAGCGGATCAAGTTGCGCTGCATGAGAGTTTTCGCCGTGCGAAGTTACACCATGGGAGAGTATTTTTTCACCGAGATAACCCATAGGAGTTTTTGCGCATCGAATTTTTCTATGCCAAGTTGGTGGTGTGTCGAATTTCATTGTAGTAAGTCGATGGCGCAGTGAGTTCCTTTTTACCAAGTTGGTTATGAGCCAAGTTTTACCAGGTTATGTCCCTATTTGGGAAAATTTTTTGCGACAGCTTAGCAATGTGACGAATTATTCTCCGTTTAGTTGATCGCGTATACTACTTTTCTGTGTAGAATTGTGTAAGCTTGTCGGGTTCGCATTTTAATGGAATCTGTGGCAAGAAAGCAGTGTAGCTGGGACTTTGTATGATGACGAGTCGAATGCTTCGAGTTGATTGCATAGATCATGCGAGGATGAAAAAAGTTTAGAGCTCCGTCGTATTGATAACAAGCAATGCTTACGGATCCTTTTCAAGCTTTGATGATCCTGTCAAATGTCGAATCATTTTATACCTATACCAATGATATTTAGTGCGTACAAGTTGCTTGATTTTACATACGAGCACAATAAAATGCTGAATCGTACAATGTTGATAAAAAAATGCTGTATGGTGGAAAAAAACACAATTCTCTTTTATTAAAATACTCAACACTATTTAATAGCTGTTTAATCAGTATTTATTTTGAAATACACTAACATAACCTCTCGATCGGGGAGCGATACCACTATGAAATTACATAACTCGTCAAGTACTTCGTTCGAATCGAATTTTTTTTTTTTCAATGCGAATTTTTTTTCAATAAAAATTTTTAAAACAATAAATTTTTAGATTAAGTCCTTAAGTCCCGTTTCAAGACGTTTTCGGGCGTTGTGCTTACTTATAAACGATTAATAAACATAAACAATGTAAAAAATAAAAAAGCTGGTTATTAATATACTCTAAACACTATTCAATAGCTGTTTAATCATTATTTATTTCGAAATACACTAACATAACCTCTTAATCGGGTAGCGATACCACTATGAACGCGCACAGATAAGTATATAATTTTTTTTTTCACCATTTATTTCCGAAAAAAAGAAAACGGAACGAAAATTCTTCTTTTATAACACAGGACCACATTGAATGATAAAAATATTAATCTAATGATACATATTTTTTCAAGATGCGCCGGTATCGCGTCTTTTCAGCCTTTCAGGCTGGTGACAGGCCGTGGTCACACGGGAGCCAAGACGGTTAGTGCGGTTAGGTTCACGGTGGGGCGAAAAACCAGCAGAGCGAAAAATCAGCGGAGCGAAAAACTAGCGGAGCGAAAAACTGGCGGAGCGAAAATATGTGATGATCGTTGTATGTCAAAATAAAAAATAAAATGCGATATTCCAATAGCTACAGCATTCATTTTGGTACCAATCGAAAGAGAAAAAAAAGAAATATTCGTATTAATATCATTGCCGAAGTTTGTATAATTAATTGATAATTATGAAAATAAGTTTCATTATATAGATATACTCCCGTGTATAAGCGAGATGTGTGGCGCATAAGAGGCTGTATATAGTACTTCTCGACATGTCGGTATAGGAGAAAATGTACTTGTCTCGAGGCACTACCGTGCCTCTTAATATCGACGAGGGACATTGGGGGAGAGAATAAAAATAAGCGTTCACAATTCAAAATAAGCAAAAAAAAATTTTTTTTTGTTGCACTTTATCTCGCGCTAAAAATATAATCCAGTTTTTAATAACGATGCATCACGCGAAGGCAGACTCCGAGAATCAAGTCTACGAGATTGACTCAATCGATGTAAAGTCCTATTTAAACAAAAAGAAGAAGGTTTTTTTTGTGTACAAAATTATTGACCGCCAGATTCAAAATTTTCGAGCCGCGTTAACCCACAAAATGAAGGCCGAACAGAGATCTGCGATAGCGGATTATCGGGTGCCTAAACGAGGCTACGATATGTTCGGAATATCAATACTTTAGGGCCTCCGATGAACCTCCCGAATGGCAGGAACTGGACTTTGTCACTCAAAGGAGGCCAATGCGGAACACAACTGAACCCGCGAAACCCCAGGTGGGCCTACTTCAAGTGCTCCCGCAGAACCTCGACATCTACGAATTTCGTACAAATATACAATGCATATGTTGTACATTGATATTTATAAGGGACGAACTTTATATAAGGGCTTCATATACGCTTTTATTCGCGACGTTCACCGTAATATCGTATCTGAAATACGCACGTTTCTCGCGTCCAATTTGTAGTTGCTAAGATTTTCCGCGAGCGCGAGCCAAAAGCCTGCATATTAAGGAGGTATGGTTGTGTATTTTGAGTAAAACCATAGGAATCTCTCTAAAAAATTTCTAGGGGATTGGTTTGACTAAGAAAAATGTAACTCTTGAAACTTCGTGAAGTTTAACCGTGTAGTTTCGGAGAAAATAAAAAATCAAAATACCTTTTTGTACATGAGCTCTTGGAGACTGAACAAACAAATCTTTACGTTGTAATACTTTGTGATGAAACAAAGTGGAACTCTCAAAAAACCCTATCGACGGAACGAAGGATATTTACAAAAGAAATATGTTAGTGTTTTGAAATAACAAGAAATTTTTTTTCATCTTTACTTACTTTTTTTACTCAAAAATTCGATATTTAATTAGGTAGCCACACTCATGGCGCAAATTGGCAACTAAATATCAATATGTATTCATACAGTTAATTTACAATAAAATATAAACATATACAAATTTGCAGATGTCAGCCAAATAATTTTGTACAGAAAAAATACCGTTTTTTTGTTTAAATGGAAGTTTTCATCGATTGACTCATCTCTTAGACTTGATTTTCTGCTTTTCGCGTTATTTCTATCTTCTCCCGCTATGTCGCTCGTCGAAAAACTTATTCATTTGTGATGAAATTTCATCTCCCGAAAGGAGAGTGCAGCCAACCAAGCTAAAGGAGTTTCGGTACACCTATTGAAAATGCTGCCATCAACTCAATTTTTTTTCAATAAGTGACAAATATATAAAATGTTAACTGCTCAAATTTCAAGTCGATCCTCCATGTCGTTTTTGTAAAAATAATTTTCGAAAATTTGGCTTATACACGAGAGTAAATGGGAGCAATATTTGTTTGAGCTGTCAATTCCATTAGAATACTACCACCTGCATAAAATTTATGTCAGATCTTTATTAGATCTTTAATATGACTGTCGACAAATTTGAATAGGTTCGTCCATCTGGTTTATCAGTTACAATCCAAAACATAAGCTCACTATCCACGGGTATAGCGCATGAACGGTCAGACTCTCTTTTGTTTTATGCATGCCCCGCTCACCGCGCGCCGCCGTACCCTCGTTTCCGCTTATTCCCCGTCACCGGTCTGTACCGAAACTCGTTAACAGGTGACTCATGACTGCAGTTTTAAAGACTGCTGAGACACCTCTTGAGATTTTTCGTCAGAGTGCCCCCTTTACGAAGGTTAATACCCGAATGCTCGAAGTTTAAACACCCGAATGCTCGAAGTTTAAACACCCGAATGCTCAAACTTTTGGAGAGGGAGACGAAAAAAAAAAAAATGAAAGGTCAAAAATGAAAAAACCTAAAATATATATACAGTCGAACCTCGCTGACTCAAAACTTAAAGGAAGAGCTAATTTATTCGAGTAAGAGAGTTTTTGTCTTATCAGAATTTGCGAACTACGGGAGTCTTTGCAAGGGAACAGACTGAATTTTAGTCTTATAATAGGTTTTCGAGTCACATGCAGAGGTTCAAATTAATGAGGTTTCACTGTATATATATCTGTATATGCTGTATACATTAGGAATATATATGACTGATTCGTTAAGAATCGAATCGAATAATTCGATCCAAAATTCGATATCAAATATTCAAAGCCTTTGAATTAAAAAATATATATACATATGTAACCACATAATAACCTTGTAAAAACTTCAACATTACTTTATAGCTGGGTTATCACGCTCAAGAAGCTCTCTGAACGAAATAAAACATTATTCAAAATTTCGAATAATTCGAAAGCTCTAAATATTGTATTCAATTTACAAATCAAATATCACTATTCGATTCGATCAATATTCGCAAACCCCTAATTATATGTTCAAAGTGAAAGGTTCATAGCGCATTTTACCCTTCGGATCACTCTCCGGTCGTTGCAAAACCGTATCAACGGGTTATGGATTCGTTGAACCGCAATGTTGCGCGAGCTATCGAGCGTGAGGAATTTCGCGCTCGTTGATTCGATCCTGGTGATCCAGATGCGTGATATTATGCAGTTCTATTCTATGCGTATATATTATATATATATTCCGGTACGGTATACGAACTGAAAATTTGCAAAGTTTGGATCTCAATCGATAAGTTTATTCCTCACGTTTACGTATAATATTATCCGTCTCTTTTTTCGTACCTAATCAGACTACGGACGTGAGGAAGAAAACAAGATTGCGTCACGTGTTCAGAGGCCTTCTTGAGACGCATTTTGAACGGACATAGGCATTAGAAAAAAAGAAACCCCTGCGTAGCGGGTTTCACAGTGGAGGAAGCGGAGATGCCTGCTGGCAGCCTTTCGAAAACACGCAGCAGAGATTATCTATTTTACCCCAAACTTGTTATTAGTTTTTTCCCTTTCACTCGTACCGAAAGCTTCCACGTCGAACGTAGTTAGAAAGTTAGGGATAGCGGTATGAGCCTTTACCGAAGTCCAAGAGCACGCTCATTAGGATCAAAGTCATCCATTCAATATCTCATTATATGGCCTAACCTGTACCTGGAGTATTCTTATTGATTGAGAAAAAACCTACATCACTTTCCTTTGAGCACGAGCTTGTTAAACGGTTACTTTGATCCAGCGGCGCCGATCGCATCAAACCGATCACTTTGACTCTCATTCGAGCGAACATATCGTCCTAGCGAAAAGGGAACGCGGAAGCGATAACGGGAAAAATCTTAACTCTTCGGTTCGGAGTTTTTCAACTTGAAAGATGTACTGCTGCGGAGAAAATTCTTCGCAGATTACAAACACTTATGAAAATTACGTGGGTGCACATGGCAGCTAGATTTTCGCATCATTGGTGGAGAATGTTGAAGGTGTCAGATTGAATATAGCGCTCGAACTATGCATTCATACTCCATTGATATCGTCCGCCAAAGGTCGTGAATTATCGGCATGATTATTATATCCACGGTGAGAGGTAGAAGCATTGATCGAATCCTCCGAAGCTTTGCAAGATCTCCTGGAGCTATACCTCCTGCAACTTTTGACCCCATACATAGCCGGCGAAATTTCCCCGATTCCAAAAACGTTCTATGCCAAATCCCGTCATCGCAAATCTATAATAAGCGAACCATCCGACTCACCACGGCTTCAACATGACCCTTGGGTCATACTGATGCCACGATGATATCAAGAGGCACGATTGTTCTCCGAGACAAGTACATTTCCTCCTTTACCGACATGTCGAGAGGTACTAACAAGACTCTATACGCCACACATCGCGCTTATACACGGTACGACGTACTAGGGCTTTGTACCACTCACACAGGTGCGACGAGCCCTCGTGCCCTAACCCAAACAAACTCGAACGGTCACTCAATACTTGTGCGCCGCTGCGATGGTCACGAGATATTTGCTTATCGTTTAATTATTATTTATTTTATTATTATTCGATTAAAATTTTTATTATTTTTAATTGATTATTTTTTATTTATTGCTTTATATAATAAAGAGGCCTGACTAATTCAGCTCTTTGCTTTCATGATTCTTCTTTTTTTTTCTTTTTAGTATTCCGTAGAGTAACACGAAAAAACACAACCCGAACATTTTCATATTTAAAAAAAAATTGGTTCCGCAGTAATGGCCCAAAAACATTCAAATAAGAGCGATAGCACAAAATGATATGGTTAGCAAGAATCGGTTGCGGTAAATCTTTGAGAGTTCTTTGAGCAAAAACAAAATTTATGTATGAAACATTTTTTATGAAATACATGTATATTTTTTTAATAATCTTCGTTAGCTTTAATTATTCGCTCGTGCTGGGTAAAATTTTTTGTTTGAAGAATTTTCTGGCAATATTTTATCAATATTGAGTCTAGTTAACAGGTTCAGTTTGAAATTGATCTCTTTTTTGCATTTTTTTAGCTGCTAGGATAGAAGGGGGCAATCCTGACCAGTGGGTAATAGCGACCAGCGACCACCCATTTTTATTTTAATACACGATCAACTTCCAGAAATAACTCAGGCTACGTCTTCGGTCGATATCTAATAATTATTGTTTTTTTTTTTTATAATCCCGTCTTTCAATCTGTTTTTCCGTAAGTGTTTACAAGCATCAATCGTTTTTATTCATTTTCGATCTAGTATTCATGACCAATGAATCAAGAATATACAAAAAGTTGAAGCAACGTATATCTAAAATAAATTTTTCCCATAAATTTATCATTGATTCAGTTTTTATTTGTCAAAATATTTTTCCCCTGATATCAAAATAAACGGCTAAGCATTCCGGAGTAATGGCGATTAGCATTATAATTAATGCTGTTGGGCTTGTTGTGAGCAGTTCGAGGTGGATATTGAAAAGGAGTTGCGTTCTTATAATGGCACTTCTGGTCGTTATTACCACTTAGGATAATCGCTATTACACTCACAGATGAAGGCAATGGTGACCACTGCATCTGTTTTTTTTTAATTATCAAAGAAAAGCATAAAATATGTACATTGGGTCAGCTGCGGAAACTATACAAAGTAAACTTATCAAATTGACGTTTTCTGCACGAGGACATTCGAAAACTTGGATTGTATAGCAGTTATTCAATATGGTCCTTAAGTGATCCCCATTTCCCCCAACCTACTAACGAACCGATTTTTAAAAGAATATTGAATTAAGTGTGCTGAATGTTTTTTTCGTGCTGCTTTACATCCTAAAAGGTAAATAAAACATTAGAATAATGATGGTTTCACCTTGATCGATTCGACTTATTTACAGGTCCTGTATATATGCCCTGTATATAGGTGGGAGCATTTAATAGGGTAGGTAGTAGGGTTTCGTACGGCTCAGATGTCATGTGCCCTCACACCCTAACTCAAACAAACCCAAATCCAAAGAGATTCATACGGAATCTTAATTCTCGTAGATGGCAGCGGGGGTGGCGAGATATATACAAATCGTAATTTCCTATCTTATGAGTTCTCTCATGAGTTCCATGAGTTTTCTCTAAATCCTCGATAACTCTGAGTTATCAAGGATACCTTAGTTCGCGATAGTATCGATATATTGTACATAGATATGGTGTGTGAGGGTTTTCTTTGAAATTTCGAGATTTCAGCGTAATTCTAATGGAGAGAATAGATCACTATACAAAGCTTGCTTGTATATAATATAATAGCTCCTCAATTTCAATATCGAACGGACCATTCGTACGAGAACAACTTGATAGTACCGGACGAGAGGAAGGAACTCTTGAATTACTCAGAGGATTGCTTGATCTATTACATATTAATTATGTCAAAATGAAATTTAAATGTACTCACTGGTAAATTCATCCTCGTCCTCTGCCTCAGCCTCAGCCGCAAGTTCCTCGGGTGTCTTCTTTTTCCGCATCAAAGGATTTGGCTCCTCCTGTGGCATCATCTCCTGTACCTCCTCCCGTTTCTTTATATTGTACTGCAAAACGTGTTAATCGAAAAAAAAATTCATTAAAAATTTGCGTATTTTTATTTTGAAATTTTTAATCGCTATGCCCCTCTAGTTACATCTGTAACTACGTTCTGCAATAGATATATATTCATTCTGCAGAGTTTCGATTAGTGAGATACGTATTTCCTAATATTTATCATAGTTCAATTATTTATCATAAAAAATAATTGATCAATGTATGTAGTTTTCATTTTATACTCGAAATTTGAGGAGAACTGCTATGTCTTGAACATTTTTGGGTACATATTTCAAATATATATAGGACCAACATCGCAGGGCCATTCGACACTTAGATTGAGATTCCAAAAGTAACAGTCGTTCGCTATAGTCATGAAATTTGTATTTGTATTTGTATGAAAATCCACTTATATTTGGAAAAATAAACGAATGAAAATTCATTCGTGATCGAAACGAATGGCGAGTCGGAGACCACTCGTCACTTGAATCCAAAATAAATGACGAGTGAGAAACCATTCATCAATAAATAACGAGTGAAAAACCATTCGTCACTCCAACGCGAAATAAATAATGAGTGGTAAAACATTTGTCATTCTAATGGTGTATTAAAATACTTTTCCGTTCGAAGGTGCCCATCCCTGCCCTTATAACAATGCTTGTAGTACGAGTATCAATGGATAATATTTTTTTTCTTCTTTAGCTAATTTATATTCACTCGTAAATATTTTTCGGGCGATATTGAGATACACACATACAGTGCGATCCTGATTTTATTCCACCTGGAAGAAGGACTGGAAAAAAATTGGGGTCCAGCTAAGAGGCGTCGCTAGCACTTTGGTGGGGGGACGTTCATGTGGCGCTTGTATCTGTGTAGTAGGTTATACAGGTTGGATACTTCTCCGCTTTCGCTCAGATAGAGTGGGGGCACATGTGTAGGGGAACTTAGAAAATCGGGGTGCAAGAAAATCAAGATCGTACTATAATTATAAATGAATAATCGATGTAAAATTAATTATAAATACCAACATGATATGATTACACACGATAATTCCTCTTATCGTACGTCGCATAATTTATCAATTATGTTTGAGCGACGTACGTATACCATCTATCGATTAATCCAATCAATACATTCTACGCTGCTCTTTATCCCTCACTATGATATATAGCACACACCTATATCCTTATCGTCGGTGCAGCAAATTATGAACGCTTGCCTCTGTTTACATTCGAAATTTCCTGACAAATCGGTATCGAGGTTTCACCATTATCTCTCTATATGATATGAATATTTCGCTGTACCGCCACAGGTCGGGAGACCTGTATCAGGGGTGTCCAATTTGAAAAAGATGACGACGTTTGAGTTAGGATTTCAGACTTTTTACATACGGTATGTCTAAAAGCTCAACACAAACAAACTCCAGCATCGTTATAGCCAAACTCAAACAGTGGTCGTTTTTTATGTACCGTATATTTATGAGGTATATGTACAATTTGAAATGGATGACTCTGTTTGGATTTGCTTGAGTTTGTCTTTTTGTCACTAAACAAAGGATGTTAAAATTAAAACGGATAGCCATGTTTGGGTTCGTTTGGATCCGTAAGCAAGGATGCTCGGCGCCCGAGCCGTAAAAAACCTTAGCATATGCATTAGGGTGTGTTGAATTTCTCACAAAAAACGGGCGTTGGAAAAAAATGCTAATAAGAGGTAGCTCAACAGCAAAAAATACCAACATCGTGAGACACCTTTCAGACTTGAATGTCAGAGTCCTGCTTTTTCGATAAGTACTGTCAAAGTATATTAAAAAAAATTCACGAATGGGAGCTATATTATTTTGTTTATTGAAAAAAAACACTTTTTTTCATAAATTGGACATACACCTGGCAATAGGGGTTGCCATCGGGCGTAGCGGGTTATGAATGATTTGTTGAACCATATTTTCACTTCAACAAACAACGAATTGAATTTATTAAAATGGACCTTGACCAACTAGGTCAAGGTGGTCAGAAATAGTTTTTACAATTCTCACAACTTTGGTTATTAACCTGATGTATTTTATAATTTCTTGTTTATCGTTTCGTCGCACAGGTTTTGGTTTTATTTGCGATGGTGTTTCATGCACGTTTCACACTAAATGTTATCGCGAATCCCGATTACGCACGCACACCGTTGGTTGTTTTCATATTCGAATGGTGAGAATTTATTTACGAGCTCGATCTTTTACTGGTCGAGTTCCGGAGATGACCTTAATTTTTGTGACGACTCCGACCATCCTGGTTGGGAGCCGGAGTAGAAAACTTGGGAAATTTTCATTTCTACGGGGACGACCGTACTGGTCATCTTTTCGATATCAACTACTGTTTTACAATCGACTCTAAAGTAGCGCTCTGTCTTTTGCAAATCAAAGCGCGAGAAAAGATAACTAAGCTTGGTGCTGCACATCCTCGAGGCGTGCAGTATCCCAACGGTTATACCGTGAGATCCCATACGTCAGCAAAATTCGCAGACACTTCTACCGACGGTTCTTCAACTGTAACTTGCTTGCACGTTGATAAGCGAGTATAATAAATATCGCTGATAAATTCAATGTTTGATTCAAACACTTTCATTATTATCGCTGAAAACTTATTTTTTAAATAAAGAAAATCTTTTAAAGCAATTTTGAATTTTGGATTTTACTTGGAGTTGTATCCGTACACTGTTTCGACCCAGTACGGAACTATATATTATATATATATATATATATATATGTGTGTGTGTGTGTGGGGGGGGGGGGGGGTGCTGAAAAACCGCCCGGTACGGCAAAACCGGCTACCAAAAAAGGCCTATGAGCATTTCCGTGTCTAGGGCAGTGAAAGAAAGTTGTATACAGCGTGGCTTCACTGTCAGCGATAAAAACTAGGAGGGTGTGGCAAAGCCAACCGCCCTTTAAAAGTGGCTATTTGACGTTTCCGCGTCAAAGTAAGTAAAAGGCAAGATGGAATTCAACGTAATTTCGTCAACATAGTAATAAAAAACGGGAGATTATGGGGCAAACCAACCACCCCCAAAGTATAGCTATCGGACATTTTTGCGTCAAATTAAGTTAAGCCATAAGGAATCTAAGTATAAATAAAGACCCTCATCATAAGTTTAAATGACTAGACATATCGAAATCTTAAACAAAAAGCGGTTTTTAACCATAATGATTGAATAAGATAGTACTCAATTTTAGACTGTAGAAATTTGATCTGGATGATTCGAAATTCACCAAATTTTAGCCTATTGGACTAAAAGATTTTCGAATAGTTTTTTTTTTTTTTTAATTTTTGGGTAGCTTCTCGAGATCTACTTAAAAAAAAACATTGATTTGCCAAAAAAGCTATTTTACATGTGCCTCAATATTGTGTCAGTCTTTTGAATTTTTATTCTGAAAGTTGACATTTTTCCAGTAACAAACTCAAATATCGCCAGAAGCATTTATAATTGATTTTCTATGTCGGACATCTATGCTAGTTGAATTTTTTTTTCTACGTCCTATAAAATCAAATGAGGTTGATGAATTATTATGCGTTTATATTTTATGTGGGGAAAAATTTGTGAAGAGCGACAGTGAAAGAGATTGTCGGAGTAGGGATTTTAATTTCTTAATTGCCTCATTTTTTACATTTTTTTTCCCCCGTGAAAGGCGATTCGCATGTAGCGTTCGGCTATACTTCACCAGGTCCACGCAGTACTCGTCCCCGAAACACTCCCGCGTCCGAGAGTTGGCGGAACGTGCTTATCCGAGATATCAGCAGCCGCGAACCTTCTTACCGACCGTTCGATCGCGGTTCCAGCCGGTAATTCGCATGGTCACTCGGAAAGAGCGGTCGGGGGTGGTAGATTTAGGACCAAGAGCTTCTTCAACGGAATGCGTTTGCTCGGTAGCTCGTCAGGGTTGACGGGTCGGTCGAGGATCTCGAAGTCTCAGTTCAGGTCGCCCGTGGAATCTCTCTGTGGAGCAGGGCTAAAGAAAGTCGATCCCCGAAGCGCTCGAATTCGTGAATGTATATCGGACTCCCGGTCAGTATACGAAAGATGGAAAGATCCCGCCCTTACCTGGCCACGGCGTCGGTGACGTCTTCCCGCCTATGGCGTGGTATGTACGATTTGTGAGTAAAGTGATTAATTCGGGTAGCGGCAACCCGGAAAACTCGTTCGAATAAGACGTAAAACTCTGCTTTCCGAAGAACGTTATCCAAAAGGAGTAAGTTCTGCTGCCAGAAATGGAGCGAGGGTCGTCAGCTTCCCCCTGCAGGGAGCAAGAAAGACCGTTGCCAAATTCAGAGCGAGAGCCGCTACCTCGTTCAAGGAGCAGGCGTAAAAAAAAATGAAGGCAAGATCTTATATTTGTCAAGTGGTATTTGACAAAAAGTCTTAATTTCATTCAGCCAGAATTATTCTATCGTTTCGGCTGCTCGTTTAAGTGTTTTTTCGGTGAAGGCTTGGCTCATGAGATTGCTTGGGAGATGCGCAACATAGCTGCTGAATCGAGTCTTTCGGAGCCCCGAGGGAAGGTGATCCGCATGACGGGGGTTTTTTTTTCAAATTATTTCATTTTCGCGTGCTCGAAGTATGAGTCTCAGGGGGTTTATATAGATAGTAATGCGTTCGCGACGGTATAACCTTAACTATGGGATTTCAAGTGTCGATAGTGTCGATCTTCAACTGAACATTATTCATTTGTTCATGAGCTAATTTTTAAGAGGCGAAACTTTAACTAACTTTCTATCGTCGATCTAATTAATTATTAAATTATATTCATTTTTTCATCAGTTACGGATCAGCCATCAACGAGGGACGGAAAAAATATACACAAGTTGAGCGTGAACTCGCGAGGCCTGCGTACAATAAATTTTTGTGGCCTAAAAAAAGTCACTCGAGCATCGAATTCATTTTTGCACTGTAGAGCATCTATTCTATCTGCGGGAAAATTTTGGTAGTCCAGATTACATTTTTTTTGTAATAGATATTAGGAGGTATTATATCTTTTGAAAAGTTTTGTTATAACGTAAAAAGTTTAAGGTTTTAAGGTAATTACATATACCTATACGCATCTGTGCGTATACGATGTATGTAAACGTGTACGTATATATGTCTACAATTGGGATAGATGTGGCCGGAAGGAGAGAAATTTGTACTGCATGGATGTACGTTCGAGCTCAACGAGAGGACACTCACGTAAACCCATCGTGTTGGCGTTGAGCAGACAGATAGCGAGGGCGACATAAATGAGGTAGTAGCTCATGGTACCGTCAAACGTGATGCTGTTGACTCTGACGTTAATTAATATTCCTCAAATCTTATCTGACAAGACTCCACACGCAAATATTCACAGTCCCAGATACTGTATGTAACAAACTGTGCATCAGCGACAATCTCGAAATTTATCGTAAACTCATTTATACTGTGGTCCATGCTTTTCATTACGATATAAATGAAATTTTCATGATTTTCGAGAGTCGAGAATTTCCTGGGAGCCGACCGTTCGGATAATTAATTAACTCTTCAACAGCCAGTGAGAAAGTATAGCATCACCATTTGCTATAATTTTCAGATATTTATAGTTCAATGCAAAACTGACGTTGAATAATGAATAACTAATTTGATTTTAATAATTCAATTGACGATAATTAGTCAATACTGAACTTTGATGCTGGTATAATTAGTCGTTCGAGGTATGTTTTTTGACTATCGACTGACAATAAATAAAATCTTCTATTATATCAAGGGGCTCGAACGGTATATGTACGATTAAATGATTCCTTTCATGCCTGTCAGGAGTTATTCATGCGGAAGGACCTTGAAATTAGTAAGTGAAATGAAATAATGAGGGAGCAGTGTAAAAGTTTATAATTTTAACGATTCTCCCAGAATTTGATTATCAATAATTTTAAAAAAGTGAGCCATACAGTAAAACACATTATTGCTTTACTTCATATCATGTAAATGATTGTTTTTTTTTTAGTGAAAAAAATTCAATGTACTGAGAAACAAATAACGGAGAGAGCAACGGTTTTTACTTTCTTGGCTTAGATTTTGTATTTCATATTTTTTGTACAAAATGCGAATGTACATAAATCATTTGCATTGTCCACTAATGAGTAAACACTATGTAATTAAAAATACTGTAGATTACTTTCATAAAGTATCGATAATGAATAGGTTGTGTGAAAAATAAAATGAAAATGCTTCGTTAAAATTAACGAGAGATGCCCATCATCTCTGCTCGGCAATCAAGACTTTTGTTCATTTGCGTTCTCCCGAAAATTCAGTGGGGCCCTGCTCATATTCTGGAAATTATTCTCTATTTTTGTAATGAAAAATTTTTCAAACAGGTTTCTTAAAAGATGTTAACGTTGTTTCGTACTTACGTATTCATTCAAGACTTTTATACATGCAGTAGAAATGTAAATTAAAAAATAGATCATATGCACTCGTACTTTTCCATATACACGTAATACCTAACGATTCATTTTGTACCGCCTTACATCGAGAGCATTAAAGTTACCTTTACCTTGATCCGTTAATTAATTTCACATTGCGATCGAGGGATATAGAGTGTCATGTGGCTTTTGATCGAGAATCAATTTCATAATGGGAGTTATGCGTATTGAAGCAGTATAGAGAGAGTGTAGAAAGGTGCGTGACCTTACAGGATCATGATGTAAGGTACGAATTTCACAAAGCTTATTGTAATGGATCAAAGAGAAGATTCACATATATAGTATACATAGATACACACACACACACACACACATATGTATGTGTGTGATGTGCCGATGATGCCTCCTATCCTTCTCTATTTATCTCTCTCTCTCTCTCTCTCTCTCTCTGTCCATCCCTATATATATATCTATTTTACTCTCTCTCCCTGTGCGATGGCAAATGCAAAGCATTCGACTTTGATCGATAGCACTTTGAATCACGATGCGTGTGGTCCATAACGAGATTCCAGAGCTTTCCCGTATCGCTTAACAGGAAATTGATGAATTCGAGAGGGTATTTACGAGGTTGCATGAGAGAGAAAGATGGCGAAGCGGGTAAAGAGAGAGAGACAGAGAAAGAGAGAGAGAGAGAGAGAGAGAGAGAGAGAGAGAGAGAGAGAGAGAGAGAGAGAGAGAAAGAGAGAGAGAGAGAGGTAAAAGTCAATTATCACCCTTAAAAGCTCCAATTTCTCGTCTCTCGATGAAATTATTTCTCGAACCACACCTTTTTACTTGCAATGATGGTCACAAAAATCAATATATGCCATCAATATGAGTACTAATTGCGCAGCCACGTCACATTGCAGTTAATCCACGAAAAATTTATTTTTAGACATTCACTCTAATAACATAATATAAGTGCCTACAATATTGTATTTCTGTCCCTTTGGACGTTCATCCAGAGTCATATTTCAGAGGGACCATTGGATAAATTTGATTCTACTTCCTAGGATTACTTTATCCTGGCATAGCTCATGAAGTCAAATGTAATTTATGGAACGTGAACTATATAAAATTCCTGACAAATAATGTGATTGAACCAAAGTCTTTTTTCTTTGCACAGTTTTTTTCACATGATCACAAAGAATTATCCGACACAGTTTTCATTTAGGTTACCATAAGTATACGAATTTAATAAAAAGTTTTACTCTTTTACACACGAACCGAACGCTCGAACGTATTTATTTATTATTTTTTGCAGCTTTTCTTCGTTTCACCGCAATAAATATTTTTGTGAAGTTATAAGCCACTCAGAGAATTTTAAATTCGTGATTATGTTCATAAAATGATTTTTGTGCAATTAAACAAAACGTACATTTATGCTTGCGAAAAAAGTATTACTTTACGCAAAAGATTATTCCACATTTCAAATGTGGGGTTCTGCTTTATCCAGAATAAAATTCAAACGCGCCTCTGAAGTGGCACAACTATTGTGTTTTTTTTTTGTTGAAATGATTTTTGTAAACATTTTTCTTCGGACAAGCCATATTTCATTTATCCTCATTATAAAACGAAAAGAGATTGGACACACGGAGAAAAAGGCTTAGTTGGAAGAACAAACTTTTAAATGCTTGAGGGTATGTTAGTTGCGACACCTGACAAATTTTTTACTGTAGCTACCTCGAACTGGTTCCCTCGACCATTTTTGGTTGGTTGGAGGGAATAGTTATTACCAATCACTTCAATAGTTGAGCCACTCTATAAGAATTTTGGGCACAATCAAAATCCGTGAGTTCACCCAAGTTGAAATGTAGTAGTTACCGTGCACATTGTGGGTAACACGCACAACCAATCACTTGGACAGTACAACCAATCGCAGTTTTTGGCACTACTACGACGGTGAGTTATCACAAGCCGATTAGCTGCGAATGGTAGTAAGAATTTCGAGCTATGCGTTCCACTACTCACGTAGTTCTTGCGACCCGTCGGTTGGTTGTGATTACCAATCGATTGGTTCTAGTTACGTATCGAGATTGAATGGACTATATTCACGGCGAGCATCCGTCCATTTCCGCGCGCATATAAGTGCTGTGTCCCGTGTCCCGTAACCGCGTAAAGAACGATCATTTATTTCGTATTTATATGCGAAGTATTGAATTAAAAAAAAGTGTATTCTAATTATTTATCATATAAAAGAAGAAAATTTTTTTCTTCGAAATAGATCAAGCGTCAAAACATGTTTAAAATAATATTGTACACGTCTATGCATACGCCTGCCGTGTTTAACCTCATTTCCCACAATCCGTATTTCGAGACATTCGCAAATATTTTAATTTTCGACAAAAAATTAAAAATTATCGGGCGCACAATGGAATTATTGTATACTTATAAGTTTAAAAAAATACAGAAATACTTATCGCCTCCGATTTTGTGCAAATTTGGCATTAAAAAATAATTTTTTTTGTCACATGCTCTCTGCGCAGTTAGTATTCCTCTATGATTTGTCTCGCTGTGCTAACCAACTCGATTGGTCATATTACACAACGGATTAATCGATGCACGAATTTACTTATTCAAAGTATCCAATTTCGTTTGGTTATGCCAACCAATCGTCATGGTGCGTAGTCTATAATTCTAGTCGGTCCAAGCAGCATCTGTGGAAATACTAACCAACTCGATTGGTTATATTGCACAACGGCTTAATCGACGCACAAATCTACTTAGTCGAATTATCCAATTTCGATTGGTTATGCGAACCAGCCGTCATGGTGGCTAGTCTATAATTCTAGTTGGTCAACATGTCTACTGGAAACCAACCAACGACGATTGGTACGCTTGCACAATAAATTTTTAATTCCAAATACTACCATGCCGATTGGTTGATGGAAACCATTTTTTTGTTCCTCTCCACTACACCTTTTTCTCCGTGCAGTAAATTTAATACCGGTAGGAAGGATCCAGCCACGTGAGAAGTTTGAGGTGACGTACGGATCTCAGTTTGGCTTTTTTTTTAAGTCTAGGACTGAGTATGAATCTAAGAAAGAAGTGTAAAGTTCGATTTTGAGTTGAGACTTAAGTTTGAAATTAAGTTCATCATCTTTTATTTCGAGCCTTAGAAACTTTCGAATAAAATGAACGAAGTGTAATAAAATACAGATTTTTGTAGTAATCATAAAGCACTTCACTTTTATAAAAGCGTCGTCGTTTATTCATCATCCAAAAGAATCCATACAGTCATAGATTGAATCGACAAATTCGAAAATATACGTGTGTTTGCGTTTTCATCTCGATATCCGGGACCCTGCGAACAGGGGGTTAAAATACAAGACGAGCTGAACTACATTCGCTAAACTGGCGTTGAATCGTGGATTTTTCATACTGCGCGCGTACACATTCAAAAAATATATACCGAGTACGTTTACGCATGCGAGTGCGATACGTACGTGATGTTCCAGACCAACTCAAAAAGTCGCTGTGACTCTGCCAATTTTTCAAAAATATTTTGTCAGGAGCCCAAATCTTTGCGGTCCTTCTGCTTCCACTGTTTGTAACCTCTTATTTAATTGAATGTTTGGGAAAAAATAGTAATCAGATCACTAGTAAAGACTGTGACATAGACTGTTTATGATATTGGGTACATATTTAAAAAAAAATAATTCTCCAGTATTACCCGCATGGTCGCCATTGTTCCATTTTCTCTTACCTTTCAATTGTCAATTGGTGCCAATCTTCGGTATTATCCAGTACATAAAAACAATTACCTCAGGAGGAACTTCAAGATCTCGACCAAGATTATCGCTAAAGTTACGCGAAAAAATAATAAAAGCTGGAGACTTGAAATAAAGGTCTAATTTATTTTCGTCCGGGTAATTAGCCAGAATAATGTTAACTATCGTATGCACGTCTCAATCTATTCGCATCAGAGTGCCCAGTGTTATAAACTATTTAGCTCCGCATTAGGTACCTCGTTCTCTCTTAAATTCGTTTTTAACATAATGTTCTTTTAATTCGCGAACCTATTGTTTTTTTTTTTTCGTTGAATAACACTGTTACCTACTAAATCGACAACTGCCACCAGGTTCATTTCATTTTTCAAGACGAAAACGCATTGATAAAATAAAAAATTTCTAAAAACGTTCCGCGTGAAAAAAAAAAATTGGGGTAGGTATTTTTTTAACGAAAAAAAGGTAAAGTTCACGGGTCCGAAAATTTGGTTTGAAACGCCCCATATTATGTGCATAGATATATATCGTGGCTTTATATTACTAAATGGCATCGTCAACGAATACTTTCGACGGGACTGGAGCTCGAGCGAAAACGAGAATATATATACCTACCCTTTGCCCTGCGATCCGCGTTTCACGTGGCTGCATGTGTCGAAATATTTTTTTTTTGCAACTCGAAAGCCACACGTCCTTTATTTTCATGCCTCATTCGCCATCAGTAGAAAGTTCTCACGGGCAATTTTTTTTTCGTTGAACCAGCTCAACACACGGTCGTGTGTCCGCGTGTAAGCAAGTACGGTTTTTCCGCGGGAAAATTTCGACCGGAACTTTTTCATTGTGTCGTCACGTTTTTCCATATTTCTCCTTTTTGTCCTTTCTCCTCACTGGAGCTTCCGTAAATAGCGTGGGCTGTAATTTTTTTCCATCACTTTTTTCTTCACTTTTTCCATGTATTCAGCCAACCATCACCCACATAGAAATTTACCTCCCATCCCGGCGGCAATCATTCTCACGTATACGACACGAACAACTACCTATATATATATATATGTGTGTGTGTGTGCGCGCGCGTGTGTGTATGTGTGTATTCATTATATTAAATTTAAAGCCGTAATCTAATTGGCCTAATTCGATTTAACGAGATGTGCACAGGCGCTTGCCTCGGGGGTTCCACTTCTCATGGGCCACCTCACACCGCAAGACCAAGCATGCACAAACCCATACACACACACACACACACACACACATATTCCTATATACACGATGATATACTGCCACTGCATTGCGGAATGCAGTCAGCAGAAATAATGTCTGGCTGCAAAATGTCCTCAACCGTTATGTATACATACATTTATGTATACATAAAGACATTGGTACATAAAAAATATTTTACGCATCCTTATTATGTACACATGTATCTATAAAAATAATATGTAATAGGATTTATCAATATATTCGATAGATGTAACTAATAAGTTGGCTTGTGTACCGATACATAATATAGCAGATGCGACATGTGCAACATACATACAGTAGTACCCCGACTTAGACCCTCCCGACTTACGTCGGAACGACCCAGAACCCACAAATATATAATATGTGATCGATTCTATACATCTCTGTATGTAAGTCGTCCATCTGCACTCCTCGTTATTCTTGGCTGTTATTGGAATTGCATCTCGTCGAATTTACTTTATAAGTAGATCAATCGAAACGTCAGACAGTAAGAAATATTTCCATGCATAAGTATCCCAAATGGAAATTTATGTATAGGTGAAATGCATGGGAAAAATATATGTGACATATAAAAGATTTTGGCGTAAAAAATATATTTTAGACATATGCAACATATATGTAACATAAATTTTTATATTTTACATATATGTCGCATATATTTTCTGCATATATTTCACCTACACAAATTTCCATGGGGGATAGAAGGTAAAAAGTGATAGGAGGCTTGTTAGACGGACCACCTCGAAATTAGGAAAGACAGCGGAAAGCAAGAAAAAAAAGGTCAGAACCCGTGTAATGATTTTTTATCTTCGTTGTATCGAGCAAATGATGAAAAAATTGTCGAATGTTTTTTAAGTTTAAATATCACGCAGGAAAAAGTATAATTATTATTTTTGGAACGAAAAATTCTCATTTACTGGAAATTCTGTCTGTGCAACGTCAATTATTTCGTTGAATTTGTCGGTGCTATTTCGCATGCTTTACCCTTCGAATTTGACTGCATTATTGAATAATGAAGACATCAAATAAGTGCAAATAAAAGTGTGATTGGCGAACCCTTTTAGACCTTGTGGTTGCAAGGCGTTAAATTAATTGTCAAAAAATTAGATGATGAGACACACGACATCGTTTTCTCGGAACTAAGATCATTTTGTAAAACTTGACTTCAGTCTTACCTACTATCGGGAAAATTTAGAAAAAGTCCCCACCCAAAGCCTTTAAGGGGTTCCCAGATAGCACAGAAATCAGAAAGACATCTGTATAAAACGTCTTAGTCGAACCTATCACTGTAAGACGTCTTACAGACGTATTTCTGATTTTTGCGCTATCTGGGTTATAACTTTTTCTCCGGTTTACTTTGCACAATTGCAAATAATAATCGTTATGCGACGATGATTTTTTTCAGATTTTTCCTCAACAAACGAAAACGTGGAGATCTCGGTTTTATCTTTCTGGAAATCATCGAAAAATATATAGCTCGCCAAAAATTTTTTTTTTGCAATTGTGAGTCCGTTGCACAATTAGTGCAATGGTAGAAACACGAAATTCAAGAATATTTGAGAGGATATGAGATATTGATGAAACTAATATAATGTTCGATCGATTGTATACATGCGCTTCTTCCGCCGATATCGTCGGCATATTTTGAGTTGACCCGATTGATTGACCCGATTTATATGAACGGTGATTTATTCCACACTGTCGGTATTATGCATTGCTTTGCACCACTGCATTGTACATAAAAAATCTCGTAAAAAATTCTTCGCCTAGAAGGCTCTTCATATGACTGGATATTTGAATATTTCACGTTGTTGTTTATTTTTCGATCGTTTGCGAAAATTTGAGAGGGAGATGTTGCAATAAAAAGTTAAAAAAAACTCATGACAGTCTTTCTCGTCACGCAATTGAAGTTGACACCAAGGCCAAAAATATTTGCTCGTTAGTCGAGATATCCAGTAAAATACGAATAAATGGGATTATATTAATTCATATGATTTTTTAAAATTATTATTTATTCATTATCTGATTGATTAACAAGAAATTCTCGATGAAAATGAATTATTTCTAGTTTATAAAACTCGATGCCTTAGACATAAGCTTTGTATCTCAATGAAGGATACATATTTTTTTATTGTCTTTATTGGACCAAATTTATTAGACCAAGAAATTTTTTTTTTCAATTCAAAACATATTTTTCTCGTTCATGAAAGTTTAATTAATAATGCATCATCATTTTAAATACATTGCATAAACTTTATTCGTAAATACATATTCTTAAAAATATGTGGTGCCGTATAAATAGGCATTCGTGATTTCTGACTAATTTTTAATGTCAAGGAATCAATTGCTTTTCAAAAAATTGCCTTAAGGACCACTTTACTAAAATGGATCATGCAACAATATTATTTTTATAATAAAAATAAAATCATAACAAAAATGAATTATTTATAGTTTAGGAAACTTTTTTTTTTATGAATAATCTTTGTAAATCAATAAAAATTGATATATTTCGAATAAGAATTTTTTTCATCAGACCAAAACAAAAAATGTTCGAATAAACGATATTTTTGTCGCATTCATGAAATTTTAGCTCATGGAATTGTTGCAGAAATTCATCATTTCTTATTGATTTTTCATGGCAAGGAATCGATTGTTTTTGAAGAAAGCTGCATTAAGTGTCAATTTGATAAAATGGATCACGCGAGAACATTATTTTCATAGTTAAAAAAAATATAGATCGGAGAATGATAATAATCGGTCAGTTTTACGGCAGACTTGGCGTAGCGAAGGTCATCCCTGCGGCTAGAAAAATAAAAATAAAAACATGAAACCACTAACTACAGTCTAAATATTTGTTGCAAAGATTATAAATGATAACATCGGCTATACCGCAAATCTTGCTTTCTCGTTTATTCTCGCTTAATTTCACTCGGTGTATAGTTAAGTCTCTCATCTCATTTTCCGTTTTTGCCCAGAGGTTGCTTAATTCTAAAGCACATATTGTGTAACTTTGCTGAAAACTCCCAAGAGAGTCTTGACCCAATCATTTCACATTTTATCCAGTTAATACACATACTACATTACAAATATATATATAAATATACATATACATTGGTCATTTGTCGTTTTAATTATCACGAGATACTATATACCATCGATGTACTTTAAGCATTTGTTACAGCTATGGAAACGCTAAGCGTCTTTGTAATTGCTAATTAAGTGCCTGAGAAGCAGAACCGAATCAGCACGAAACTTTACTGTCTCTGTTTTTTTTTTTTTTTTCATTTCATTCTGTCTCGTCAAACTCTTTTTCTTCCTTTTCTTCAATGAATTGCAAGTAGCGCTGCGGAGATCACGGTGAACGTCTTAAAAGGAGTCAGCCTGACTCTATTAGGAAGTCGCCATATTGAATGCAGGGACTCCCTACTAGAGTCAATTTGACCCCAGTTAAGTTCAGTCTTCTCTCTCTTCCCGTTGAACTTCGTTGCTCGTTCATCCACGAAGTAAAAGCCCTCTTTCTTCTTTGCTCCTTATCTCACTCTCGCCTCTTGTTCCTTTCATCAGCGATAGCTCCCCTTATAATATAGACACCGTAGCCTGGAACTTACGGTCCTTTTCCTACGCTTCCCTTTCATCTTTTTCTCAATTCTCAAACTGCTCATTATTCAGAGTGGCCATTTATTCGTGCTCTTGGTTCGAACTTTGACGTAACAACGCGCTCCTTGTAACAATAATAATACTCGTTGAAATCAAATTCACAATGTCAGCGTCGTAGTACATGAAGTAAAATAATACGACATTCTCATAGACTATATACGGACAGTGAAAGTTAATTTTGTATAAAAATATAATTTTGAAAAATTTCATTCAGTGAAATGGTATATTTACAACGATACTTTTAAATATCAGAATCATATTTTGTGAGATAATTATTCGTTAGAAATACTTTTTTGTGGAAATAGCAAATAGAGGCATTTTTTTCTTGAATTATTACACAATTTTAGAAATATATTTTTCACCGTGTATTGCGATATTATAAATGCAATTATTAACGTTTTATAATAAGATTTGTAATTTTCATTGTTTTATTATTACTTATACAAGAAAAATCCCCATAACCACACACAACTTGATATTCCACCTCAATTATGAATCAATCATGACGAATTGGTATCAAAGTGCCCCTTACAAAACTTTTCATCAGCAATTATTCAGTACATTTTGGGTTGGGTTGCGTCAATTAATCACAATTTTAGTGAATTGAAAGAATCATTGTCAGTACGTACTCTGTTCAAACGAGGACAGGAATGTATAGTTATCGAAAGTAACGAATCTTGATGACAACTCTGCTCGAAAGTACAGCGTTATATCCGCTTTTCAATTCGTCTGCTTCGTCTCCCAAATATAATACGGAAGTATACATTTTCGTTTCAAGTGGTGATAGCATTGCTGAATGCGTGGTTAAGGGTTAACTTTAAAAAGTACGCGATTTTTAATATCTGTGAGACTGCAATGCACGCCATATGAGATTCAAGTATATACTGTGGCACCAATCAAGTTCGATTGTGAACCTGAACGTTAATTAATTAATTTTAATTAGCACCTTTGATACATTCTACGTAAATCCTGGATTGAGAAAAAATTAAGCCCCAATTGTCACATCAATTATCCATCGATTATCTGCAGAGCTCATTGCAGTCTTAGAGATTTTGCGTTATTAACACAAAAGAGGAAGTACGAAAGAAAAAATCACTATGCACTGAAAAATCTTTTGTAAGCGGTGAATGAGGTGAGAGAGCTCTTAATTATTTATAGAACAGACCACGTTTGTTTTTTTCATCAATTTTCATCGCGATGAACGAGATGAGTGGAGTATATCGCAGCTGGATGCATCGAAGCATGCACCATTTCCCCTCGTATTGCACATATACAATGGATCTATGTACATGTATTGTACACATATATTCATATATGTTTCTATATAAGTATACTCGAAACGTTTCGTCAAACCGGACGAACTCGGTTTCCGATCGGACAGCCACTCATCTATAAACTACACTCTTCGCTTACTCTTCAGCCTCTCTCGCCCCCTGGACTTGTCTCCTTTCAGCAGCAGTAGCAGCAGCAGCTCGCTTTCACTACGGAATCGTTCAAAATATACTGATAAAACACTCTATAGACACTCAGTCAAGCTTCTATCATTCACGATTAAAAAATCGACTCGTAAAAACCTCCTCGTTCTCATCGTACCTCTTCAATTTTTTCTGATTCGATTCATCGCCCCAGCGATTGCAGCAACGACCAAAGGCCGCGTTTTTTGTCCCATTTTCCCGAGATTTCGCTAGATAATACAGGATGAGGTACAGGTACAAGATGCGAATCGAGTAAAAAAAAAATTCAAAAATTGATGTCATGAAATTGAGTTGAATCTACTGAATGGATATTTGCTTTTGGAAAACTTGAATCCCATAAAATATCGTGTCCTGTTTCATAATCACAATAAAGTTGATTTAAGCACTATTACTTTGATGTAAAGCCAATATAATTGTAATTTTCTGAGCATTTCGCGTCCTTCTTCTTTTTCACTGTTAACGGGAGAGTGGGACACCGTGGTAGCTTTTTATAAGCACTTCGTAATTTTATTTAAAAGCAAAATTTAAGAATTCAGTCATTGTAGGGAGCATATATACAAAATACATTTTTTGCATAATTTTTTTCACAAAGAAACCGCCGTTTTACGAAAATTACTAAATCGACTATATCTGGTTACGCAGGAGGCCGAAAAAGCAATTTTTTTTTTTATTTTTTTTAACAATAATAAGCAAAAGTTTTTACAAAATTTTGTATTCGAAAAAGTATTATTTGAAGAACATTCAGTAATTTCTTCGTATGAAAAAATATTCATTTATAAGGAAGTTACAGTTAATGTCCGGAAATCACTTTTTGCACTGTACTTTTTCAGTGAGTACTGACGTTCGGAAACAAGTTATAAAAAAAAAAAAAAGATTTCATTAAACATTAGTTTATTCCGAGATTAATCAACGGAATTTCCAAAATATAAAGTTTAAACAGAATGAAGATTGTTTAAGGTTAGCCTTGATTTTTCCGAAAAAAATTGATATTTTCCTTCAATCATACACCAGATTTTTATGTCTAAAAAAAGACCAATTTATCTTGCTCACCGACTTTAAAAACACGTTTTTTCGTCGTCAACTCCAACTTCCTTGTAAATGAATATTTTAAAACGAAAGCTTTTTTGAATATTTTTTAAATGTTACTTATTAAAATGCAAAACTTCAGTAAAAAATGTATGCTTATAATTAGGTATAACCCCGTTGTGTAACAATTCATGGTGAATCGGCTGCTGTGGGACAGAAATTTAGGATTTTTTCCTCGCAGTTATAAAATGCATGCGCCGTCGTGAGTGCCAGGGGTAGTCTCCAATTAATGAAAAATGGCCTATGGGTACCATTAATTTGTCGTTTCATGGAAATAAAAGTTTATCAGCAAGTATACTACAATCATACAAGCTTATGTAACACACCAACTAACATTATCCAGGGAAACCTCAGAGAGGTTAAATTGGACAAAGATTCAGGTCAAATGTGTGTTCCGACTCATTGTGTCCCCAATTTCGACCATCCCACTGTGCCTCATGATACACTGACAATATATAATACACAATTTATAAAATTGCACAACTTTTCCCTCGTATGAAGTGACCATGGCTATCAAACAATAACAGCGAACAACACATAAGAATTATAACTATGACTGTGAAAGCTGAATGTCCATTCGGGAGAAGATTGACACTAAAAGACAAACCTTTACTTTCTAATTACCAATTCACAATTTTAACGTCTCTATTAACCCCGGACTAAAAAATAAGGGATGCTGTGCATCTGACTTTAGTACACAAAAATTGTTGCCTATCTGTTGGATCACTCCGTTCGCAGAAACGATTGTATAATATTTTATAATTTTTTACCCGAATATGAGAAAGTTTCCAAATTAGATCATTCGGGAATTTTACCAGATACCTTCAATTTTTTTTATTTATAATTTTTCCAAATTAATTTTTATTTGGAGAAAAAAACATCCTTGGCGTGAATCGAAAATTATATCCCGAGGAACGAAGAACTCTCAGCCACGTCCGTCTAAACGACGACATAAATTATGACTAAACGAAAATGTAAAAATAAAAAATGGAACGCACATTGGTTGGCCTACTTGCTAGCGGAGGAAGTATCGTGAGCAGTTCAAAAGAATGAAGAAGCAATTTGTAAATAATTTTGCACAGCTGTATCGTTACCCAACACTTTTTCTATACCCTTCCTGATCGTGTACATTTAAGAGGCTTACACGTGCCATTCTTTATTTATTTTTTTTTTAATTATTTTCTCGCTTCTCTTGAAATGTCAAAATGCATCGAGACATATCGTTCCGGCGATTCTCTCAGCAATTTTCACATACGCAAAGACTGCACAAAGAGAAAGGAGAAAATTGTCGATAGTCGATATAGAGAAAGGACGATGATATGATGTAGCCGAAGCGTTTTTACTATGTGTTCGTGGGATATCGACGATTGAGCTTTCGAACATATCGAGTCCATGTATCCTGCGAATACATGGAAAGGGGAAATGGGGCTACGTCTGTCAATAACGTTTCGATGGTGCGTGACGAGTGTACCAAGATACATGTACACTTCTCTTTTGAGCTTCTGTTACATGTCACTGATCCATCGCCGATATATAAATACATACGTATCAGTGATTCCTGTGCAAATATTGACCGGAGCTGAACCGTGACTTCTCCAATTTATCTGTAACTTCGTGAGCTGTTGAAATGTCTCAGTAAAAAAAATAAATAACAAAATTCGATAATATGCTCGAAATGTATACACATTTAGGTGACAAATGTTTTTTTTTTTACCGGCTTGCGCAACTCCAATTTCCAGTTTGACATTTATACTAGAAAGCATAGATTTTTTTACAATAGTCATATAAATTTTGGTTTGAGAACGCAGTGGGTTAGCAGAAATTTTTTAATTTTGGGTAATGGCATTTAATGAGATGAGACTAAAAATGGCTGTCCGTATTCGTTGAAAATTTTTAAACTGTGAACATTCTTTATTAAGCATGTTTACAATGAAGTCGCCATTTGCTCTGAATCTGATACTCTGACTATACTGATTTAATGCGATTGCGGTAAAAAATTGTATATCGGAGCTAGTCACCGATGGCAGTACTCCCTGAAAATTTTGAAACTGCTTACATTGACTCTGAAGGGTGTCAATTATCTATTCGTGGAATAATTGTCCTGGAGCTGACTCTTAAATTAGATTTTTGGTGGGATTAATACTAGAAAGTTGACGTCGAGGAGCTCATCGCTAATCATAGCATTTTCAAGCATTTTCAAAATTCTTCAATGCATAGCTACTTCGAGGGTGGGCTTCAGAGTGATTAGGTAACTAGCGGTGTATAGCTAGGATACCCTTGAGAGTCGGCGCTCGTAGCTTCAGAATTTGTAGAGAATTCAGCCATTAGCGAATAGCTGCGGTGCATAATTTCTTAATTTCACCCCCTTAAATAAGTAGTTGAACAGTCAGATTCGTTAAAACGTTTCGCGTATATGCAGAACACATCCTTAAGACTCAATGTGTGCAGTTTTTTTTAATTTTCCATGAATGCGAAGAGCTGGTGTAAAGATGTTTTGCACTTACATTACCATCAAAAAGTAAGTCGTAGTGAATTGTAGTACGATGAGTTAAAATAAAAAAAAAAAAAAAGAGTCGAGGACATCGAAGATGTGAATGATAATGAGTTTCATCAACAATAATGTTGAGAAGTCATTAATAAAAAGTAAAAAAAATGTTGCTAACTAAATATTCAGAAAAGTTATTATTATTTTTCATGAATTGTGACAGTTGATCTTTTCATTGCACAAAATTTTCCCTATACATTTTCCTCAACTATTTATATGTCAATAATTTAAAAAATTGAATTCATCCATGAAAAAAAATTTAGTTTCAATTTTTTGTATGCTGCAATGAGATCGTTCCGTATTAAAGATTTTTTAGCGGTTCTTATAATTTTCTTTGCTTAATAAGTTATTCAAGAGTAAAAATTTTCGAGATTCACACGAAGATAGATTTATGAAACCAGTCAGTGAATGACTTTTAAATTTTACCAGAGTACACTTTGTACACTCTGTATGAAAAAATATCCAAAATTCACGTTATTCACTATTTTTCAACTTTATGTGGAATATCCTTTAAAATCATTAACCATTCAGATCACTCTCCAAAATTGTATATGTCTTATGTAAAAATTCTGCCCTTCCAAATGAAAAAATCAAACTTAATGTTGGATGTTCGGAAGCTGTTGACGGACACATTTTCAACTTCAATCCTTAATTTTGAGTGCTAACCTCACAACCAAACATACCCAAACTCAATCTCAACCTGTTAAAAAACTGTCGTATAGAAATTAGGTTTCCCTGAATAGCAGATATTGACTAAAAATCGACTACAGATACTATTTCCGGGAAATGTCGGTTACATTAAATACTGAGTTGTATTCACAGATTTCTAATTTACCAGAATGATAGCCGAGTAGGAAGAAAGAAAGGAAGAGATAATTCCGGTGAATAAAGAACAATAACGTGGAGTAAGTAAAATCTTTATTGATTATAAATCTCTGTTTTTAAGAATGACAATAGGCAAAAATTTCGGAATGCATTGTTCCAGTATTACTGTATAATGATAAATATTTTTCTCGATATGCAGAGTCTACCAAACGTTTTTGACCAAGTGAAATCGTAAAAATGAACTGTTGTGTAAGATCTTTGATATTAATATTAACTCTCGGCCATAATAAATTACGCCAACCCCAGACAGGCAATGCTCTATAGTTTCCGAATGAATATGCAATAGAAAAGCAAAGGAAACTCTATTGTTTATTCAAACTTTAGCCATGTATATCTGTGTATAGCACTCCAGAGCTCATCTATCCTGGTCTCTTTGACAATCCATGCACTATCCTGATGATCACAAGACCACGGTCACGGGAGTGCAGGAGCAATATTTCCATCATCCATTTGTGCAACACCTTTACACACAAACACACACACGCACACGCACACGCACGCGCACGCACACACACACGCACACGCACACACACACACACACGCACGCACGCACGCACGCACGCACGCACGCACGCACGCACGCACGCACACACACACACACACACACACACACACACACACACACACACACACACACACACACATGCGTACACACAGACATAATTTAACTGGGTTTGCGTTTCGTATTCGCATGCGAAGTTGGTGCTCAAAATCGCACGTGGACTTGCAGTTTTGTGAGGGAAAATTGGAGAGCCCTATCCCCCCAACGACCGACCTCTCCCAACCTCGCAACCCCAGCTTGCGGTACAATGATAACGATCGTAGGTGCCCCCGTGTACGTGATTACAGTGCAGAGGTACGTATATATGTCTCGTACACATAATGATGTAGCTATATATATAAGGCATGCGTAATTTAAATGTACACGTTTTTTCTCCAATTTCCTCTAACCATGAATAAGTGCCAACCATTAATGAATTGGAGCGTATATGTGAAAAGTGGAGTCTGTCTTCAATTCGAATACGTAGAAATGACCTTCTGCACAAGACAATATTTTTAATAGGATCATCCTGGCAAGCTCTAAAATCTTTTATCTGAAACATATTTCTATAAAACCATCAGCTTCTAAGTTGTTGGGCAGTTTCACTCAAACTGGGACATCCAGTATGTATGTACCCTGGTAAAAAATAGTTTACATCTGCGTAGATAAAATTTCAATCTACGCAGTATTTTTTTTAGATCTTCGTAGATCTCAATTTTGGAAAATTGTATATCTACCTAGGTCTTGGTTAGATTTATTCAACTTTGAGTGAATCTACTGAGATTTACGATAAACAAAAAAGTTCGAACATGATATAAGATCAACTCACATACACAGTTGCATATACGGAGATCTGGGTAGATCTACGATTTGTCAAATCCTCGATGTACGTAGATCAACTTTAATCTATAAAAAATGAATACGTAGATCAAATTTGATCGAAAAAATAAATGCGTAGATCTAAATTTAATCTACGTAGATCTGAAATAATTTTTCCCGAATAGACATTAATTTATGCCTGCTTTGTGATATTATTTGTGATACGTATTATATATATTATGGGGCATATGCCAAGTCAAATCACAGTGTCGTTGGCCGGGCCCCTTTCCAATTCGATTATGAATATTTTTTCGGTTCTTTCGGACCCAGAATGGAACCTCAATTTTTTCAAATTTTTCCTTCATTTTTTTGCGGTCCCGCATCCTCTCATATCGTTATATAAAGCGGAAATAGGCGAAAAGGCCTTTTTTAAAAATTGATGACATTCTTTTCACAAAATTTAGAACAAAAAAAACGAGAATTATCATCATACTTTGAGGGTGGGCCGAGATCAACTAGCACTTTTTTCAAAAATACAAAATTGAAAAAAATTAACATAGGTACAATAATGATTTCTTGAAGAAAAAAAATAAAAAATAAATTGATCTTCGAATAAAGTAATAAATAGCAATTTTAGTCGAGATGCTTGATTCATTCTGTCAACCCAATGATATTACGAGAAATTTTTGTGCTAAAAGGCATTATACGCTAATGTCGAAAGAATTTAGGATGTCTACTTAAACGATATCTACATTGTGTCTACTTTATTCAATGTGTCTCTGCACTTATTAAAATTATCGATGATGAATTTTCAGTGGTTGTTTGTTAGTTTTATAGTGAACTGTCTTAATTTTTTTATATTATAGTTATTAACGTAAAGACTGACAATCATCTTATGTCAATGAACTGAGAATAATACATGTACAGCTGTTCTGGACTATTATTACTTTTATCCGAGTGTTTTCGTCCGACTTAACCTCTGATGTTTCCCATTGAAACTCGAAAAAAAAACCCCATCTGCATTGAAGAATTCACGTTGATGTTGTTTTTCACGAATTCTCGTCCCCCCCCCCCCCCCCCCCCCCCAATGTCGTGGAAAAACCATAACCGCGCATTGGTTTGTTTTTGTAGCTAACCTAGAAATCACTATAGGTGAATAAAAATAGGTCCAAGTAACGTAAAACTCACGAAATGTGACGGAATTTCATACGTCTACGAAGATTCAATGAGGTCTTTTATGTACAAGTACACAAAAGAATCTTGCACGACGGAGCCGTAAACGAAGAAACTGCTGCGAAGAAAAAAAAAAAAAATAAAATAAGAAACAGTGAAAATACGAAGCAGAGTGAAGAGAAATGAGAAAACCATTGTTACTATCTCACAGAAAAATCTTTCCAGCGGCGTCATCTTCTTTTGAGGAATTTTCTTTTTATTATTGGATCTTCTTACAAATGCCCGCATGTGTGCAGCTACGCGGAGGAAAAAAAAGCACGATGGGGCGCTATATATACGCTCTTTCGCAAAGTGCAAGTACCGGGTCAATTTCGTCGAAGAGTTTCGCCCTACGAGACCCTCGTGTAGTTCGCTTCGTTGGCTCGTGTCCCCAACGGAGCACATATACATACGTTTGTGCATGCGTGTACTTCCATGATATGCATTTGCGTGCATGTTGATATTATCTGTGCACACATATATAAAGTAGCAGTATGCGTGATGTACACCCAAGGCTCACTGCACCGTCTCGCAGCAATAGCTCTTGCATCGTTCGCTTCTTTTATTTCCTCAACTTCCGAAAGAGTCATGAGCCATCAGCGTTATTTGCGTGCACAACCCCTCTTTCGCATTGCTCGGTGCACGCGAGAGCGCACACCGTGGGCCCTCTCCTCTGCCTTTACCGTTAGAATGTAGTACATGCATGAACGAGAACTCATTATCGTCGCTATCGTGCAGAATTCACGAGTGCACCGCAGCGCAATTATATTTCTGCGTAGCAAAAGTATTATACATTTTAGGATTTTACGTAATGTACGTTCAAAATGGTAGACCGAAAATACCCAACCGTTTGTGAGAAAAATCTGAAATTATATTTTCTCTTACACCAGATGACAAGTAAAGAGAATGGACGTATTTTAAATGAAAAATCATTGCAATGCGTACACGATCGAGTATTCATAAATAATTGGTCTTATTGTTTTCAATTGTACTTCTTATGAGTAGAATTGTAGGACATTATTAATAATCGATTTCGTCTGTTTTTGTGCGTATACTTTTTGCTCCCTGGTGGAGTCATTGCCAAGAAATTTGGCAGGAGTTTAGCGCCTCTTTGCCATCGCTAATAAGGATTTTAACTAAAAGTGATAATGGTAATGATCGCTCACCAAACTTTGATCTTTTCTAATGTCCAGTATCACATATGACGCTAAAGCATCCTAATATCGGTAGGAGGTTTTTTTTTCACACCCTCATCGAGATCACAATCTCATAACTTATTTGCACATTAATTATGTGCTCTCATGGTAATTTCAAGACAAATTAATCCTACCTAATAGATTTAGAATCTTCTGAAACGCGTAAATATCACGGTCCGTAAACCATCCCAACTCAATCCAATGCAATCCAAGCCTAGCTAAACGATTTCGAATCGTCTGAAATGTGTTATAATAACACGGTTTGTGAATGTACCTAATCGTACCTGGCCCAAGTAAAATACAGAAGGTTAATAAAAATATTAGTTTCAAGGCGGAATAATTAATTTTTCAATCCGATGTATGCACATTAATTTCGATTCCGTATAATTATTTCAAGTTTCATAACCTTTTGTATATTAAATTGAATGATATTTTTTACAGTGTAGGTATGCCGCTGTCGACGATTACCTTGAAATGCCAATCTGTTTGTTATTACGTTATAACACAAAAATTTTGAGTGATAAATGTTCTCACATGCCCGTAATAAAAGCTGAATTAATAACGAATTCATTCATAAACTGTATTCTGTATCAAAATTGCTCGAACTATTTGTGAATCCTTGTTTCGTGAATTTTACAATGTGATTGATAAAAAATTACAAAAGCTCGAAAAGCTTAGGAGAAAATGGATTGAAAAAAAAGATTTTAAAAAAATAGTTATCGGATGTTTAGTAATTGTGAAATAAATTATCTCGTGATATTTGAGACATATTTGTAAATATATTCTTTTAAAGTGGGTATTTGGTAATACTCGCTGCTTATCCCACTGTCCTCTATGCTGAAAACAAAGGAGTGAGAAATTAACCAAGAAAAGAGGAAGAGTACGGATCTAGATCGAGGTTGGTAATTCGTTTGAAACGTCAACGAGCGACAGTGATTGCACTGACTCGAGTTTTTCAACCGTCACGTCTCGAATCACCTTCACGACTTCACGAAATTTTTAATTTCACGACACGTTCATTTCGTCTACTAGATTCCTGATGACGATAAAAGTCAATCAAATATTCTGGCATCGTACAGATTTTTAATTAGCTTTTGAGATCATTTTAACATCAAACTTAAATGGACCCATCTCTTGATGCTTTTTTTTCTCCTGTTGACGGATAATATATTAAATGCTTTATGCAGGTACTGGAATAAATGTCTGTGAAGCAAGTAGAATTGAAATTACGGGCACACTCCTCGTAGTCAAAAGTACGTTTTAATAGAAATTGTGATTTCCCCTTCATTCATGAATGGGATAAAAACTGTGTTAAGATTTGTGCATTATTGTCCTGAAAAAAATGGATGCAATTGACAGGTCCCAATTATTATGCTCAACTGGTCGTTCATTATTTCAGGTTAAAAAATACTTTATTTATGTAAAAAGAAAAACAAGTGCTACTTTTTGAAAGCTTATAGCTTTCAAATTATATTTATTATATTTATTACATTATATATATTATATTATATTATATATTATATTATATTATATTATATTATATTATATTATATTATATTATATTATATTATATATTATATTATATATTATATCATATTATATTATATTATATTATATTATATTATATTATATTATATTGTATTATATTATATTTATTATATTATAATTATATTTTATAAATATCGATCGCTACTGTCGTTTACGTAAACTGGGCAAAGAATCTGAGGCTCTCTATTTTTATGCATTCGGTTCAAAGAGAACAAATTTAAAAAAATAAAAGCAAACGACTGAACAAGAGAGAGATAGAGAGAAAGAGAGAGAGAGAGAGAGAGCGAAAGAGAGAGAGAGAGAGAGAGAAGAATACAAAAGCCGCGGCTAAATAATGCAAATAATACCCGAGATTGATTTCCAATCGAGGTCAAGCGTGCTGGCCTCTGGTCGATACTGGCGGTCGGGGTTTTCCCAGACAAGCTTACGGATAAATGGTAAAACGAAAGGGCGAGAGGAAGAATGAGTTTGCGAGGGGGCAGAGGGGAACTGCAACAATGAGGTCGGGTGCATCAATGATTCGATCGGTTCGTTTGTGTGGTTAACGGTGCACGGTAGGGCGGTTGAAAAAATGCGATCTCGGAATTTTGTAGTTCTTCATCGATTATTTCATATCTCTTTACTGAAAAAAAGTCACAAACAGGGGTATGTACGATAAAATTTTGTAATGCCGAATATCGGTAACGAAGTATTAAAAAAATCTCGATTTTTCGGTATTTTTTAGATATCTAGGGGTTCATCGAGCCTCTAGTTTCTTCTGATATTCAAATAGGATGTGTAAAATATGACGACTGTAGAATAACATTTACTGCTGCCTCGTCGATATTGAAATTGATTAGACTTCCTACAAGGAAGAATTCACGTACATTGTGAAAAAAAAAAACAGACTAATGGTCTGAATAAATATTTTTTAGCTCAATCACCGTGTTGACAAATACTTTATGTATTCACTGAAGCAGCCGCTAATTCATAATAACCGATCAGGAGTCATTTGTTTATAAAACAATATTATGTCAGTTGACAAATTTACGTGTTATTTCAACGTCCACTCCAAATTTTTCTGTGCCCGAGGGCACAGGGAAACTGCGAAAAAGCTGTGCCGATATAGTTGGCTCTTTTGACAGAGTTTAACGTTTGTAACAATGAATCACTGGACTCTGGAAAGATGACGTTACGCTCAGCCATTCAATGCGCCAGCTACAGCGCTCGATTGAGCGGTCACCGATCCAAGTACTGCTCAATATTGCTCAATTGCCCAATGCTGCTCAATTTTTGTGATCGGCAAAGCCTAATGCTATCGATTTTTTGGCAAATTTATTAATTCGTGAATATCATACAACTTTCTGAGTGAAGATAATTCTAGAAAGTGAAATGAGTCACGAAAAATTCTAATTTAGCGAAACTCTCATGAAAGGATCGGGGACACATTTTTTTAATTTCATACTTTTTGGACATGGCTGTCTCGTAAATTGGCATACATGTAGCGCAACAGCAGCTTTTAAGTATAGTCGATATAGGATTTATTGTCACTCAATGTATTCATTTACTGTACAGCTAGAGATAGTTCTATAAATTGTCGCTTTCTCGGTTCACCGCAGCTCGAGTATTGATAGCACATCTAACCATTAAAATTACATAACAAAAGCTATCTCCAGTGTCACGTGCAGTCATGGCAAATGAATAGATCGTGGCTGTCAATCTATTATTTTTCTTTCTTTTATAATTTGCTCTGTTCGGTCAGTATCGATAAGCGGTCGAATCCATAGCATCATGCAGAGACTTCCACCCGCTTGAGAGATAAATCGATGGCAAATAATCACGTGGCGAATCGTGCGATTGGTCGAGATTGGTTCAATCATTTTAAAATCGTCAAGTAAATTTAATCGTTTTTAATCGACAAGTAAATCGATAATTCGAAAATTCAGCAAAAATTAAATATATTCAAATCATCTGAGCGCAGTCTTTCGTGAGTCAAGTTTCATTTACTTTATGATATAATTTGGATACGACTGATCGAATTTTCGGCAAAGTTTTTTAATTCACAAACGGGTCAAATAATTTTCGAGTTCTATCGAAGATTAAATGAATTTTGAAGTAATTGAATAATTTTGGTAACGTAACGACTAAATTAATTCATAATAAATTCAAGAAAAATTAGAGTTTGGTTGATATGGTATTCAATCGAATAGCGTCTGCAGTCACGCAAAACGTGAACTTGCATTATTTGTCCAATGGCATTTGAATTGTAACGAATATGTCTCGTTTCAACTAATTTTGAAATAGCTCGTTTTATTAACGAATCACGTTGGAATATCACTTTAAATAATTCACTCGGAGTCTGCTGTGCTTACTCCAAATTGAAATGCTAATATACGTATAGTATATTATGTATAACGTATGACTCTGGTAGTTATTGGGCTTGCGGAATCGATATGCCGCGCATGTTTGTGCATTTGCTCGGAAACCTACTACAGAATATACATGTATACCCGCGTTATGGCAACGTTTGTGAAATTAGGTATGATGCTATATAGGATTTCGAAATTTTCCTCCGCCATTTCACTGATTGCGTTTGCCAATTACCGCGTCGTAACCGTGCAAAATATTTGCTCGATGAATTCATTGTAATATACATATATACATACACGAGTGATGATAGAAATACCACTCCTCTTTCGCTTTGGTATACGATTATATTATCCTGATACAATTTGCGATCGTTCAAATACTGCTTCGATGGAAACAAATTTTACGAAAAAAATACGAAATACGAAAAAATAAGAATCACATATTCCTTAAAGCAATGTGATCGTATAATTATAAACGCAAATGACACATAAATATCGGAGAAAAAAATGTTTATGTGTCACTGTATCATTTCTATAAAATAGAGCGCGGGGTTACTTGATGGAAGGATTATACTTGACGACCCCTTAAGGGGGGAAAGTACTGAAATTGGAATTTTTTTTGTTTGTATATGAATATTTTTCAAATCTTGACAACTTTTATGAAACTTTTGAACTAGAAACTGACCAAAACTCAGGGTGTGTAGGTCAAATATTTTGTGAGTTATGGCTATTTTTCTAATTCTAAAGTATACTTCTTAAAAATGTTCCCTGCGCATACAGTGTTATCGCAGAGGGTTGAAATTTGTTCCTCGCACATATACTACCATAATCTAAAAATTTGTGGGAGGAATTTTCAAACAGACTTTATTTGGCTATTCAAGCTATTACCAATGCAGAGGTATTTTAAAAGAATATAATTTGTCGTACATTATGTACCAGAAAATGAGTTCTATTGACACTACGCCAAATTCCTTCCATCAATTTCAAGATAATGTGCCCTAGAATATGTGTTTCAAAGGGGAAAGTGATCGGACTAAAACCAATGCGCAAGAGATTTTTTGAATACCCAAAAATACAATTCCGAGATAAACGCGATTGAATGAATTTTTCTTGGAACAATTCCTAAGAAGTAAAAAGTGAATGGGAAAGGCTGAATTTTGTTCTGTGAAGATTCCTGACGAATAGTAGTAGATATTGGAGTTTATTTATGACCATTACAAGTTATCACTACTGGAAAAATTGTACAACTCACAAGAAGAGAGGCATAGATCCGGATGATTCAGTTCAAACTTCTAGAAGTTACTTCTTGGGGCAAAAAATGAAACCTATGCTGTTCAATTCAATCTCATAGGTCTTTCTTCTCTGTACGAGCCCAAATTTGTGATATTCTTGAGCGATTCATCAATTACCTGCGATGATCCAATATATGTCATTCTAATTGAACCCAATCACTCATGTTGATAAAAAGCAGCTGATTTACAATAAAAACATGTTTCTGTTTTACACAATGAAATTATCACAAGCCTCATCTTTAAAATTCACAATTTCTGGCGAAAGACGCCGCTGTCAAGTCTTTGTCGCTGCATCGGATTATCAGGCTCCTTGACCGGCTTGTCATTATACAATCATTCTGTAATATATTTATACAATATGCGGTAAGCTCATTTGATTAATATTCATAGCTTACAAATTTCAAATAAGTGTAACGTGTCGCAAGACCCATCTGACACTTGCGAACCAGCGATATCCAACATCAGTTTCACTATCACTTTATTGACAGTATTGCAGATTCCGCACATTACTACATATAAAACATGAAGCTTTGGGAAATTAGCATATAAATTTGAGAAAAAATAACACTTTTCTGTTTCAAAAGTTTTCTCAGGTTGTTGGCTGTTCATACGAAATTATTCATATCGCATATGTATATATGTGAGAAAATCAATATTCTATAAATTCAGAAGTAAACATTGCTGTTCATTTCATGTTTCAGAAATCACATTTAATCATTGGTGCTTGGTTCACGATTCTCGAATTGCTTTAGATACACAAATATAACCCGAATTTGTGAAAAGAAAGGTTATAACAGCAGACAGCTGGACGAAACACGACAGATCTTACTTTGTAATTCGCACACCAACTTGGCTGGTGGCAGCACTCTTGTTGCGGAAACGAAGGAAACGAGATAGCCGTACCAGAGATGAGTAGGGAGATCAACAGCGCTCGGGTTTTCTTGATACCTGGCGTCGACGTGACACCTAGGCGGTCAAACGCCGAACTTGTCTCATCGCGTGAGCTCGGCTTGAAGTTATGCGCGCTGAATTGAGCGGTTGTCAACCGCACGGTTTCGCCAGAGATAATCTCGCGTTTCGCTCTCGCGAATCCGATCCCCGCTGTCTTGACGAAATTTTGTCTTGAGTCGATTTTTTTTTCAGCTCATATGCATTAATTAATCAAAATATGTAAATTTCAACGTGTTGTTTTCTAAATTAATCGAATTTGGACCCAAATTGTCAAACATTATTAAGCGCGCTCGATGAACATATTCTTTTAATGTTTTTTACTTTTCGAAGTCATCATTTGGCCCAATGGCTATCGTACACGGCTGGAACTCTGAAGACTCAGGGTTCGAGCCCGGAACTTACTTTTTTTCTTTTTATTTTTTCTAAATGTTAAAAAATATTCTTTATATTAGATTATAGTGCCTCCGTTCTTTTTCGCATGAGTTTGAACACTCGCGTACGAAAAAAAAAATACACGGTACTGCACGAAAGAATAATCGAAAGGGTCAAAAAACACAGCTGAAAATGCTGGAGGGCGAATATCAAAAGCTGGAAAGGTTGAAGGATATCCGCGCGACTCCATACAATGTAATGTATTCGAACAATGTCGGATTTTTCTCGCTTATTCGATTTTTTTGTGGGCTAGCGAATAAGTATGTTCATGAGGTCGTTTAAAACCTGTTGGGATTCACGGGATGGAATCATTTTAAAAATATTCCTCCTGCTCTTGCCATATCACAAAAAAACCAAAAAATCATATAAATTTTGAAAAAAAAACTTTTTAGCAGATTTTTTCACGTTATTAAAATTTGTCATGATCGTTCATCCGATTGTCATTGTTGGCGCTGAATGAAACGGAAAAGAAAATAAAAAAGAAAAGATATGAAAAAAAATGAATTATCTCTTGTCGCCGATTTCCGAGCTCTTTCGCCTTCGCCTTCTTTCGCTTCCGTTTAAATAAAATTTAATAAATATTCGCGAAAAAAACATGGCCAAACTCTAGACATATATATATATTAGGGTGGCCGTTAAATACCATCTTGAGGAGTGAAACCCCACAGTTTATAGACAAAAAAAAGAAAAAAATTTTGGCGCCGGAGCGAGGTTTTTAAAATAAAATTAACCCGTGCCTAAAAGACCTCAAAGTTTCCCATGTAAAACAGATGCGTTTCCACGGATCTCAATTCAAAAATTTACTGTGAAGCTAATTTTAATTCAAAAAATTCTAAACTAGGTGAAAGTATCAGGTAAGTGTACTACTACATGGAGAAAAATCGAGGATACCATACCGTTGAATTTGCTTATTATCCCACTCCAAACTAAAATTCTCTTTATCGATTTTACGGGTAAAATTCTAATTTTCGGTAAGTATCCTTCGGATTAAAATTCTATGATAATTTAAATCATTTCCGGAGTAAAATTTCTCGATAAATTCAGGGAAACTAATTTTTAAAAAAACTCTACTCGTAATATTTTCTGAGATATATCGATTTTTATGAAAAAAAACTGGTGAAAATTGCATTTTTCGATGTATTACTCATGCAAAAAGATTGAACAGATGACTTCAACATTTTTTTCATGAAGTCTTCATGTTGACTGAATATCTTCAGTCAACAGTTCTTAGAATATATTAATAAGAATACAATCAAGTTGTGAAAAATATAAAGTTTATTTTATTGAAAGAATTGGATTGTCAATTATGTGAAATCCATCATAACAGTTCTTTTCGTCGAATCTTGAAATTGTTTCCGATATTCTGCAACCACCTGCATGTCACATTTGAAATGTTAAAAATGTAATTTTTTATAAATACATCATGCGATTGAATAATCTTACTATTTTTTTACAATAAATACTCATGAGTGAGGAATACATCGAAAAATGCAATTTTCACCAGTTTTTTTTTTTCATAAAAATCGATATAGCTTAGAAAATATTACGAGTAGAGTTTTTTTAAAAATTATTTTCCCTAAATTTGCCGAGAAATTTTACTCCGGAAATGATTTAAATTATCATAGAAGTTTCATCCGAAGGATACTTACCGAAAATTAGAATTTTACCCGTAAAATCGATAAAGAGAATTTTAGTTTGGAGTGGGATAATAAGCAAATTCAACGGTATGGTATCCTCGATTTTTCTCCATGTAGTAGTACACTTACCTGATACTTTCACCTAGTTTAGAATTTTTTAAATTAAAATTAGCTTCACAGTGAATTTTTGAATTGAGATCCGTGGAAACGCATCTGTTTTACATGGGAAACTTTGAGGTCTTTTAGGCACGGGTTAATTTTATTTTAAAAACCTCGCTCCGGCGCCAAAATTTTTTTCTTTTTTTTGTCTATAAACTGTGGGGTTTCACTCCTCAAGATAGTATGTTATTTAACGGTCACCCTAATATATATATACGATATATATAGAGCCTCGAACCCCGGTCTCACAGAGTTCCAATCGTTGCCAGGCGGCGAAGCTCGGGAAAAATGTAGGATAAAATTCTATTTTTTTTAGACATTATTTTCACGGTATTATAACTATTTCGTGCTCCATCAGCTGATTATGATTGTTGATTTTTGGCGTTGAAAGAAACGGGAAAGAAAATAAAAAAGAAAAGAAATTAATAAAAATGAATTATTTTTTGTCGCGGGCTTTCGAGCTAAATTATCACTGTTGACGCTTAAAATAAAGGCTTTCTATAGCGTCGAAAAATAAATTCCGGATAATAAATTCTTGTCAATATTCCGAAAAGTAGCAACACTTACAGAATTATGACAAAAACATTAAAAAAAAAGAGACAGCCTTGAATCCCGTTTCTGCAGAGTTCCAGCTGTGAACGATATAGCGACTGGACCAAACGAGGACTTCGAAAATTAATGAACATTGTCCCACAGGGTTCCAATTGTAACCCTGCTAACACAGAACGTTATAAAAACGTTGTTAAGACGTTTACAAAAACACGCAAAAACGTTTCTTTTCAATGGTCGAAAAAACGTCTTGAAAACGTCTTTTAAACGTTATTTTGCCACAAACGTCTTGAAAACGTCTTCAAACCGTCTTTTAAACGTTATATTGGCCGCAACTTTCCCCCCAAAAAGTTTACAGCGTGCTTAACACGTTTCTGACAGCTTCTGTAAACTTTTTGGGGAAAAAAATGCGGCCAAAATAACGTTTAAAATACGTTTTCAAGGCGTTTTTTCGACCATTCAAAAGAGACGTTTTTGCGTGTTTTTTTAAACGTCTTAACAACGTTTTTATAACGTTCTGTGTTAGCAGGGACCGGCGAAGCTCAGGGAAAAATGTATGATAAATAATAAAAATGTATGATAAAATGAGAGGTTTGAACAAAATCATTTTTTTTCCAGAAATGAAATTAGACCCGACCAAGTCGCATGAAATTCCACGTAACCAGGATCCGTCCGACCAGGATTCATCTTTAAAAAAACCCTTGTTGAATTCCTACTATTACTTTAAAATTTTTCTAATTTGTTTTGTCCGTATTAAAATGTGTCGCATCAATTATTTTCAGGATTTTTGACGACACGGTTTTTGAGAAAAAAATTAGGCATAGATATACGCTTTTAAACACAGGCTCTTTTAGCAAGATCAGCTTTAGAACCGATATTTTTCGATTGTTTATGTCAGATAGAAATACACGAAATCAATGAAAAAATATCTGCTGGATTCAGTGCATATTTAAGATTATTATGTGATCGCCAGGAACAAGGCTCCATAATATTTAAGGAAAATAACTAGTGTTCTCGCGCTGTATAATAAATCTACGGGGCCTCGTAACACGGACCTCTCTCTTGCACGCTGCCCGCCCGGCAGCCCGTGCACCTCCGCGCCCACAAACAATCTTTTCCCACTCTTCCTCAAGCCGAGAGCTCGAGAAAATAGAAAACTTTGGCAACAAATCTCCAAGAGTCGCCAAACCGATCGATATATGGAAGTGTGTGTGTGTGTGTGCGTATGTATATATATATATATATATACATATGTATATATCATATAGCGAACACGTAGGCCGTAGTGCGAGAGCGGCTAGCGGGCCAGCGAAGATCCGAACAAAACGGAACGCGCGACAACCCGTATATATAGATATAATAAGAAGATAGTCGACTGATATAGATATATAGGAGCGTATAAAAAAAAACAGACTTTATAATTCGATATCTCGAAAACGACTGCGAATTGCGAAAAATCCTTTTATGGGTAGTCTCATTTTGTCAAAAAGAACGTATGTGTAAAATTTCAGTAGGATCGGATGTTTCGGGTTTTCAAAATTATTGCACCCGCTGTGTGTTTTGACCCTTTCGATTATTTATTCGTAGTACCGTTTATTTTTTTTTTTTTTTGTACGAGAGTGTTCAACATATTAACTCATATAAAGAATATATTTTAACATTTAGAAAAAAAAAAGAAAAAAGGTAAGTTCCGGGCTCGAACCCCGAGTCTTCAGAGTTCCAGCCGTGTACGATAGCCACTGGGCCAAATGATGACTTCGAAAAATAAAAAACATTAAAAGGATATGTTCATCGAGCGCGCTTAATAATGTTTGACAATTTGGGTCCAAATTCGATTAATTTAGAAAACAACACGTTGAAATTTACATATTTTGATTAATTAATGCATATGAGCTGAAAAAAAAATCGACTCAAGACAAAATTTCGTCAAGAAAGCGGGGATCGGATTCGCGAGAGCGAAACGCGAGATTATCTCTGGCGAAACCGTGCGGTTGACAACCGCTCAATTCAGCGCGCATAACTTCAAGCCGATCTCACGCGATGAGACAAGTTCGGCGTTTGACCGCCTAGGTGTCACGTCGACGCCAGGTATCAAGAAAACCCGAGCGCTGTTGATCTCCCTACTCATCTCTGGCCGTACAACCTTTTTTTTCTAATCGTTTGGTGATCGTTGAGTGAAGATTGGTGAATTAATTAAAACGTTCGGTGGTCAATAGTTTTTTTTATAAATGAATAATCAAAATTTTAACGTATTGACCGCCAAACATTTGAATTAGGCCACCAATCATTATCAAACGAGTTTCTTTCGGTTCCAACGTGACCGTAAATTTTTTTATTATTTATTTGAAAAAAAAAACTATTTACCGCCAAACATTTTCATTATGCCACCACTCATCACCAAACGATTTCCCTTCAATATAAATAATTTGGAAATAAATTAGAAATGAAATAACGTCTTTATCAGGCTAGCTTGACAACACGTAGACATTTGACAGAAGTCAAGCGTGTATCTTTCGATAAAAGCAATGAGTATAGGATAGGATAGAGTGGAAGCTACCATATGGCCGCAATGAGGATATACGAATTTCAGCGCCATCTGTGAAGTCGAACTCATGAACCATGCAGAAAAGGCGGTAAAAGCGCCATGTATTGTATATATAGGATTCGTTCCATTATTCGCAATGCAAATCCAAGTGTGTAGTTTTTACACACTTATGTGTGTAATTTCTTGTAGTCACTTTTTACACACTTTAAGTGTGTTATTTTGTAGAATTACACACGTGAAAGTGAGTAAAAAGTGACTACAAGAAATTACACTCATAAGTGTGTAAAAACTACACACTTGGATTTGCAGTGCGCTCAAAGCGCTTCGCTTAAAAGGCCCGACCGTCCGAGCATGGGCAAATTAAGCGTTTTGAGCGCTTTGAACGAATAATGGAACGCACCCATAATATATCCTTGGTACACTCTTTGAATAAAAGCAATATTTTAAAAAAATTACAGATGGGAAAAGTATATCACAAATTGATCATTGCACAAATTATCCACGACGCTGACGACCGATGGAGGCGTTAGTATAGCAAATATGACGCGAATAACGCTTTTTTTGGTTTATGGGGCTCAAAATCACCTAAAAAAATTTTTTTTCACTACCATGATATTTTTTATATATGGAAGAAGGTTTCAAGGACATTTTTCCGACAAAAACGATAAATCGATTTTTTAGCCATTTTGCTCGAATTTTTCAGTACTGCCCCCCTTAAACATTCTGGGAGTAATAAGGAAATTAGCTTTCCGTGGGTGGAGGATAACTTTCGGTACTCGAATTAGCTACGGAATCGTATACTGTACATTCGTTTCATTATGAAAATTACCCCTTCTTGTATACCCGAGAAAAAATAATGAGATATGATCGTATATGATTCAGATACGATCGTATATGGATCAGATACGATAATATACGATTCAGATACGATTGTATCTGATCCATATACGATCGTATCTGATCTTATATAAAATCTTATATGGTAATATCTGGTATTATCTAGAATCATATATGATCGTACCTGGTCGTATATGTTTGTGTATAGAATCATATATGTTGATACCTGGTCGTACATGGTCGTGTATAGAATCATATATGTTCATACCGGGTCGTATATGTTCGTGTATAGAATCATATATGTTCACACCTGGTCGTATATGTTCATGTATAGAATCATATATGTTCATACCTGGTCGTATATGTTCGTGTACAGAATCATATTTGTTCATACCTGGTCAAATATGTTCGTGTATAGAACCATATACGACCATACCTGGTCGTATATGTTTATTGATAGAACCATACATGACCATACCTGGTAGTATATGCTCGTCTGTATAATCATACATGACCATACCTGATAGTATCTGTTAGTGTATAGACTCGCGTATGATCGAATGATTATCTACCCTTGATCGTATCTAGAATCATATGGTCATATCTGATCATATTTAATACCATATATGACGATACAAGACCCGACATGTCATGATCAAAACATATATAGGACCATATTTAATCATATATTTCACGGTATCTGGTCAGATATGGGCTTATGTAAGATCATGTTCGGTCATATATAATTATAAATATATTATACTTGGCCGTATACGAGGTCACCTGACCATATACGCTCATACGTGATAATATCTGATATAAATTACTCATATACATATTTGACCATGGTCAAATCTGATCGTGTATAGAATCATATACGACCATACCTGGTCAAATATGATCGTCTATAGAATCACATACGACCATATCTGCAGGTATGAACAAATATGATTCTGTAGATGAACATATACGACCAGGTATGAAAATATATGATTCTATACATGAACATATACGACCAGGTGTGAACATATATGATTCTATACACGAACATCTACGACCCGGTATGAACATATATTATGATTCTATACACTAACATATATGACCAGGTATCAACATATATGATTCTATACACAAACATATACGATCAGGTACGGTCATATATGATTCTAGATACTACCAGATATTACCATATAAGATTTTTTATAAGATCAGTTACGATCGTATATGAATCAGATACAATCGTATCTGAATCATATACGATCATATCTCATTATTTTTTCCCGGGCATTGTTGAATGGTAATGCCTAATGGAACTATAATCGCGCCATTGGTTTGCCAATGGAATATGGATCTATATATATGAAGACTCCATTGTTAAATGGTAATACCTGATAGAAATAATTATGCCATTGGTTTGCCAGTGCAAAATGGAATCATGAAAATTAAAATGGTGATCCGAATGTCAAACGTATCCTAATATAGAAATAAAGGTTATTTTTTATAGGCTTATAATTCCAATGAAATAACATCACGGCAAGATTATGAGCATGTTATATATTATGATTTACTTCTGTTTCTTTTTTCTCTGTTTAATTCTCACGAGGAATGTCTTTTGTTTTTTTTTTTCTTTATCATTTTTCCGCATTAAATTTTTCTTCCGACTACAATTAATTTACTAGTACTATTACATAAATTATTTCGCGACAAACAGAAAATAATGCGAGGGTTAAGCATTGATAGACTTGAGACGGAATGTCTGATATCATCATCAATGTTCAATTGTATGTGCGTACATTGACACGTATAATAACATACTATATGTTCGTTCAAATTTCGCGCGCGGAACGAACGAGCTATTGGGTGACGTCAGAGCGTCGAGATCGAATCATATCGAATGCAATCGACAGTGAACGCGACGCGCTGCATGGTGAAGCATTTACGCGGTTGTGATTTACCGCCGGAATTATCGCGGCTTTTTTATTCACAAGTATATGAATATATTATTGTATCTGCTGCAAAATTCTGTGTGAATTTCTTTTTGTAGTTTTGGTTTAATTCGTACGGTACATGGGTGCTTGCCGCTTAACCGCGTGTCTATTGACCATAACCTCAAATTTTGGCGTTGCGAAATGTTTGCAGCACGGTCTTGTATACCAAGACCGTGGTTTGCAGTAACGTTGCTGCAACATTTCGCTGCTGTATGGGCTGTTATGTAATATCTATCCATTATGAATATTTATAAGTGTGTACTGTATAAAATAATGAGATGTCACTAAACTGTGTAAAAAAAAAACGATTTAATATAAAATGTTACATCCGAAAATTCTCCATCGATCATTATTCCTGAAAGGATAATGGTAAATGAATGGTAAATATTACTACTCGAACATCGCCATTCATTTACCGTTAATGGGAAAAAGCCATTCGAGTGGTAAATATTGCCAGTGGAAAGTCGCCATTCATTTACCATTAATAGAAAAAAGCCATTTGAATGGCGAATATTACCTTTGGCAAATCGCCATTCATTTACCATTATCCTTTCGTGAATGGTGATGAATGGCGAATTTTCAAATGGTAAACCAATGTAACTTTTCCCCCGTATAAATAAAAATACGTCAATCAAATGTAATGATCAGATTAGGATATGGTCATATCACATCATGTATGATTGGATATGATCATATCTAATCATATTTTAGGTTTGATCATATCTGATCATATATTATATTATGATTAATCATATCTGATCATATATGAAAAATTGGCCAGGCCTGACCGTATCTGGTCATATTGACTTATATATGACCTGATACTACTATATCGGATCATGTATGAGTGGACATGACAATATACTGTCAGACCTGGCCAATTTTCGTATATGATCAGATATGATTAATCATAATATATAGTATGATTAATCATATCTGATCATATACGAAAAATTTGCCAGGCCTGACCGTATCTGGTCATATTGACTTATATATGACCTGATACTACCATATCGGATCATATATGAGTGGACATGACAATGTACTGTCAGATCTGGCCAATTTTCGTATATGATCAGATATGATTATCATATATGATCATATCTCATTATTTTTTCCCGGGTACTCGAAAGACAAGTATTGTTATTTTTCTTATAAACAATTTGGGCATAAGAAAAAGAAAAACATAATTTTATTTGCTACCCATGAAACGTTAACTGGACGAGGAAAGCTTCGTTGACGTCAATTTGGAGCTTGAAATATCGTCGTTGGAGTTCCAGAAGGAATTTTTAATTCAACAAGATATCGTAGATTGCAGTTTCGTTAGCATTTTGATTCTTTAAAACCCTGTGGTAACAGCGAACGTGGGTAAAACTAACCGATTACTCCCGAAAAAACATAAGAATGATAATGTGAAAAGTTCATGTATATAGTCGTCGCTCGATTTCTAAAAGAAAATCCAAGAATACATCGAATTCATTGCAATAATATATTTTACAAGCTAATTTTCAAACACGTAACATAGATAGGGCACACATGCAGATTGTAATCGACATCTGATAAAGAATCGATTTATCCTCTGCATGTATATAGATTCGCTTATTGTTTTCTTGCCTATTTCCAGAGTTTCTATTTCTCCTTTCAGTATATGCTTGTTGAAAAGGAAGGAAAGCAGAAGGGTTGAGTTAGTGGGCTGTTAATTGTATTTTTTCGTGCGACAACGAACGTGCTAGCTGCTGTTCGGGCGAATAAAACGTAAAGTAACGTATATATGGCTTCAGAAGAGAAAAAAAAAAGAAAAATTAAAATTATGACCTAGATGCGGGATTAATAAAGAGAGAGAGAGAGAGAGAGAGAGAGAGAGAGAGAGAGAGAGAGAGAGAGAGAGAGAGAGAGAGAGAGAGAGAGAGAGAGAGAGAGAGAGAGAGAGAGAGAGAGAGAGAGAGAGAGAGAGAGAGAGAGAGAGAGAGAGAGAGAGAGAGAGAGAGAGAGAGAGAGAGAGAGAGAGAGAGAGAGAGAGAGGGAGAGAGAGAACGAGAGAGAGAGATAAAAGACTGAGAAATACAACGAGCAGCGTAGCTTATATATAAGAGGAGTGAAAAGAGGAAGCAAAGAGAGAAAAAAAGGTCTCGAGAGTCGTAAAAAAAATATCTCGGCTCTAGGGGCCGTATTCAAAGTCGTAAGGGGTTGTCGTCGACGTGGCACGTTTTTTTTCCTCCTCGTTCCTTTCGTTCTCCGCACGTTTGTTCGTCGTTCCTCCACCCTTCGAAACCCCTATTTTTTTTGTTTGCACTTCCTGCTCTATCTTACGCTTTGTATTGTACACTCTTCACACTCGTATTGCCGCGAATCTCTCTGTATACTTTTCCTCGTTCGTCCTCGCACCCTGGCTCTTTCACCACTTCATTCAGACTATCGGGATCCCATCGGCTCACTCTCATTGTCACGTACCTACCCTGCGCAACACACACACGTACACGCACACACACACACACACACACACACATATATATATATATATAATATATATATATATATACGAATGTGAACTGCGTAACGACGAAGAACAATCACGTCAGCTGGGAACTTCTCAATGATACACCTTTTGTTTGTATATTTATATATAAAAATGGTTGGATTCTTTTTAGTCTCAGATATTTTCTCTCAAGCGATTATTTTGCAATGATTCCTACAAACATTCTAGGAATTATAGTACTCGATCAACGGAAATGGGAGAAAGTTATGAGAAATCGAAATTTCGATACGTTGACAATTTCGTTCCTGTGAAGTTTCGAAAACAAAGATTCTTTCGTTTTAAGAACCTCTCTGATTGACAAAAGTAGTACGATTTTTTTTTATTCCTAAGGGAATCCGTTAATAAAAGTGGGTAAGCTGAAGAATATCCGGAAAATCAGGCTAAATATAATTCGCGTACTGCTGGAAAAGAGTAGATGGTTTTGAAAGTCCCTTATGGAAATAAAAGGTTCTAGGATCCAGGGTATAGAACATTTCGTCATTTATACAACATTTATGCAACATTTATACAAATATCGTTGCACGGACACGTCTCGTATACCAAAATATACGAAGAACGAAGAATTTTTCGTATTAGCGTATACTTTCTTCAGTGGGGGATGATATAAAATGGCCAACTATTTGTGCATACAGTTATGTGAAAATGATATTTTTAAGTTTCAATTTTTCTCTATTTCCTATCTACCGGCGTATCTTATATTGTCGACGACGGTATTGTTTCAAAAGACAACGACGAGACTCTCAAAGCATGCATTCCACAGAGGTATGTACCACCGGAAATGAGTTAGCATGCGGACAGATGTAAGATTTACTCAATTAGACATTAAACTCATTAGACATTAAACTCATTAGACTCAATTAGATGTAAGATTTACTCAATGACAGATGTAAGGTTTACTCAATTTACCTGTCTCGCATCACTTCCCAAATGGTCCAAACAAGCTGTAAGACAACTTGTTAACGAGCTATTGGCAGAGCTGCCAATAGTCGTACTAATAACATTTTAGGATTTGTTAAAATTTCAGGCAGGTCTTAAAAATTTTAGGCCTTATTGCGTAGTTACACTGAAAAAAAAATTTGGTTGAAATTCGTTTGATGCAACTAAATTATCTAGTCCCATACGCACGACAAAATATTTGTAGAATTTATCAAAATATTTCGATAATTAATTAAATAAATCGTGATTTAAATCAACAAAATTGAGTGTTGCATTAAAATATTGGAAGACTTTGAACGTAATATTTTGTTAGTATAAAAATAATTATATCTTCAATGTACATGTAATTTGTGATCGCAGAACACCTAAAATCAAATTCACAAAATAATATACTATTCGAACAAAAAATTGAGAAAATAAACAAGAACCAGTATATAACGATGAATAAAAATTCAGTTATATCGAGTACGTCGCTGTTAACATACAAAAAAAATTTATGTCAACCAAATGGTACGTACGGCTTATCGAACTATTCATACAATTCAAAAGACAATTGAGGTCACCACCACGCTCAAGAGTTTTGTGGTTGCAACACACATTTTAGTATAATCAACTAAAATATATTTGTTCGACGGGAAAAATTTGTTGTTTCAACTACACTGAAAAAAAATTTATTTGAATCTAATCTAATTAACTAATGGTATTTATAATCAATAAAATCATAATATATTCATTATGACATAAATAGTGTAACAGGATTTTAATTAAAAAAAAAAAAAAGCACCACGTCGATATTTACGCACGTTACATATTTTCTGCCTGGGCTGGGATTTGAACTGCCTACACCTACAAGTTTCCTACCTAATGCCTGCCTTACTAACCCGGGACGCTACTTATTGCGCTATTGACTTCTAGTGAATTTCATTACATTAAATTTCATATATAAGCTGCATGGTGGGTCACAACTACAAAATAAAACAAATATCATTTACAATTCAAACTGGCAACAGTTAATTCAAACGAATATCCCGTGATCGCTTGCGCTTGCGTGCCGATTAAAATTCAACAAAATTCGAACGATTAAACTGGCAGTACGTTTAGTTGAAATAAATATACGTCTTTTCAACAAATCAGAACAAAGAGGCGATTTTGAGTTATGCGTTTGAATTTGTCATAACAAAAGTTGTATTCAACGATTTATGTACACTGACAAAAAACTTATTTCAAACAACTAAATATATTTAGTCGGCCAAAATCTGTTTCAGACAACACTTTCAAAACCAATCCAACTAAATTTCGGTTTTGGTAATAAATTTGTGCTTTTGGTTTAACAAAATAGTTCAACAATTTGATTCGTTAATTATAACGAATTAAATTAAGCGACGAACCAACTACTTGAAGCAGTTTTGCTTAAAAAAAAGGCTTCCGTTGAGAAATTCTGATTTCTCATAGATAAAAGTACGCAAAAAGATGTTAAAATGATTTTAAAAAATATGTTTAAAATGAGACAAATTATTTTGTCAACTTACGAAAATTAGTCATTCAGATTGTGTTCTGTAAAGTAACTATTCATAAAGTCTATTAGAATAAATACATTATGTTCAATAAACAAATCATTTAGTTTAAACAAAGAAACCATGCAAGTTGGTCACTATAAAAGCTCCAACTAAATGTAGTGTGAAAAGTAACCGATTTTTGCATTATGGATAACAAATTCATAATATTTGTACGGACTAAATCAAATTGTTAAATGATTTTCTTAGGCATTGGCATCACCAATTGAACTAGTACACGATCGATGAAGTTTAGTTAAGCCACATAAAAAAAATCCAACTATCCAAATTATGTGTTACTTTGAAAAATAATTTTGACTGAAGTATATACATTGATTTCAACACAAATTTAGTTTTTTTTTTAATATATCAGTCCGATTCGATACAACGAATATTTGTTATTTTCAACAAAATTGTTTAGATACTTTGGTACCTAGTATTCAACCAAATATATAATGAAAATATATTTGAATCAAGTAGAAACAAACAAATATTTCCAGTCGTTTCAACAAAAAATTTGATTTGACTGATTTAGTTGATTCAAATTACAAAAATATCGATGATTGCCATAAACGAACTGATCCTCATCTAGTGTAAGCAAATTTTAGTTAAATCAATCGACTTATGTATCAACTAAAGAGATTTAGTTGTTTCAATGATTTTTTTTTCTCAGTGTAGATGCTCGTACATTCCTAAAGCGAAAAAAAACGATTGAAAACTTTGGAACAAAACGATCAAGTATACCCCTAAAAGTTTTTAGACGCCCCCTGATAAAAAGTTTCAGTGAGAAATCATTAGTTAAGGCTAATTGAGAAAAATCCAACATTGGTTTTTTCTAAAAGTTGGAAAAAAAGTTGGAACTGTTGGCATTCAATCATAACTGATCTGAATTAGAACTATTCCAATAGTTGCAGTAAAAGTTAAAATTATATTTACAATGTAAGTGTTCAAATTCAGCCATAAATATTGAGCCACCAATCTTTTTTTCGAATTTTTTTATCGGATACGAACTTATCGTATCCTCCCATGAATAATCCGTATCGTATCCTTTATTGACAATTCATATCTTATTGGGTATCAACGTTTTATGGGATTTCTGGAGCTTGCTAATGTTCTGAACTAGAGGTTTAAAAGGACTGTAGATTTTAAAACTGGTTAAGCATATGAACTCGTCTCACGCACCGAAGGTTCTGTATCCTTTCCCTATAATAGAGGTGAAGACGTTCACCATTGACACCATTGCCTACGTACTGCGGATATTATTTTCATAAGACTCCATAAATCTCAAAAGCCAAAGAGAATGTTGGTTTAGCTATATTTTTCTTTGAAACTTCTAATATATCTTCGCGTAAAAGAATTATTTCAGAATTTTCAATTCGGTAATTTCGAGAATACGTGACAGGGGAGGACTAGTAAAAATCAACATTTTAATGAAGATTTTCGAAAACATGGGGATTGTTTTTGCAACTCTTAAAGTAGGCCCTTTCATTGAATATCCTATTAGCTAGGATAAGACATTGTTTTTGAGATCACAAATTTTAGTCCTTCAAAATGCGCACAAAAATATTTTTTGAGATATGACTCGAGGGCCATCTGCGATATACAATTTCAATAATAATCATCAGACATATTGTTAAAGCTCCCGATTATAATCTGAAGATTCGTTATAAGGGACATTTTAAAATTCTGTAGTGAACTACAGAACAAAGATGGGACAAGTTTTTTTTTGCCCTCCGTGATGTAACTAGGGTCCCTATGGCTACTCCGCGTTTTCTCATTGCACGATCCATTCCATCTGCAATAAAAATACTTTACTGTACATGAATACTTTCGGTTTTAAATGAAGAAGAGAATGACGTGTATCGAAAGATTAAACGAACAAAATCACGAAAAGAACCGAAAGTGACTTTTTTGAATAATCGTAGGTCATTTTCTTCCTATAATTAAGTGATTTTTAAAAATAAAACGGAATTTGAACAAGGATATATTAGACTTCGTGAAGATATACGTCATTAATGCTTTCATTCCGAAACATATATTTATTTGCGCATATGAAATTCGGAAATTATAAAAAAAAATATAAATAGGAGATGCTAGACTAGACTAGATTGTGCATAGGCAGGGTCATCCTTGCCAGAAAATGTCGATACCTCGTTCAAGGGTGAGGCTTTAACTTGACTAGGGGCAGATTTTTCCCCCAGTTACTCCGTCTAGGCTCATTAGTAGAAATTATAAATAAATATTTTTTCTGAATTATTGCTAACGTTATGAATTTAATTTATAAAGTTTTTGATTAGATTTTCTCCCGATATAGACATTATAAAAAATTCTAAATCAAAGGTTCACAAACCACACTTAAATGTTCAACATTTTCACCGACTTTTATCATGCGAGTACAATACACTGATTCAAAATTATGAGGGTTTGCAATTTGCTAGCAATGTCGTCATTTGTCTTCAATGCTTCAATACTGAAATAAATAAGGGAATAATAACCTGTTCGGAATTCTCTATTTGAAGAAGAAAAAACATAGATTAATAATAATGTCGAGTTTTACTTGCACACCCCGTCTGGGGGGTTCTTACAAGGGTGGTGATTTCGTACATTCCGACCATCTACCGCCTGCTCCGACCATTATTATCACCACCTACTCCTCCTCGCGATCATACGTCTGCAGTCGCATCCCTCCTTTACCATTTTACCCTGTATCGCATTCGCCGAGGACGGAGGAAAACTGCAGAAAACCTCCCGCCGATACAGGTCGGAGTCTCCCTAGTTCCCCCTGATGGCCGCGCGAGTAAACTCAAGCGCGGTCTCCAGAGGAGTCCTAAGCGAGCCCCTCCTTTACTGTGATTCAGTGGATAAGTCAGTGCGCGGCTAAGCGACCTCCTTCCGAGCAATAAGGACCACTGCGGAAGGGCCTCCAGAGCCACACCCCAACCACCCACCCATCACAGCAAGGTGTTTTTGGGCATTTGTTTTGGTGGGATCCGAACCACCGGGTTTGCACATTTTGAACATATAGAATAAATTCCATCAGTGTCGGCCGGGCTCGAACCCGGGTCCACTGCGTGCGAACCCAGAGCCTCACCCACTAAGCCACTGCTCTTCCTTTTAAAAAACATATATTATTTTATATGAATCCGATTGCGGTACTTTACACATTATTACTTATCAGCGAATTCACAAGCCACGCAGAGAAAACGAGAGACTTATCACGATTTTTTGCACATTTAAAAAATAGTATTTATTCCTCTCTCTCTCTCTCTCTCTCTCTCTCGCTCTCTTTCTCTCTTCCTTCTCGAGACTTCTGTGATTTCCGGAATAATTCTGTCAAGGATTCTTGTATAATTTTATCAGGAATTGGGTACTCGAGGCTTTAAGCTCGCGTAATTTCGAGCTTCCGATAAATAAAACTTTTCCGAGTAACTCTTTGCAGAACTTAAATAACTTTATCATTTCGCGAAAATGGCGCTGTACGATATAGAAAAGATCGTAAGACGATAGGAAAGGTGATTCGTACTATACATTCTTCCTGCACAAAAAGCTTCATCTTCTAAGAGCGGAGAATTTCTTCTCTCTGAGTTTGTTTACTCAGCTCCTCGGGGGGTGAAAAATAAAGTTGCGAGTGCCCCGTTACGAGCAATCTAAGCATCGTGAACGGGACCAGCGTATACTCGGAGAAACCACGAATGGAAATTTAATGGCTCGAGATCGATATCTTCACTTTTATATATGCGCTTTTCCCTTCCGTAGAAAATTCTGTGTTACGTACCCGAACGGTAAAATGATGTTTGCACAGATTCTATTTTTTTTTTTTTTTTTAATACTCTTACAGAAATTCCATGGTTCAGGCGAGCTTGTGCAAAATTTCAACATTTATGTTGAAATTTTTTCCACTTCCCTGATACTGTAAAGAGCAGAAATATAATTTTATTCATCGGGTGTAAATTCATTGCTTCTCTCAAGCCTTTGATGTTCCGATAATTGAAGTTCTGTTCGTAAAATCGAGTCAGCATGGCGAGCATTGAAAACATTAGAAATCAATTTTTTCACTGGTTTATATCGAAGAAGTAAAATTGCATTCACGCAAATAATCTTTTTAACTCTTCGTTATGAAGGATAGAACAATTTAAATATAAAATAATGGAAACCCATATGGAAAAGAAGTATATTACAAGATATATACGAGATATATAAGAGATATCGAACTTATTGCCGCAAATATATTTTGATTCCGTAATATATCTATTATATATCTCTTATATATCCTCCCGGATATATCGGGCAGATATATCCAAGATACATAAGAGATATAGAACTTATTGCCGCTATATATCGAGGGCTTAGGACCAGAAAGGCGTAACCCACAAAAAACGGACTATACTGCCATAAGGGCGTATCCCCAACATTAACACGGAAGTTCCATAAGAGCAAAATTAATCAGCCTACAGCCAGAAGGGCGTAAGCCCACACTACATACTGCCAGAAAGGCGTAAGCCACGAAAAATAAAAAAAAGTGGCTTACGCCCGTCTGGCAGATCATTCATCATTTTTTTCCGGATTTAAATCGCCTGATTACAGCCAGACGGGCGTAACCCTCTTTTTTTTATTTTTCGTGGCTTACGCCTTTCTGGCGGATAACCGGTTAATTTTTTCCGAATTTCGATCGTCTACTTACTGCCAGAAGGGCGTTACCCCAAAAAAATTGAAAACGTGATGTGTGTGTGTGTGTGACGTGTGTGTGTAAAATTATCAAAATTTTCAAATTTTTCAAAATTTTTAAATCTTAAAATTTTTCAAATTTTTCAAAATTTTCAAAATTTTCAAATATATCGAAATTTTCAAATTTTTCAAAATTTTCAAAATTTTCAAATATATCGAAATTTTCAAATTTTTCAAAATTTTCCAAAACTATTCAACATTTTCAAAATTTTCAAAAATATTTGAAATTTAAAAAATTTTTTTAAATTTTCATAGGTTTCAAAATTTTTAGAGGTTTCAAAAATATTCACCATATTCAAAATTTTTAAAAATTTTGAATATGTTGAATATTTTTAAAAATTATGAAAATTTTGAAAATGTTGAATAGATTTGAAAATATTAAAAATTTTGAAAAATTTGAAAATATTGAAAATTTTGAAAAATTGGAAAATATTGAAAATTTAAAAAATTTAAAATTAAAAAAAAAAATTTTAATTTTGAAAATTTTTTAAATTTCGAGTATTAACTATAGCAACGACTAAATATGCGCATGCAACCATTTTGAAAATGGTATATTTCGTTTTTGTTTATATTTCGCATTAAAAAATATTAGCAAATAGCGAATAGTTTCCTGACCAGCAACTACCGAGTTTTTCTGACCAGCAACTCGTCAGCCTGCCAAGACTGGCACTGAACAGATTTGCGTTACACACCTAGTCTGGAACTCGACAGTTTACTGGCCATCAACTGGCCAGAAAGATGGAAATCTGGCCAGCATCTTACACACATCAAGTTTTCAATTTTTTTGGGGTAACGCCCTTCTGGCAGTAAGTAGACGATCGAAATTCGGAAAAAATTGACCGGTTATCCGCCAGAAAGGCGTAAGCCACGAAAAATAAAAAAAAGAGGGTTACGCCCGTCTGGCTGTAATCAGGCGATTGAAATCCGGGAAAAAATGATGAATGATCTGCCAGACGGGCGTAAGCCACTTTTTTTATTTTTCGTGGCTTACGCCTTTCTGGCAGTATTGTAGTGGGCTTACGCCCTTCTGGCTGTAGGCTGATTAATTTTGCTCTTATGGAACTTCCGTGTTAATGTTGGGGATACGCCCTTATGGCAGTAAGGTCATGAAAAGTCGAAAAACAGTGGGTTACGCCCTTTTGGTCCTAAGCCCTCGATATATATAGAGATATATTTTTTATATATCTGAAGTATACTTTTTTTTCATGGGGGTACGGTAGGCGCTGAGTAAGTTTAACTCGACGGAATTTTGTGATTTGGTAAATCACGTCAAATAGGTGAAGTTTTGTCTATCAACATGCGATAAAAAAAAAAAAAGATGTCAATGCATAAATAGCATGAGCGGATTATTGAGCTTATTTTTAACACGTTAACGTGTGTTTGGTAATTATTGCAAGTTTATTGCTGTGAGAAAAATACCACCCTGCTCCCTTTTCTTCTGATCTAACGCTGAGGTAGGAATTATAACCTTTTCTTCTTCTCTGACGGTAGGAAATAATAGTTTCCGCGTTGAAAAGTTCTTAACGTTTTCTTGGTTGTACACGATTTTTGGATTTTAGAAATTCGTAACTCTGTAATTTTTCGCCTCGTGAAACACGCACTCATGGGTAAAATCAGTTGAAAGTATAAACAAATTTTTAACGACACTGAATCAGTCCTATCTTATGCCAAAGTTTAGTAGTTATTTGAGACGCCTATGTGATGGAAAAACTAGCAGGATAGACTCGGGTCGATTTTTTTTTACTCGGATGCTTAATCTGGTAGTCAAAGACTTTCGTATAGATTTTTAGACCTTAAAAAAACCAAAAGTCGACAAATGCATATGCTGTTTTGGGTAAATTTTCAACGCAAATCATCCGATAATGGGCTTGAATCAATCAGTTGCTTTAATTGAACTGGTCACATATCCGTATAGTTTCTGTAGTTCCCTTGTGCTCATAGCAGAAATGCAATGGCAAATATGTGATCCAGAGGTGGAGTCCGATACGGCCGTATGGGCGCGCACTGGCTATACTGATCCGAGGCGACTCTATAACAGGCTTAATGCAAGTACAAAAAATCCCAAAACTAAAATAATGGTCTAAATTTGAACCAAGTGCTCTATACATTCGAACACTTCTCGGTCGGGGCAATTAGTAGGATATTGATTTCTTTACAGTCTTCCTTACTTTCTTCCATTTACAGTCTTCTTTACATATACAGTCTTCTTTACTTTCTTCCATTTCCTCTCGATCATCGTGCACTTTCCCTTTAATCCGAATCTCGAGTCTGCTTTCATTTTTTTCCAGTTTTCTCTTTGTCACTTTTTCAAACATTCCTTATCGTCATCACGCTTCGCTTTTTCCCTGCAAATATTTCTACATGAGCCCTCCGGCTCTCTGTCATCTGGGTCACGTAACACGAGAGAGATAGAGTGACAAGCTTCCTCGTGGTGTATGTACACCCTTCATCCGACACGAAACCTGACCTTTCCACAGCGTAATGTGTGAACAATGCCCACAGTTATTTTCACTTCTTCGATATACATTATTTTCCTTCCTATTGTACGTATTTTCTCGTTTTAATTGTAGTCATGTTTTCCTTTAAATTTAGGACGATTTTACGTATTTGTAACTCCACGCGATATTACTAAATTTAGGTTGCTAGGAAAAAATGCGTCCACGTCTCGTTTAAAATTTTCAGCATTGATGCTTAAAGTTTTATCACAAAAAAATTATACCTTCTTATTATTTTAGGGTAAAAATGGTATTGGGTCATCCTGTATACGTACCAATGTAGACGAAATCATTTTTAAGTTGTTTTTGATCAGCGAAAACGATTTCGGATTTACCGGAAATTGAGTGAGTATATATTTGCAAAGAGATCGTTGAAAATTTTATACACTACGCAGTCATGAGGCGTAATAGTTAATAACGTTGAGATGCTGCCTCGTCCCTTGCTATACAAAGTATTTATTTATCAATAATGAAGCCATTAAAATCTTGTCATGTCGAAACAGAATTCACCAGGGGATAGATCAAACTTTGTCGGCCATCGTACCAGTTATGGAAATTTTGACTAGTATTTTATATTTATCGTTGCTTTCGCGCATTCTCTTTCTAATCCTTTGATAGGATGTCATACGAATATTCAAAACTATTTACTGAAATTTTCTTGGCTTAGCATATTACCTATGATTTTATTCTTTAAAAATGGATAGTTAAATCTTGAAAAAAATGGCTAAAACTGGTACGGCCACCCTGCATGCACTGTCAACAATTTTTCTTTGAAAACTAACACGAAAAATATGAATATTTTAGGCATATACTGTTATTGAAATTTCATATACATGTGTGCTGTAATAATTAAGACCAGTATATTACAAATTATGAAACATCAATGATATTTTAATATATGCGAGCCCATTAAATTTTCGTTAATTTCAATTTAAAAATATCGGATTTAAGACGAAACAAGTTATTTACGAATCTGATGTATGTTAAAAGTATGTTTTATGGTGGAATATAATTTAGAAACTCGTAGCAACTGCAGTTTTGTGCCTTTTTATATAGAGTAAAAATGCAAAATTTTTACGATAAACAAATTCGCGTAAACTAAATTCTGTTCAGATTGAAATTTCAATAGTTATCGTGACGACGAGAATTGCCCCGAGTCAGCTATGTCCCTCATTCTATAATATAAGCATATATAATGAAAATTTGCGGTGCATCGGTTATTCTGATGCAACGAAGTTCGCTAGTGCTGCTGGCCCTGATAATCTTTTTGCGGTGTATTAAATTTCACGTGGTTTGCGATCAACGTATATTCTAAAGAGCATGTACCCTCCGAACACCTCTGGACTTACCAGATTTAGAATTTTCGACGTGGCCTTTTGTTACTGTGCGAGCTGAACGATGAGAAATTTTGCGAAAGAGGTTTCGAATAATCCGCCCGGATTTGCCATCAATGAGGCTGCGTACGATTACATCGGGCTTTGTCCGTGATTAACTTCGATTGAGTAATCCGAGGCAAAAGCTACAAATACTTTTGGAGCGTATAAAAGCATTCTTCAAAACCATTTTATAATCAAAATAAACAAAGCTGCCTCATGATGAAATGATTATAAAATAAATGTAATAATAATATATATAATAAATAAATCATTATGAATGAGGGAAAATAAAATTTGTGAGCTTCGAATTGTGACGATCCGCCAAGTGCTCTGTACGCAGATGTGGTGGGGGACTGAAGAGAGGGAATAATTATAAAGACGAGGCAGTTCGATACGAGATCCCTGAGCCGATAGACGTCGAGTGATGGAATGTCTATTTCGATGTACCGCTTAATAAATTTATATTTCGACCATCCGAAAAGTGTTTATTATTCTTGTTTAATTTATTATTTTTATGTCTTATAAATTAAAGTTTCAATTTTTACTTAGGCAAGGAAAAATAAGTTTGATCTTTGATATTTTTTTGTAATCGATATAAATATTTTTTTTCTCAATAATTATTAAATATACAGTTGAAAAAAACTTTCATTTCACGTATTTTGTTTTTGCGATTAGATATTGTATTAAATGTGTGTGTGTGTGTGTGTGTGTAAAAATCAAAAACGTTGCATCTGATGTTGCTATGAATCTGATAAATTCCTACAGGCAAGTTTCGTACTAGCGAAATTCAAACCGATCCCAAAATTTCGTTTGTGTTCTTTAAAGCCGTCTGCTCTTGCTGCATGCGATACAGTGCACGGGGTGACGCAAGTGGATGAAACGACAATCGAATTTTCTGTGTCAGAGATGCACCACACAGCGAAAGACACAAAAGGGAGAGAGAGAGAGAGAGAAAGAGAGAGAGAGAGAGAGAGAAAAAAAGAGAAAAAAGCATCACAGTACTGTGGAGTGTTTCAAACGTGACGAATACGTGGTAACGATACTAGTAATTGAAAAACTCAATGAAAGTCACAAATAGCATTGCTAACGCGGTAAGCTTCGTGCACTGTTTTCTAGCTGACTATTGCACTTTTCTCTTAACCGCAGTCATCGTTTTTACACAATAACCACGCATAAATGCCCCGAGAGTATTTTTATTTGTTCATTCCCAACAGCGTGTGTATCTGACCATTAATTGAGTATACACGACCGAGAAGAAAAAAAAACAACACTCATACTTAAATTCTCTATTGAAAAGATAAAATTGTACTGTTTGAATGTTAAACATATATTTTGAGAATATATGCAAAATACATGTTCGGACGAAAAATATACTTTAGATACATCCAAAGTATACTGGAAATATATTTTTCATATGCATAAATGTCAGAAATCTATTCCGGCGTTACTTTAGTTTTCGGTTGACCGCTTGTAAAACTGCACTTTAAATTATACGACGATAAAATCCATATGAGAAAAATACTTTTTCGATTCGTGTACTGTGCAATCCCGCTCCCTTTGACCAACCACTGTTGTCAAATATTCGAAATTAATAATCACTTGTCGAAAATCAAAAAAATGTTGTCGGCCATGTTTCGTTATATACATATCTATATTGGCGTGGATTCCCCAGGTAACAATTTAATCTTTTGACATAAATGTGACGTCTATACTGTGATGATCCTAATACGTTCATCTGTGAACGTAATCGTTACGTAATAAAGATGGAACTAACGTCTCTGAAACGTAACCTCCATGTAACGATAACTTGTCACAGCCATGTAAGTTTGTTACGTAAAGTATATGCTATGGTGTCACTGTGATAATGCTGTCCATAGAAATGATGTAAGCGATACGGAACCATTTGTACGTAACGTGTATGGAGCAGTGCAACATATACTTAACGTAACGTGTATGGAGCAGTGTAACATATACGTAACGTGTATGGAGCAGTGTAACATATATGTAACGTGTATGGAGCAGTGTAACATATACGTAACGTGTATGGAGCAGTGTAACATATACGTAACGTGTATGGAGCAGTGTAACATAACGTGTACGGAGCAGTGTAATATAACGTGTATGGAGCAGTGCAACATAACGTGTATGGAGCAGTGTAATATAACGTGTATGGAGCAGTGCAACATAACGTGTATGGAGCAGTGTAACATAACGTGTATGGAGCAGTGTGATATATACTTTACATAATATTTGCGGATTGAAGTGTGACGTGTATAACTAACATAACGTATGCATGCTGTAACCGTAATCCATCGTATCCATGTTGCAGCGTAACTATTCTTGTGCCTTCCTCAAATATGACAGCACGGAAGCATAATTATCGAAATTATCACTTACAATAAAACTTATTCTTGTCGAGATTTTCGGTTTCTTAAATTTTTCGTTATTTTTATACAAATTCACTCCTTTGACCGAGTCATAATAGTTAAGCTGACGACTCTGGGCTTGAATAAAAAAGATATCAACTTACCTAATATACGTATAATTTGAAATTGGTATTGAAATCATAAATAAAACACACGACACGTGAGCATAATGCTGTATGCTTCACTTATAGGAACTTGCGGGCAGCAGGATTATGTTCGAGGTTATGTTTACATGCTGTCACTTTTAACCCTTTGTGGTCACATCTCTGTAGAATAACTTATTGGTCACACACGGGTAAAATTTACCCTGCCAAGTTTCAAATGTGAAAACTATCAGTCCGATCGGGATCGAAAAAATACTAAAAAATGAATAATCTAAAACATGTGCCAAAAGTTGGTATGTCAAAATTCAAATCACAAGGTGTTGAAAAAAAGTCGTAAATAGGTATTTTGATTTTAAAAAATGCTGAATCGTGGAAAAAACAATACTACAGAATTTCACAATTCATTTTGTTTTAACGAAAAAATGATGAATCGTATAAAAAAAAGACAATTCTCTTCTATTGATATACTCTCAACACTATTTGATAGCTGTTTAATCAGTATTTCGTATTAATTAGATGATTTTTATTTTTCGACAAAAAATGATGAATTGTGAAAAAAAACATAATATTGATTTGACAAATTTTCGTTTTTGATAAAAAAAAATGCTATATCGTGGGAAAAAACACAGTTCTCTTTCATTCATATACTCTAAACACTATTTAATAGCTGTTCAATCAGTATTTCTTTCGAAATACACTAACATAACCTCTTGATCGGGGAGCGATACGGGGAAAAAAACACAATATTAATTTGACGACTTTTCGTTTTTGATAAAAAAAATGTTATATCGTGGAAAAAAACAATTTTCTTTTATTCATACTCTAAACACTATTTAATAGCTGTTTAATCAGTATTTATTTCGAAATACACTAACGTAACCTCTTGATCGGGGAACGATACCACTATATATGAAGGCGCACATATAAGTATATAATTCTTTTTTTTTCACCGTTTCTGCCCCAAAAAGAGAAAACGGAACGAAATTATTTTAATAACACATTGAACGATAAAAATATTTATATAAGGATATAAATTTTTTCAAGATACACCGGTATTCACGTCACTTCAGCCTTTCAGCCTGGTGTCAGAATTTGATGAAACCAACTTCAATAGTAGTCGATAGCGCAATAGGTAGCGTCCCGGGTTAGTAAGCAAACATTAGGTAGGAAACTTGTAGGTAGGCGGTTCGAATCCCGGCTCAAGCAGAAATTGTGTAACTGGTAAACATCGAAATATAAGTTTTTTTTTTCTTGTTATATTTTTTTTCTCTTTTGACCCTCCATACTCCCAAAATTTGATCAACTCTCGGAGAAAATTGGAGGCTTAAAAAAGGTTTTAAGGAGGGCTGAAATTTCGACTCGGGGTACCTGAAACATCCTAGCGACATGGAGGCCATGTAATTCCGATTTCGGAGTGATGCATGATTGCTACGTATCCTCAATGTAACATTGTGACTTCTCTGTTCTGTAAAATTTATGCATCAGCAACGTAACTGGCATGCAGCCATTCAACGCGATTGTTACGTAACTGTAGCTTCATATGTGGCGGACATTTTAGAGTGTCTGGACTGCCACATTCACGTTACATACGACATACCTGTTACATTTAAGGAACCGAGTGTAACATAATTGAAATGTATTTGTTACGAAACTGTGTTGCCTGGGTCAATATAATCGCGACGAGAGAATTTCATTTATGATGAATTTCAATTGAACCCGCGGTCTCACAGTCACGTTTTGTTGGATATTTTAACTGTATCGTCAGCCGAATGTATTCACATCGGATACAAAAATCAACGTTTTACATTGAATCACAGACAGTCAATTTTTCAGTGACATTATGTCGTGTACCAAATCATACGTCCTATCGCTAAATTTATATTATGATTGAAACGATGAACGTGTAATTGAAGCAATTATACACTAGGACGTCGATTTAACGGCCAGTGGCGGGACCGGCTCCGCATCGCACCTTGTTAAATCGAGGTAGCGTATGCCCACCCATGCTGTATCTGCGCATCGGCACTCCGTGCTACGGGCCTGATCGGGAAGACTAAGCGTCCCCCACCACGCGAAAAACCGATCGATACATGCGACGTGGTGGGGACTGTCTATTAAATCGAGGGCCATTAAATCGAGGTCCTAGTGTATACAGATGTACAATTGAATACTTTTTTACACAGAATGAGAAATTCATGTTTGAAGAGTCAAGGAGAGGGTATGAAGAAATTTTTATTTTCTGAGTATACACTACCGTCCATAAGTATGGGGACACTCGCCCCAGATCCGAGCCACACAAGAAGTTGTATCGCTCGTTGAAAAATGAAGATATCTCAATTTCCCAAGCGGCGTTCTAAAAAGGACATATTTAGCTTCATTTACCTTTTTGGAAAAATTTTTGCGATTTTTTTTTAGCCCGGTACGCACTTTGAAAGATGGTCATTTTTTGGCTTTTTTGGAGGGTGGAAATTTTCCCACATATCTCGTAAAAAAAATTTTTCAACTTTTTTTCTGTGAAAAACTTGAAGCGGGGAGTACAACCTTCAATCTCATTTTTTGGAAAATTTTTTACGATTTTTTTTCGCAAAAATATTCAACTTTTTGCAAAAAACGACCATATTTATAAGGGGTAGTCTCACTCTGAAACTACTGGGTTGTCGTAAAATTACTAAGAGGGTAAAAAGTTGCATACAATCATTTTGGATGTATCACATTTTTTTCAGAATTAACAAAACAAATTCGAAAAAAATATTTTTGTCAAAAATAAAACAAAATTTTTTTTTTTAATTTTTTCTTAAATCAACGAAATATTTTTTTTATCGTGAAACATCGGGTCTCTTACCTCATCTACACGGCTTTTTCATCGTCGTTTTGTTTACATTTGTTTCGAACGTCGAGCGGCTGCCACGTCTCGTCAAAGCTGTAATCGCAGCGAAAGGTGGCTTTTTCGATGAAAAAGCCGTGTAGATGAGGTAAGAGACTCGCTTTTTCAAGATAAAAAAAAAATTTCGTTGATTTAAAGTAGTTCGGCCGTCGTACGACTGTAGCCAAGTTGGCAACTCATTTATATCGATTAAATTTACGTCTAAATTATTAATAAAATTAATGAACACTTACATTGATAATATTTTTATCACATAAATGTCATGAAATGCTTTAAAAATATCGTCAAAGATAAAGTTTATACTTTAACTTGACTAGTTAAGTGATTGAGTCCGCCATGATTGTCCAATGTTCGGGTAAAGTCGGCTCGCTGCCCCTCTCGCCCCTCCGCCCCCCGTGCCGGTGCCGGTGACATATTACACATAACCTAGCTGCGACATTTGTATAACGCGAAAGAAAAGTTATGAAGTAATGGCACCGAGAAAAAGAAATGGTCAGTTCGTTAAAAAAAAGCGAAGCTATTCGACGAATTAAAGCGCGTGAGTTAATCTCAAAAATAAATTTTAAAAAATCTATAAAACTCGACCAAAAAGTGAAAATAAACGTAAACAACACTGGTCGAAGAATTGTGGATACAGCTTTTTATGGTTAAAAAAATTGACAATTCAAAAGATGACAATTCAAAAATTATACATGAAAATTCATTGGTAAAATTTAGTTTATTCGTGATAAAAAAAAAAAATGTTATTCACTTTTAAAGTTTCTCGAGAATTTAAAATTCCCGCGATTACCGACTCTGCCCGAAGCTTCAATCAGCTGTTCCAGCAGTGCAACGTAAATGTCTGCCATCCGCTTCCGAAACGTCGAAAACAAAAGTTCTTTTATGTTTTCTTTTTGAAAAGCACCGTAAGGTAATGTTTTTTTGAAATAAACAGAATCTGCGATAAATTTCCTTTATGGTGGAAACTTTTCTGAGGCTCAACCACCGATTACTTTTTTTACAATTAACATTATTGTGAGTTCTTCCATAAGGTACTGTATTAAAAATCAAAATTAAAAAATGAAATAATTCAAAATTTTGCCCCGCAAGAGCCCCCCAAAATGTGCTTATTGTAATCAGGGGACTTTTAACTGTTATTCACCGCAAAAATTGATGGACATTTACCGTACTTGCTCAAACAGCCGAACTACTTTAAGAAAAAATAAAAAAAAAAAATTTTTTTAATTTTTGAAATTTTTTTTTTTTTCGAATTTTTTTTCTTAATTCTGAAAAAAATGTGACGCATCCGAAATGATTTTATGCAACTTTTTACCTTCTTAGTAATTTTACGAAAACCCAGTAGTTTCAGAGTAAGACTACCCCTTATAAATATGGTCGTTTTTTGCAAAAAGTTGAATATCTTTGCGAAAAAAAATCGTAAAAAATTTTACAAAAAATGAGATTGAAGGTTGTACTCCCCGCTTCAAGTTTTTCACGGAAAAAAGTTGAAAAATTTTTTTTACGAGATGTGCGGGAAAATTTCCACCCTCCAAAAAAGCCAAAAAATGACCATCTTTCAAAGTGCGTACCGGGCTCAAAAAAAATCGCAAAAATTTTTCCAAAAAGGTAAATGAAGCTAAATATGTCCTTTTAGAACGCCGCTTGGGAAATTGAGATATCTTCATTTTTCAAAGAGCGATACAACTTCTTGTGTGGCTCGGATCTGGGGCGAGTGTCCCCATACTTATGGACGGTAGTGTACATCTGCTCAAGTGATTCATCGCCTTCTTAAATTGAAAGTAAAAAAAAAATCGAGATCCAAAGATGAAGTGATAAAAAAAATATAAATATCACACGTGCCCATAAGAAAAAGCTGTCATCGATCATTTTTCGTCGGGAGCGCGTGGAGTATCCACCGAATACATGTTCCATGCTCCTGCCATACAAAAAGTTATATGTCTAAAAAAAAAAAAAAAGGGTTTCAATCCTGATGAAAAATTCTGTACCTCACTACCTTCTGAATTTGAACTCCTCGATAAACATGCGCACAACATAATTCTTGGGTAATTGTCCGATAATCGGTTCGCGTGCGCTTCGATGAGGAAAGTGTAGTTTTGATAGCCCTCGGTGGTGTGAGAACATGAGACTCTGTGGAAAAAGCGAGCTAACAAAAAAGATATAAAAACCACGGAACTTTGCGAGCTGGAAAAAAGGGTCGGCAAAAAAAAACGTTCTCGCCAAGTTAGTCACGAATGAGAAACGATAGAGGGTTGAAAAAAAAACAAAATGGAACGAGCATTCGAAGAGCTCTGGTAGAAATAACAGAAACAAAAGAGGCGGGGGGATGAAGAAAAAGCGTGCGAGAGAGCGCGAGGCTTGTTTATGGCTCTTGAAAAAGGTCGGAGCTTTTTGCTCTTTCGTCGTTTTCTGTATGAGGATGAATATAACGCCATGCGTCAAGCATTTTGCAAAAGAGACTCGCGAGAGTGAAAACTGCGGGCCGCTTTGTTGGACCTCGTCACGATAAACAATTCCGTTTGCTGTATAGAAAAGCCGTTATGCATAAATATTTCATTCTATTTGAGCCAGAGCCCGACATAATAAGCGCGCGCGCACACACACACACACACACACACACACACACACACACACACACACACACACACACACACACACACACACACACACACACACATGCACACACATGCACACACGTAGACCACGAAAACGACGAGTTCAAAAACAATTTCACATGACCATTACCCGTTGTTGTAGATATGAAAAACATCAAACTTCAATGGTAAATAACTCGAATTCTATATACGGCAGACCAATTTCGTTCATAAGAGATTTATTTACATTTTTTCATGATGTTCAATTCTAGTATGTTTTAATAAAAAGTTTAAAAGAAGTGCTCCCTCGTGGTATATACCTTAATTCGGATACAAGTAAGCTAAATACCAATTATTAACCTTTAATCATGCGTAGCAGAGTGCTCAGTTCTCGTACCCTTGATCAATGACAATGCTGAAGTGTCTCCAATACCAGCACACTACAAAATACATGAATTTAAGCTATCACACAGGCACAGGAGCCAGTGTAGACAGAAATAGAAATGGGTTCATAATATCCTTCCACATCATCCATAAGCCATAACGCACTTTGAAAATGAGCGAAATAACTGCAAGATTTACGATTATGTTCAGCACGACGTGGAAACATGAGAGAGAGAGAGAGAGAGTGGAATAGTTCGATATGTAGACGAGTATAGGATCGATGGTGTATTTATCTTATCCCCTCGGCGAGTGATCGCGTTATCACCATGTATACGTTAGTTAATGGCCCCATTTCGCTGAATCGCATCGACAGTTTCCAATCGACATTCTGCATCTCGGTTTTACTACCATTGCAACTGATTCATTCGATTTGCGGCAGCGTTTATCCATTCGATCCTAGCTAAAGCTATAACTTCCGTTCGCATCCACGTTATGAACGGACGTCAGGCTCAGGTGAGCTGACCTTCGATGATATTTTCGAAATAACCAACTGATAGAATTGTATCTGCAAGTAAAACACATTTTTTTATGCCCAAAGAATCATCGATCATAGATTTTTAATACTTGTCTTCTATCGCAATCGATACTTTCTTATTACTATTCTTTATCAATTGTCAATACACTGGAGTTTCAATTTCGTCAGTGTTACGGGGAAATGACTGACGTAACCGGGAAGGTAAAAGCTCCGCCGAAGGGGATATACGGATGGCTATATATAATGGCTTAGCAAGAGAAGCGTCGTTTCGATAAGCACGAGATGCCTCGGGTGACGTTTATTTACATTGTTACGCTACCGGAGTGAAACAAGGAGAGTAGTTTCGGAGATGCCATTTTATGGGCAACGAGGAGCAGCATTTTGGGATTTTATCCGGTTTTATTAGCGTTGACGGATGCATTTCCGGCGCATGTTCTTGCCGCTTGCTGTTCATTCAGTTGAACAGCAAAAAGAGTGAAACAAGGCATATTTCATGGGCAGCATTGCGACGCTAGTGTATCCCTAAACACTGATGTCATGTGCGCGTGACAGGTCGCTCTGATACCATCTGTGCGTGAGAGATCGTGTGCCTGCTTTTATCGACATTTTATAAACGAAGTCGCATTTTAAGCTGCATCTTGCCCTCCTGCGTTTCTTGCATACATATATACGTATACATATATATAGCTCTCTATACACAAGAACAAGGAATAAGCATTTATTTTTTAATTTTTCATTCGGGTTATTCCTTCTTACATCTACTTTAGATTTTGACATCCTGTTTTTTTCACCTCTCTAATTCATTGTTAGGGATTACCCCTCACAATATGTTGTCCGTTTGTAACTTTTTCTGTCAAGCTAAAATAAATTTCCGTTTAGTAGCGTTTAACTTAATTTCGAAGTAACTCGGAGTTGACTGTCCCCCAATTATTTGCCATATCGATTTTGTATACAATGTTCGGAGAAGTCTGAAAACTCGCTTACGGGAAAAAAACTATTGGTGCTCACCATTAGAATTGAATAGTTATCATTGGAATTAAATAAGTTTTGCGATGCAGTTGTAAATATTGACATAGTTTTTTTTTTCCGAGCAGTTACTATAATGGACTATGACATTATCATCTTTCTGAGAGTAATAATGCTAGCTGAGGGTATCGGTACTTTGAATTCTTGATAGTTGTATTAAACATCATTATAATGAAATTTTATATTGAGTCCTAGTAACGACTGGAATAGTTTTCATTTTAAATAGTTGTCATTGAACGTACACATTAACAACTTACTGAGAGCTACACAGTAACTCTGAATCATATAGCCAACATTGGTATCAGTCACTATTCAACTGATTCTTGGCTATTACTATACAAAATAGTCACTACTCAAATTCGATGGTACCATTATTATAGAGCCCGCACATTTATTGCTGAGAATAGTGAAAATTTCATTTTCTTGAAAAAAAGATTGATTATGTAGAACCTTATTACACATAATCATTATCATTATGCGCATGATTTTTGTCCTAAGCCCAATAATTTCCATCAGATATATTATACATTTAATAGTCTTTCTCTATAGTTGTCGAAAAACTTTTGGGAGGATTTAATTTTGAAAATTGTTTCAATAATTTCCACTATACTTCTCAATATCTTATTCCCAAGAGCATTGTCCAATAGACTTTATTAATTCTACCTCAAAGTTATTAAAAATTGTACTATTGCCGGGTAAGCAATCGCTGACCTGAGTTAAAGTATAGCATTATATAGCTGGCAGTTCGGAAATATCCTTGCGGTAACTATTTGCATAACTATTGGAATTTCGCACAGTTTATTTATAACCGGCATCGGGAATTATTAGAAGACTGCTATATCTCCATTCTGAAGCGAACAATTCTGACTACCCGGAAAGTCTATTCTGGACCAATAAAGGCACCGACGGAGGAATTTCTAAAAAAAAACCCCAATATAAATTGCATCTTTTATATTTTATTATTATTATTGTTTCCATCGTCTACCTTTTCCGGCCGTTACGTTGCTCTCTCCTTTGTTCCCATTTCTATTCTATTCCGTGAAACCCACCGGAGGGTCTCCCGCAATTAGTCTTTTATAATGGACTTCTGTATCGGATTCACACAGGGGCTCGGACAAATTGCGGAAAACTTGGCCGATACAGGTAGCTTATTCACTGTAGGTAGGTTATTCACTGAGTATCAGCTGAGTATCAGCCCTCGCAAACTCTGAAAAACTGCCCCTGGCTTAATTCGATAAAACTGATCCTGCTTAACTCGAGAGATCACCGGAGCTGCACAGCGGTCAAGCTGTCGGTCGATACCAAGTATATCGAGTGATTATAATTTTAACTTGAGCATAGTTGGCTCTTTCGAGGACAACATTTAGTGTTCTCATTCGAGTTTTTCATCAGCTCCAGCTGTCCGCTGTACAGCAACAAAGGCATTGATTTAAACGTCATTTCAAATTATTTCGCTTCGTGCTATGAGACATACATATATAGCTGCAATTCCATAAAAACAATTCTGGATATCCCAGATCCATCCCGTCAAAGGGACGCGTAAAATGATAAGTCAAACTCCCGAGGGTATACGAGTGATAAAGTCGAGGGGATATCGCATCGCGTATATGGAAAGAAGTAATAACGATCGAAGAGGCTGATGATAAATACACGACGTACATAGATTCGTACACGAGTATAAAAATGCTGAAGAGAGATAAATTTGGACGTCCACGCAACAAAGCTCTACGAGTATCTAGTTGAGTGAGCTCAATGCTTCACAGTCAAACGTGTATGCGAATACTGCCGTTAGTAATTTTTATTTAAACATCCCGCCAGTCAAGAGAAGAGCCATACAGAGAGCGACCTCTGTGTGGCAAGATAGGTTGGACGATAGTTGCGCATTTACAGCATCGAGGGCTTACGGATAGGAGCTTAAAACAAAGCAAACGGATTTCAGAAAAGGCCGTTTTTTAATTGTAAGTGCGAGTCATCGTGAGTTTGAATGCAAGACGGCAAGTGTGAGTGGCAGATTCCTGCAAGTGCAAATATGGGGTGACCGTATACATCGAAATATATACTCGTATACATTTGCTACAGTGGTAAATTTCGCGATGCTTTGGTGGTATTTTTACTCCTGACCTAAAGGGGGAAGCACAAGTATATGGAAAAAAACCTGCTTATGGCGTACTGGAAACTGGCGACTTTTTTCATCACGCATTTCACTCGTATATGCATTATAAAGTAAACCTAACGGTTTTGGGTAGGTTAAAAACAAATCAATAGGTATCTAGAAATGATAACGCATGTACCAAAAACCAAGGTGACGTGAAAATGAATGCAGAAGTCCTCTGTGACGACTGGACTATGTTACTTTAATCACGGAAAATTTGGGAATTTAGCGAAATAATGATAATAATAAGTGCAATGAAAATAAATGTACAGGGATTTCTGAGCAAAAAAAAATCATTTTTTGAAATTATTGCATGTTGATAGTTAATCATGGTGAAACTATGCAAAAAGATTTCTTTTATCCTTGAATAAAAAATTTGCAGAATGATAAGCATGAAAATAGTTATTGCACAAAATTTTTCAATATTGAAGATATGGCGCATGTTGAAAGAAAATAAAACTGAAAATTTGTGCTTCTGCTTATTTAAATTTCCCGTTTTTAAAATCTTCGTTTCTGAAAAATTTTATTTCCAATATTCCAAAAATCATTTGCCTATTGCTTTCTGCCCAATAAGATGAAATTCGGTTAACATTTTCACGAACACATTATTTAAAGCTTCTATTATCATATTTGTAGAAAAGTTATTTGACGTTACGATTGAAAAATTTACGAGAAATAATTCATTTTACATTTTGTACGAAAAAAATACTTGTGTACATAAAGTCGAGAATCCCGTAATTATAGTTGTAGACTTTGAGCGATTTGTCACATTTTAATGCCAAAAAGAAAACTGTTTTCTTTTTTTTTTATCTGACGGTTTTTTTTACATAAGCACAGGATAAATGAATTTTTTTTTACTAAAGCAACATTTCTTGTTAAATTATATCAAATGAGAGTTTTTAAAAACTCGATAATTCGATGAGCGTATATAACCAGGATTGCAATTTGTTGTATATTTACCAAAATTCATGTAGTCTTTGTGCTATTGGTACTATGAGGGCTTAAAAAATTACAAGCTTTTGTTAATAATTGGTGAAAAAAATTGGGCTGCAGGTCAAAAAGTTAAATTTTGATGTTTAATCCGTGGACAAATCACAGAGTGATTTAGCCATGATTTAGCCGTGATTTCACTTCGACCGACTTTGACGATTTTTTTTTTTCATGTTTTTTTTACGGCTTTACAGCAATCGCCGACAGGTTGGCGTGTCACTTTCATATAAAAATTTTGCAAGTACGATAATCATCATTAGTTAAGCTCGTACGCTGCATAAAATACGTATAGGCAGTATTGTGTGTGTGTATCTGTGTATGTGGGTGTGTGTGGGGAGGGGGGGGGGGAGATAGTGTATACATGCACTGAAGCACGAGGTATACTGTCAAGCGTATTTGCGTCTAAAACAAAAGTTGTGTTATCCACGCTGTAACTATATACATATATAGATAATTGGTATGCGCTATATATATATATATATGTACGGTACATTAATCGCTGGTGTACACTCACGAAACTCGTTGGCGATTCAAAATTAACCCCCTTATCCAGGTGAGCGTGCGAGAAGCACGTCTGCTTATACAGTTCTCGATTCAAATCGTTATACCAAAAGTCCACCATCATATCTCACTGTTCACGTGATAAGCGAATTCAACTAATTCTCGTACGTAATCTTCACTTGGTCTCTCTCGATTTATTCGGCCTCGTGAATTCTGTACACTTTGATTTTTCATTATCTACGTTTACGTCCGGCTGCTCTAAAAGTTAGTAGCCACAACGTACCCTTTCATTATTCAAAGAAAAACAAAAAAAATGACATTTTTGTTGTTCTAATGCCCGCAATTAATTTGCAGTGCTCGTGATCCTAATACGCGAAATAACCCCTGATTGCGGGGAATTCTTTCGCACGAGGCAATAAAAGAAAACGGTTAAGGGTGTTGGAGATATTAAGTTGTCCATGTCCATGTCTTTCTAAGAGCTTGATAGTTCTGGAGTTCTTATCATACCTGCATGAGATTCGAGATTTTGTACCATACGCATTAAGGGATTTAATCAATTTTCGGAATCAGTGCGACTGCAGAAGTTGTTCTGAAGACTGCGATAAATAGCAGACGCGATATACCATAATTTTTAGATAATACAGAGCTCCGGCCTTTCGGATGCCTTTTGGAGCCTAGAACAGTGCCTGTCTTGGCAGCTACGAGATTCACTCTTATTACGGTGAAATCGATGTACTTGTTATGGCTATTTCTACTATTGTACTATTTCATTTTCGTGGTTGTAGTCCAGCATCCTAATCCTGATAATTCGATAGTATTTACATCAATCTGAAAAAAAAATCGACTCAAAATGTTTCGCACAGACTGGATTATATTGAGAGACCCGTTCTCCAGAATATGGTCGCCAAAACTGGGGCAAAATATGGCAGAAATTCTTACATCTACGTTATATGGATTCAATCATTGTCAATACAGACTTTTCCTAATTTTTTTTTTCAAATTTATGTATTTCATCTGAACCGAGGAATTCCTGGTTAGCGGACCAATCCCATGTCTGGAATAATTCCGCGTTATTCTATTACGTGAAAGTAACTGTGGGTGACTCCTCAAAACTAATCAGTAAATTTTATTCACGTGGTGTAGAAACTAAATGGGAATGGTAAAGTCTGCGTCCGATTTCAGAATCCCGCTTTGATATATTCAAGATTTTATCTGCCTATATACCGTACTATATAAGCATCATAATTATGATCATTATTCATCGTTATTGTTTTTATAATTATTATTATACAAGTCAAGTCGTAGGTCTGACCTTATCTCTGATCTCCTGGCGCATCTTCTCCCGTTCTTCCTCCAGCTTGCGATGCTTCTCTTTCCTCCTATCCTCAGCCTCTTTGATGGCTTCCTGCCGTTCCCTCTCGGCTTCCTCTTCCTTTTCCTTGTCATCTTCGTCGCCACCCTCCCCACCTACCGCACCTGCAAAACAAAGAAAAATTCATGAAAATTAATCGTTTTAGTTGTATTGTAAAGGGTTTCGGTCATAAAAAGTACTGTGACGGGAATCTCGCGATTCGCGTCACCTTCGGCCCATCTCACCATCCTCGACGCCGGGAGAGCCGTTGAGCGCCAGGTAATCTTTTTAATTCGACGGCGGGAATTACCAAACCCGCTAAACGTACGGTAGCTGGACTGACCAAAAATGAACGGAAACGAAACTTAATCTAAAAGGGATGCCGGCGCGTCGGATGGCGAGATCGGTGACGGTATACCCGATTCGCTCAGTGTGTAGGTTGTGGAGAGAGGGCGTGGACGGCTGGCTAACTCTCGAGTGCCTTCAAAAACGTAATCTGAAATAAATGAACTCAACTCGAAAAATAACGTAAGGGGCCTTGGTTCAGGCTAATTTATTGCGTAATCGATAGCTTAAATTACATACCCACATCATAACCCAAATTTCGATAACATAAAAGGAAAAGCAAAACGAGATCTCGGTAACGAATCAAACGGAACGGTAGCACGATAACGGAAGCGATGACGAATGAAACAAAGTCGAGAACGGCGAGAACGTCGGTAGCACAAAAAAAAAATTACATTCGGTAACGCTGAAAAGAAGGTCGAAATTTATGAACGATAACGTCTGTAACGGGAACTGAACACGGTAACGGGAACGGTAACGCCAGATCCACAATCAGGCGAGAACAAACGATAGCGGCAAAACGAGAACCAAAAGATAGCTCGGTAACAATCGATAACATAACGTGAACGTCGAAACGATAGCTCGGTAACAAACGATAGCAAAACGATAGCTCGGTAATAAACGATAAAAAAAGAACGAGAACGCCAAATGATATTTCGGTAACAAAAGATAACAAAACGGTAGCTCGAGAACGAACGGTAGCGTAACATTACCAAAACGAGAGCTGGAACGGTAGCATGTCGGGAGCTCCCCGAGGGGTGAACCGCTCGGGTCGAGAGTTGCGCCGCAAGAGAACGAATATTCGATCGATAGCGTGATCGAAGAGGTAACGCGAAAAGAGGGGACGATTACGCGCACGCGTAATATGATTACAAGCCCACTCTTCTCCGTACCTCACGCACACACGTAAAGCTCTAACACTGACACGAAACGGTGAAATTGGAACGGTAACACGAATTTGAACGAGGATATTTCGTAATAATCGATAACGGACAAATGCCTAGGTGTTATGGCGTTGAGGGTTCTTTTTACTGTGAGGAGGGTCATCCAAGGGGTATTCTTCGAGTATGAGGAAGATCGGGGACTGCATAAACTAAACCTAAGATAACGGCGATCGGGCAATCCGTGACGGCGGGGTGATCGCAATCCCCGCCGGCAACGGCCTTCCATACGAAAACGTAACTAAACCTACGATAACAGCGATCGGGCAATCCGTGACGGCTGGGCGATCGCATTCCCAGCCGGCAACGGCCTTCCATACGTAACTCAAAATCGTCCTTCTCTCCCCATACCCTTTACCATGAAGCGTCGAGATTCCCACTCGATCCTTTATACTTCCCTCGATAACGTATCCCGAAAGAACCGAATGTACCGGGTGGCTCGTTATTTCGGCCCTGGCTCACGGTAATTCGGTATTTTTCGTACTATTGACCCTATAAAACAAACTCGCTAACCGAACTCACGATAACGCGAAAACCAAAAAGAAACGATAACGAAACCCATACCCTAAATCTCAAAAATTATCCGGAATATCTCGCATATCTGCGCGTAAACGAAGGTCGGAACGACCTGTGACGCTAAAACTGAAAAATTGCGTCACAGTACATAGACCACGCCCTATCCCCGCGTTTTCGATGTTATGATTGGCTGTCACGTTCGGGGAATCTTCGATGATCGCCGACGATGATCGTTAAGTGCGCGCGCGTGTCTCGATCGCCAACGATGGTCACCTACGCGAGCGTGCGTCTTTCGAAACCGACAATTTTAATTTGATGAGAAAATACGATTTCATGTGATGGGAATAAGTATCGATTAATTAAAGAAGAAAATCGATTTAATGTCTATAATGGGTTTAGTCGATTGAATCGATTCATGATTAATGTTTTGTCACTCGGCAAGTTTTCAATGGTACGGGAAAATTGAGCTCATTTCACACGTTTTACGACAGGTGTAAAACCCTTGACGTGGATGGCAGTGATAAGTTAATGGATGTTTGCATATTCATACATGGGAAGTTTTATGTTAAATCGGATGGACCTTGATCCTCAATATGAAAGGTGTTTTGTCGTTGCTACGTTGTGGAACATTACGAAAAAATACTTGACGACAATTTTCAAATTTTTTTCTGATAATTGGTTCGTTTGGGTAGCAATAGCTTAACTTTCCGAAAAAAAAACTGAAAATCTCTTCTGTTGGGCACAATCGATTTTAATAAAACTTTTCCAGAAAATTCTTCGCGCCATGAAAATGTTATCAGCAAGCATATTCAGTTGTTCTTATTTGTGGCTTTAATTTTTTTTAGCGATATGATTTTGTGACATTTTCGTAGTTCAAGGATATCCCAAAACATTTTGAAAGAATCATCGACTGACAATCATGAATTATTCAAAAATTATGGTACATAAAAAATCTATAATATATGGAATCTTCACCAGAATATGCATATAACTTTTTACATGATTGTAATATGATTATTGTTGTTATTATTATTATTATCTGTAAATTAATTTCACATACGATATATACATTCAGATCAAATTTTTTATGTTTTGTCCTCTGTGCTTGGCGTGCATAACGTCACCAGCAATATTACTTGTCAGCAGCTACACTGTAAAAAAAAAATGGTAAATTCAACTCGAGAAATCGAGTTGAAAAAAATGAGTTAGAACAACTCAAATTGAGTTGGGTCAACCGAATATCGAGTTAAAGCATGTACATGAAATAGTTGCTTCAACTCTGAAATCGCGTTAACATATTCGGTCAAAACAGCCACCTAACGAGTTGACCGAACTCATTTCAGAGTTGAATCACTCACAACAGAATAGTTGGTCCAACTTTTTCTGCAGTTCGTTCGACTACGATAATTGAATGAAACAACTCAATTAACAGCTCTTTGAACCAAATATTAGGTTGATTCAACTACATTTGTGGTTTATTCGATTATCATGCGTCGTCATTTTGACTCTGAAAAAGAGTTGGAAGGACTCGATTAATAGTTCAATCGACTACATTATGTGGTTCTATTTATCACAATTTACGTTGAAACAACCCTTTTATGTGGCTCTTTGTACTACCATAAATGTTCGAAACAACTCTAGAAATAGCTCTTTTAACCAAATTTTAGGTTGATTCAACTACATTTGTAGTTTATCCGATTACTATGCGTCGTCATTTTAACTCTGAAAAAGAGTTGGAAGGACTCGATTAAAAGTTCAATCGACTACATTGTGTGGTTCTATTTATCACAATTGATGTTAAAACAACTCTTTTATATGGCTCGTTCTACTACCATGTATGTTTGAAACAACTCCATAAGCAGCTCTTTCAACCAAATATTAGATTGATTCAACTACATTTGTGGTTTATCCGATTACTATGCGTCGTCATTTTAACTCTGAAAAAGAGTTGGAAGGACTCGATTAAAAGTTCAATCGACTACATTGTGTGGTTCTATTTATCACAATTGATGTTAAAACAACTCTTTTATATGGCTCGTTCTACTACCATAAATGTTTGAAACAACTCCATAAGCAGCTCTTTCAACCAAATATTAGATTGATTCAACTACATTTGTGGTTTATCCGATTACTATGTGTCGTCATTTTAACTCTGGAAAAGAGTTGGAAGGACTCAATTAAAAGTTCAATCGACTACATTATGAGGTTCCATTTACCGCAATTGATGTTGAAACAACTCTTTTATGTGGCTCATCGTACTGCCACAGATGTTTGAAACAACTCTATAACCAGCTCTTTTAACCAAATATCATGTTGATTCAACTACATTTGTGGTTTATCCGATTACTATGCGTCGTCATTTGAACTCTGAAAAAGAGTTGGAACGACTCGATTAAAAGTTCAATCGAAACTCAAAATATAAATAAAAAATATAAATGTAAAACTAGCAAAGTTGTGTGAAAATGAATTCTATTACTAATCAAAATCGTCAAATGGTAATGGTAATGACGCATTCAATTTTGTAAGTGTCAGCCAGCATGCAGCGTATATCGGAAAATTGATGAACGAAATTCAATAGTAGTCGATAGCGCAATAGGTAGCGTCCCGGGTTAGTAAGCAGGCATTAGGTAGGAAACTTGTAGGTAGGCGGTTCGAATCCCGGCTCAGACAGAAATTCTGTAATGAGTGAATATCAACGGAAAACTTTTTTTTTCGTGTGATATCATTTCTGTTATATTGTTATCGCGATAAATGCATTATAATTTTTTTTTTATTAATTTTGAAGCTCGAAATTTAAGAAACGCGAAATGTACATCCGGTTGAATGAGCTACATCGCGAGTTAAGACAAACATAAATCGAGTTCGTTCTACCGAATATTTAGTGGCCTCAACTATATTTCTGCGTACGTGGACTTTATTTTTTGGTTGAAGGAGCCACAAATCGAGTTAAATATACCATCGGATCGAGTTCAATCAACCAAAAATGTGGCTGTTTTAACCATGTTGATAAGTCACATCAAATAAATATCAGGTTGAATGAGCCACATCGCGAGTTGAGACAACCACAAATCGAGCTCGTTCTACCGAATATTTAGTGGCTTGAACTATATTTCTGGGTACATGGACTTTATTTTTAATTGAAAGAGCCACAAATCGAGTTAATTGTACCATCAGATCGAGTTCAGTCAACTAAAAATGTAGCTGTTCCAACCATACTAATGAGTCACATCAACTAGATATATTGTCGAACCAGTCACATCTCGTGTTGAGACAACCACAAATCGAGTTTATCGTGCTACATATTGTGGTTAAAACGGCGCTATATATGAGTTGAATCAACTCGAAAATGTGGTTCGCCATATGTTACTCTAGAAATGAGTTGATTCAATCGTTTTCGAGTTGAATTTACCATTTTTTTTTTACAGTGTATGACACTTTTAAGCCTTGAAAATTAAAAATACGCTCTATCTCTATAATGGGCTTAAAAAATTATCTCGTAATGAACGCACAAGAGCTTCTTATGTTGGGCTAAATGACTTGTTAAATTTTTTTAAACTCTGTATCTGCCAAACTAGAGTCACGACCGAGTATAAACACAGCTTGAAATTTTCGTTTTTGTTGAAAGAATTTTCTGTGAATGTTGCACAAAAATCGAGTGTGGCCAAAACTCATTTTTTACTTAATCTCTTTATCGAGTGCTTTGAGCCCATTACGACCAAATCAATTTTGAAAAAATAAAAAGTTTGTCTTTTTTGGACAGTATAATAAAAAGGGGTAGTCATTAAAAATAGTAAGTAGTACGTAAAGATTACAAGGCAGGTCGTTTTGACGTGATAAGCCTCATATACGTAACTATTCGTGGCACGGGGATTGACCCAGTAACGGTTTAGCACGACATACGCGTATGTCTATATAAGACGACGCTAACAACGAGCACGGGTCGGAGTTTCAGCGTCATGGTACATCGTTTGTTCGATGACCTCAAAATTAGCAGTGGTTTCTCGACTTTTGGAGGGGACACAAGAGGAAGTGGCAGCTTCGAGTAGAATAAGCCGTGTGGTTTTGTGGTTGAAAATAAGGATGAGCGATATACAGCGGGTGAAAAATCACTGAGGAATACAATACTCGATGAATGCGGTGAGAAATAATTGGAACGAAATAATAATGATAATAATAAACTGTCACATTCATTTTCAAACTTAAACTATTACGAATACTCTTCCTAAAATTTATTAATACCAAATTCGAAAATGAAATTATTCACAATGAGTCCAAATCATGGGAAAAACGTTGTAATAGTTTTTTAACAATAATTATTTCTCGTTGTTTTGGTACAAAATAATGTCCAATCGTTTCAATGGAATTCGATGTGCCTGGATTTTTTTCTGTTCCACCCAGGAAATTATTAATATTTGTGAGGTAAACGTTCTTTAAATATCGTAATTTTCAAACATGATCCTTGGAGTGGCAATGACAGCATATAAACGAGCGGGTCGCATAATCGGTAATCCGTTTTCCCGATCGAGAATAATGCAAAGGTCGTTGAGTGAGGATTCGACCTCGAGCTCTTGGGGCAGGGCGGAGGCTTGAATTCTCTGGTACTAGAAGTACACTCGAGGAATCGAGGCTCGTCGAGCTTTTGTCGAGGAGAGCTTCGCAAACATTGACGTGACAGCTTTATATCAGAGCGTTCAAACAGAACATAATACGCAGTGTCATCGGTAGGGATATTTGTGGAAAAAAACGAGTTGATTGCCAAGGCAAACTATTTACAGGCTGTCTGTTAATTGGCTGTGAAAATTATGACCACAATGATGCCATTTTTGTTGCCATGCACATTATCGATCGGTTGAGCTGTAATGGTATTGGTAACCAATTATATGGTTGGTACAATCACTATGCGTATTGATACAATAAATTTTAAAACAATTTTATTGGTGTCAAGAAAAATCAAATGCGTGTGTCCTCTAACCCATTTCGGCAAGCAGCTTGAGCTCGATAACTCAAAATTTAGAAAACAAAAAAATCAAATAAACATTTTGATTTTACCTAAACTCACCGTATCAAACAAGCTGTGATTATAGTTTTTCAAATTTTTGGTTTTGTTGAACATGTAAAAAATTTCCGACAGCCGCTATTTTTTGGGGATGGTTGGTTATTTGCTCCACCCTCCCGCTTTTTGTCATTTTCAGCAAAATTACGTTGACGCGAGAATGTCAAATACCCATTTTTTTGTAAGTGGTCGGTTTTTTCCTACCCTCTTGGTTTTTTTTTATCGCTGACAGCGGAGCCACGCGGCGTAAAAATTTGTTTCATTACCCTAACACGGAAATAATGCTCACCGGCCAATTTTTTTTTGTGTTTGGTTTTGCCCCACAGGGTGGATTTGCCCCACCTTCCTCTATGTTATACGTATAAGAGTTCAAAAGCCATGAGAAACGAGACGGCTCTTGTTTTGCATATATTATTAATCGGTCGTGAGCGAATTGAGTTTGCGAAAGTTTCGCGATGGAGATTTGCGCGTATCCGCGAAAAGCTCGTCCGTTTTATACATGAAGAAGAGATGGATGACGGTATAGTTCGAGAGCAAGGAAGAGAAAGAGAGAGAGAGAGAGAGAGAAAGATGGCAGAACTACAGGCATATCAGTCCGGAGTAGTCTAGAGCAGTACCTTCAGTTTTTTTCCCCTTCTTTTTCCATTTTATTCACGCATTAATTTTCCAGCACTAATTGGAATAATCTGAAGTCTCCGTGCAAGCGCGAATCGAGGACACGAGGAGAGAGGGAATTAAATCGTTTGGGAGCTCGCTCGAGTGGGAACGAGCTTAATGAAAACAAAAATGGTCGAAAGCGGGAACGATCTTCTTGGCTCGTTAATTTCTGCACGAGGGACGGTCGACTTGGCAGAAGAGTTTCAAAAATCCGGGGACAATCGAGTGCTTGGGAGATTTCGCTCTCTCCGCGTGAATTTTAATGCATCCGTGAATAAACGTCATTGGAATATACGAGACGAATAGGTAACTAGGGAAAGAGGGCTGAAACGATGGGGCGTAGATGAGTGGAGGAAAGAGGCTCGCAGAGAGGCGATATTCGAGTAAATGAAGCAAACGCTTGTGGGATTATACGGTGAGCACTCGCGGGCGTTGGTAAAAATGGCCCCTACCGGTTTGCGACGAATAAGTGGTTACGAGATATTGAGAGCTATTGTTTTTTTAGCTTTAATTTTTTTTCCCACTTTGAAATTTTGGGTGTATGGCAGTAATATTTAGCCTCCTAAAGGGAGAGCTCTGAGGAAAATTCCAAGAGGTGTGCCAATCGACCTGAAGGCTACACGGAGAGAAAAGTCCTAGAAAAATGACCGTGCTTGCCACTGTGAAGTGGGGGCAAACGACATGTTTGGGACATTTTCGACGAAAAATGAAAAAACTGCCCGGCAGCACAGAAATTTTTCTTAAACAGCATGGTAAAAATTCATGTGCTGCCGGTCAATTTTTTTCATTTTTCGTCGAAAATGTCCCAAACATGTCGTTTGCCCCCACTTTACAGTGGCAAGCACGGTAATTTTTCTAGGACTATATTCTCTCCGTGTACACTTGTGAGTCGCCTTTTAAATTTGATTATCCGCGCTAGCTTCTTTCACAAGTTGAAATTTATAATGAAGTAAAACGGTGTTTCAAGGTGGGGTCATTCGTTAAAAAATTAAAAAGAAATGTTTAAAAATGAGATGTGCATTGAAAAAAGTTTTTTGCCGCTCTTTCATGCAGTGGATCTGTTCAATTTCAGGTCAAAATTCACCATGTGAAAGGCAAGCCCAACAGTCAAATCTAAGAGGTGCCTCAATCAATGAAATATGTTTGGTATTTACAATAACCGGTAATTTTTTTCTGTACGAAACCACCTGATTGATGTATGTGCAGTTCGTAAAAATGTATGGGGTATTCCACAAAGAAAAAAACTTCTCAATTATATGGGTGCAAAAAAGTATATGTAAGCTACGAGGTTATATAAAAATAAATTCATGATCAATGAACTCTATAATTTTAATAAATTCTCTATTATATTTGTACTGATACTGATGGGGGCACCTGCCTTGCCCTGTCGGGCTTAAGGCTCCTTCATACACTGGACGCATAGTTTTTCTGTTCATTTACGGAACTAATAGTTTCCTGTTGATTTCGCAACCTCTTCGATACCGGCCCAGTGTATTTGGGAGAACCTGCAATTTTAGGTGGGTTTCGTACCACCGAGCTCGCAGAAAAAGTATTTGGAAAATTCCATTGGTGCGGGCCGCAGGATCGAACCCTTGCCGCCTGCGTGGCAGAGTCCAGAGTTGGACCAACTGGGCTACTGCTCGCTTTTCTATTGGATTTACAATAATATACTCAAATTATTATATTATTTATCTTATAAACGTTTGTTATAAAGCAAATATTCCACTCTGAAAATTAAAAATTTGTGAATGAATCTATTTAAAAAAATTTAAGATTTGAAAATTTTTAAATAACTCATTAATTGATTTACCAACTTCATGTACAATATGGACGACTCTTAAACTGTTCAAGTACGCTTTTCGTACCCTTTTTTCGTCGTGAAATTACCATGCATATACACGCCCCATGTCACGGAATTCACTATAAATATTTATGAAATAAACTAATAAAAATGTCATGTATAATACAGAAAAATACAGATTTTTGTAAACATTAAACATTTTACCGATTGAGTCACCTTGTAGATTTGAATGCTGAAGGTAATAATTATAACGCCCCAATCAATAGGTGTATGTTATTTACATAGGACAAAAATAAATTAGAAATTTGTTAATTGCTTCCTCATTATTTTATCTTGCTCGTCAAGCTGCCTCTATGAGCAAGTCGATTTTTCAATTTTGGCTTCCGCAAAGAGGAAGCTTTGTCAGCGAGATACAATAATAAGGAAACAATGTGAAAATATCTCATTTCCAGGATTTCTTCTAATTTGTATAATTTGCATGATTTGAGGCTCGAAAGCCTAATTTTTTCTATATTTTTTGCAAGTATTTTTTCTCGACGATTTAAAGCATTTTAAGCACTCTGGCGGGAAAATCTCGTATTTTTTATTCACGAAATCAAAGCTTTCTCTGCGAGGAAGCAAAAATATTTTTTTAAAATATAAAACGCGGAGTAGAGTATAGTTTAGGGAGGGATTTCGTGAATATAGAGTAATGAAAATCTGATTTTGTAGGAAAACCCTTCTTCAGCAATAAAAAGATTGTCCGTATTCCATTTTTTTGCAAAAATCCCAAGAGCGGAATAAGCAAAGGGTTGCGTATAGTGAACTTACTGGAGTCTCAGTCCTGGAGCATTTTCCTGTTATCCCAGATATCGCGAACAAAAAAATATGAAAACTCTATTATATGGCTTTTAAAATCTCATGATTTTACCTCTACGACTCATGTTTTACATAGAAAAGAGGGTCGGTGGAGTAGCTTTTGTGCACTGGATTTTACCACGGTAGACTGTGAGTAGGGGATTGTACAGAACTTCATATTTTTATCTCTCTCTCTTTAGATATGCAATTCGGGTAGTTTATTGTCGGGTTCGTCTCTTAAAATGGACCGGGTACTTAGAAAAATAGTATGGACTGATGAGAGATAAATCTCTCGTATATTTCGCCTCCAAAAGATAGGAAAATATTGAGAATTCAAATTGTTCTCGCGAGTATAACGTTTTTTCCAATTATCTATTTTGAAAAACCAATGCTATTAATTTTTTTTTAATATTCTACCGAGTATGCGATCCAAATTTCAAGAACAATTATAATATGTATTGTGTTAGGATATTTCTTATTTTGGGCCGAAAAAAAAAGTCCAGTCCCGCGGCCCAAACGGGTTCTCAATAGCTTAAAAAAATGTTAAAGCGGTTTCAAGCCGCTACTTTAATGAGAACGCGAATCCAGACAAGCGTACATTTTTTCGTTCAGGTAAAAAATTATTCGTGCTCTGTTGGTTATTTTTCGGGTTAAAAAGTTTTGGTGAAATTTCGATTTTTCGCACTTTCATTATTGTTAAATTTATTTTTCCGTTAACCATTATTTGATTTGGCTCACAAAGCTCATATTGCATGAGCAAGAGGGTTTTGTAATTTTCGCTTTTGTATATAGGAAGCTTCATGGGCCAGACAAGGTAACGTAAGAGTTTCCAATTTCCATCGTTTGTGTTCAGTTTAAAAAAATTATTTTTAATTAAAAATCTTCTTAACATTGCAGCACTTTTTCACCGATTTATTTTATACTCAATAAGGAAAATCATTGTCTCCTGGTTGATTGGCGTAACAAGTCCCATTGGACAGTCGTAAATTAACGAAAATGAAAAATAACGAAAGAATTGCAAACACCTAAAAATTTCATTAATTTCGGAGTCCTGTGTAGATACTGTAACAAAATTCAATACCAAACATCATCCCCTATTTGTGCAGGCAGTTTCGACGTGGTAACTAAAGATTCAAGGAACTCACAGCGCCAACAGAGATTTTTTGTGATTGAAAAATTTATAAATACTGAAATTTTTTAATATCTTTCATAAAAATCGTAACAAACGAAGGAATTTTAGCGCTTGAATTATATGTAAAATTTGGGCAACATTCGTCAAGGCGTGCTCGAAAAAATAAAAGACGACATCGTGGTCGCTTCTGCTCATAACGGGGTCTACGCAGGATTGAAAAGTGTCAATCATGCACATTGATTATGAGATTAGAAAAAAATAATTTCGAGAAAACATTTTTTTTTGCATTGAAAAATTCGAATTTTTTATTCAAAAATTTGAACGGTTTGTAACTCAACATTTTTTTTCACACGGTTTTTTTACAATTTTTTTCTATACGATGGTGGTGAACACACATATATTTATATATATGAAATGTCTGCACCACCTCGAACTACAGAGTGGTTGTCAAGGGACGAGAAAATCCTCCTCAAGCTCGTGAGTTGAGAATCGGCGTGGAAGCTGGCAGAAGAGAGAGAGAGAGAGAGAGAGAGAGAGAGAGAGAGAGAGAGAGAGAGAGAGAGAGAGAGAGGGAGAGAGAGAGAGCGAGAGAGCGGTATTTATTGTGCGCCCGGGGACAGAGTCCCCTCAAGCGAGAGAGAGAGAGAGAGAGAGAAAGAGAGAGAGCTAGAAAGAAGGAGACAGGATGATAGAAGAGGACAGCAGCAGACATATAGGTAACCATAGGGAAAGGACTCGTGGGTCGAAGGTGTGAAGGATGTCGAATGTTGAGAGCCTGCTGGGTGATCCGATAATTTCCCTAAGTGCCCTCCACGTTCACCTCTCGTAGGCTTCGACACAGGTTCTTGTCTATATATATTATATATATACATATATAATTTCTCCCTTGTCCTTATCTCGAGCCTGTCTATTCTCTCACTTCGAATCCTGAGAGAGTTCAAGTCGGGCGTTACTCGCTAGCACTACTACGACTACTATTATCCTAAAATATACACCAAGAAACAATGGATTTATTCGAGCTTCATGAAGGTTTGTTGGAGTCAAACATAATGATCTTTAATTCCGTCAAATTTAGTAAGCGCTTAAAGATTATGATTCCAAAAGTTCATTAAAATAAAACGTTTTTATAATCTTTTTTCATTACGCGGACCATTGGAGAATATAAACGAAACAATTTTATAAGTAATTACTAATAATTGCGTGTTGATGATGGTTAATTACAACAGGATCTGTATTCTCCTAATTATTCAATGTTTATTTATCATAAATGATTTGAATTAACTTCGTAGAAAATTCAATATTTTTCGTATTATTCATTGTTTCGTTTGTTGAAGCGAAATGTAAGTTTGTGGATATTTTAATGAGATCAATTGAGACCGTACAGCTATATACCAGCAGAATTTTCACACCGCCAAAGCCAAGGATATTCCCACGTTATCTCGCTTTTCTCTTCGCAGAGCTTATATACTTTATTTTCTTCGTTTTATTTCCTCAGTTAATTTGACATCGACGCGATGATAATTTATTTACTCCAAGTTTTGCTCCGATCATCCAACAAGAATCTTTGCGCTGGGTACTAAATAACATGTAAATGAATCTACGTAGTATTTGTTAAGAGCAAAATTGCAATGGGAAAATCTCGGCTTGAGAGAATTACGAGCCGGCCATAAATATCTTTCTCCAAGAGTCGCGGTGTTACTATCCTCGCTCCACCGAAAAACAAGGCAAAAGAAGGCTGGTTAAGGTTGTTGTGGGGCCAGGTCAAAATGCTACAGTTGAACTGAATTTTTTTTCTAGATCTTTATAACCCTTCTGTTGATCATCCTGTGAATTTTAAGAGCGATCTACGGTCCAGTTTTTTTTTTTTAAATCAGAAACCCAACGTGTTTCATGTCCTTATCACATTACACTTATGGAAACGTTTCGATCGTTTTGCAGTATATTAGATATAACTGCTAAAAAAATGCTACAAAGAAGTTGAAAAAATAGGTACAATTCGACTAACTATCAAACTAACTTACTGTAGCTTAAAAAAAAGAATTTACAGCACCGTTATAAAATTATTAATATTTTCAATCGCGAATTTGCTCGAAAATAAAGCACACAAATATTAGGCTGTGAAAACATGGCAACGCGTAGACGGCACTAGTGCTACCTACCTTACTCACATTCAGTATACAGGCATGCACAGAGATCTCAAATGACTTCTTCAAGATAATTAACAAAGTATATTATTTATTCTCATTCTTCTGATCAATAATGATTATTCCATAAGTAGCTCACTACACACTTTTCCTTCTCAAAGAAAGAATTTTTTATCTGGACCGATATTCATCGTTGACACTAATGAGCAATCGTTTTCGAGGTTATGAATGGAGCGCCTATGTGTCAAAAGCTTCGTGACACTGCTACCAATCCGAGCATTATCATATGTTTTGACATACAACGTTGCCATATCGTTTCGCATTACTTGAGCGATAACAAATTATATAAAATACTTTCATAAAGTAATTAAAACATTTCCTATAACCATCAATTGGTCAAAAATAAATATTTTTATAGACACGTATAAAAAAATCGATCCAAAACGTATGTTTAATATGACGATTATTTTATAGCGAACAGGTGGTAACGACCAATCGGCCCCATGTATAAGCATAGGACGCTCCCCTCGTACTACACCCCCGACGGTTAGACCGCACAACAACCTTCAAAAGAAAAAAAAAAGTGTACATATATGTAGTTCAGAAAAACTAGATGTGTTTCACGGTGCATTTTCCAAGACTCGTTGTTTTCGATACAGCGCTAGTCTTTCGAAATTCTTATTCTGTTTTATGTCAGATCTGACTTTTACTAATATTTTGGGATAAACAATAAATTTCCAAAAATTATCATTGTGTCGAAAGAAAGTATTGGGAAATTAAAGTTGTCCCTGTTTCAACACGAATGAATTTCCCTTTACCCTGCTACATGTAGTACAGAAAAATAAATCAAAATCGCCCACAGCAAGATTCTTCGAATTCGTATTTTTTCCAGTAATTCAAAATTTGATATGGCAACGGATTGTCGATTGTTCGAATAATCTTTTGATTTTTGTCACCTAAAACTCCTACATGCAGGGCTTTTTGCAACAATAAAAAAAAATTAACGTCTAGCCAGAAAAACTCCTATTGTGGTTCAAAATTCCGTTAGATTCGTTGATGCGAGAAGTTTTTTTAAATTTTTTTTTCAAATTTCATAAATCAGGCCGTCAATTTATTTTTGCACCATTCTTCCATAATTCTCTGGCGATTTTCGAAGTGAACCTCGCGGCGACAATGATCCAAACGTCGCGATGAATCAAACAAAATTCTCTAAAAGTCTTTTGACAAATTCTGTTGGGGGAACACAATGGCATAAAAAAAATCTATCGTAGATTTCTTATAATTCAAAATATAAACAAATCCAAGTCTGCGATAATTTGTTTTCTGTATCACAGAAAATCATATCGGATTTCTTCGGAAAATTTGTTGTTTCGCGATTTGAAAAATTCAAAAATTGAAAAACGAGCAACAGAGCTAATTTACTTATTGAAAAAATTGAATAATTTCTATAAAATTATAAATAAATTGCAACTTGAAACTTTATTCTTGTCATACTTTTTGGTCGTTGTTTTTTTTTATATAGAATGCAATGGTGAATAAAACAAACTTTTTTTTTAAATAAGCAATTTGAATTTAGTAAAATGAAAAGAAAATGTGTTTACCAACATTTTATTAAATCATAAACAAAACTTCAGGGTAAAAATTATTTTTAGCAGAAGAAAAAATCCAAACTTGTTGGGCCTTGCTTTCCCATATTTTTGTATAAGGCTCACATTTTGCACACATTTAATTAAATTATTGATATATATTGTAACGGGACAGACTAGGCATAACCGTTACAATATAGCATATTTCGACATCCATTGTTTATATCCATATTTGATCAATTTCGCGCTTCCCCGAAATCCCAAAATAGAATCTCTCCTTCCGAGAAGCCCATGACGTCACCATCGTACCGTGTGCAAAAGCTCTAGAAGCTTGGCAAAATTGCCCTACTATAAAATCTTTGACCAATCAAATCACGGCGCCGGTTGTTCATGGAAAAGTATTTAAGATTCTGACGAGCAAGCCTCATTTTGATCAACGTTATCGGTGAGCATTATTCGAGTCAAGCGATTTCTTGACATTCTCCATTTACGACGAATTCTCGTCAACTTGCGATATTCACGTCGTATACCAACTCTCCAAGATTCTCAATGAATTCGAATTTCATTTCTGGCCATCGAGTACTACGAAATCGAACGACAGCGCTGCAACGTCATCTATCTCGAAAAGTCTTTTTCAAGACTCTTCGGGATCATCGTTGACTAGTCCTCCTTAGGACTAATCAATTATAACGTACTTGCTTGTCTTTCTTAAGACACAGCAAATCACAACTCTCGTTCATTCGTATTCAATAAAAGATTTCAGGTGCTAGGGAGTCTGGTTTGCTTGAAGCCCCCGCACTGCGTCGGGAAGTTGGAAAGCTAACCAGGTGTACGTCTCAGAAAACAAGACCTCGAGGTAGGGAACCGGAATCCTTGGAAAAACCCTCAGCACTGTGGCTGATGAGGGCGGGAACAAGGAAGAAGGTGCATTGCCGAGAAAACCTTACACGAGTGATAAGCTTCACGTATCCTCGTGAAACATTAACATCAATTCTTGAATCTTTTGACCTTCAGTCCATATAAAATTGAAATCCTTTTGAGATTCTTCTAAAATCATTTAAATTTAGGCGAGTGGCCCTCCACTCCCAGGACGCTGGTTAAACGCATCAATTTCAGTCAGCCGACAATAAGATATCAATTTTCGAAATATAACGAAAAATTGATTTAGTGTTTCCAATCGCTTCCCGATTGGAAACACCGTGAAACTTGCGAAAACACACACACACACGCGCATACACACACAAAAACAACGAACATTCACACGGGCAACCAGGCATAACAATAGAGAGACGTCGCGTCTCAAAGCACACCGAGTCTCGAAACATTACGTACAGTCTCGCGCCACATAACTAGCGAATCGAGACTCTAATGACTGACGTACGAACGAGGACAAAACGACGATTCGAGTCAGACATACGAACGCAGACTGTTCCTTAACATCTTAGATTCATTTATCCTATATTGCAGTCCCAATTAATATCACACCTATTCATCAACCGTTCAACTCCTTATTGCCCAGTTGCCGCTGGATTTAACTTTTGCGTGCCCCAAAGGAGACCTTGCTTCTCAAGGCTCTCCTCTCCTTTAAGTGGCCCACTTTTTACACGCCTATGATGAAGGGTCATGTTATCCCCAGGTCATACATGATCAATGGGAAATAACTGTAACTACCAATCTGAGGCATTCTCGAAAAACCAATAATAATTATCACATTAATTCGGCAAACCTCTCTCCTACACTAAACGTCACTGACCTCGGGCCTGTGTTGAACCTTCTGTTCGCCCGGATGAAACGACGGGGGACGACAGACGAACACACAAAATAAAATCATAACATTAAACAAATCAAAGCAAAATCGTGAATTCCTTCAATATTAAAATCGAGGAATGAAACGAAACGTTTCATATATATATATTATATATATATAAATAAATAAATATATATATAACTTTTCAAGTTTAAAAACTTTGCGTGCATAGGATACGAACATAAATTTAATTACCTATACATCTGTGTACTATTAAGGGATTGTTATCTTTATTCCCGCATTATTGTAGAGTCGCTATGAAGAAAATGTATTAAGACCATGAGCTACAAGACAAAAACAAGTTGTCGACGTTGAAGAGATTCTCGGGACATACTCAGGCGGTTATTCCCGAGTGCACCAATTCTGTATGTGTACGTGTGCGTTACGAAGATTTTGTGCCGGAATCGCGAGCAGCGTGAGAGCAACAAAACTCATGTCCCGAAGATAAGTGGAGCGAGAAGCAAGGGCTGTGGGACCTTCTTTGCATTTTCCGTGAGTTATTTTATGCTTGAAATTTCTTCCACCTATCCAGACCTACGTTTCACTCCAAGGATCTCGTAATCTTGATGCTGACGTTCCTCCGTATTGTGTTACTTACTATAGTACAATACGAGGGATAAAATGATGGAATCATAACAACGACTTCGTTCACCTCTTCACTAAACTCTCGCCATATAGTGGCAAGGACGTGAATGTACGACACCAATGTATCTATATATATGGCAAACGAATCTATATATGGCCACGAAGTTGCGTAAATAAAAAGCGACGAGATATGAGAAAAGCATTCCACGTTAAGAAAAAGTATCGAAAGTTTTGCGAAATTCTTCGATCTCGCTTTCGCTTGGTATTCGTAGAAAAACAAGAATGTTGAAAGTTATGGAATTACTGGGATTGTTCTGCTCAAAACTAGCGACTATAATCCAAGTCTCGGGTTATGTCTAATGTGAAAATTATGAGAGTAATAATTTTGCGTTGCACTATGCGGCAAGTATTCCGCTCTTACAAAAAAAGTCCATGTTTCTTTCACGTTTTATATTCATGAGCTTGTTATCGACCAAAATTAACAGTCACTACTGCTTGTAAGAAGTTAAAATTTCGAAAAATGCCAATTTCAGCGATTTTCAAAAGGCATGGACCGCCGAATCCTTTCGTGTATTTATTGTTTATAATGAAACTAACATTTTTGCCTAACTTCAAGACGATGCGATTTTTAAAATTTAATTTAAATCGATCTTTTTTTTATAAGAAAAAATTAATAAAAATGGGTTCATACCTATAGACCCGGGAATTAAGTTTGATAATATTAATATTTGACACGACTCTCTCGATTTAGACTGAAGTCTTAATTGGTCAAGGAAATCATATCAATTATTAATATTATTAAGCTAAATCCTAGAGTCAATAGGTTTTCTTGATGTATTTAGAGTTAAATCTAAATAATTGATCAAGAAAATCGTATCAAATATTTACATTACATATTAAGCTGAATTCCAGGGTAAATAGATATTCGATTCTATTTTTGTCGATTTTTCCTTATAAAAAAAAGATTGATCGGAATTAGATTAAAAAAATGATATCATCTTGAAATTTGACAAAAATGTTAATTTTATTATCAATACAAATATACCAAAGAATATAGAGATCTGTGCATTTTGGAAATCACCAAAATTCGCATTTTTCGAAATTTTAACCTCTTACATGCACTAGTAGAAACAATTCGTCATGCCAGAGCTTTTGCGACAATTTTTGTTTTTGCAACGAGGTACAGAATCGAAAACTCAAGTCTAATTTTGAACTGGTCTATTATACCGTTATTTGTTTTATAAAACGTAAACGTGCTTTATACGTAAATTGAAACTGTCGACTTCGCGAAAAATACGTATTAACGGAGGTGGACAGGGTAGAAAATACGGGAATGAGAACGTGAGATGGAATGAGGGTAAAGGGGCAACTTTGGGGCGGAAGCAGACTCCGCTAATAGTTACGAGTTAGCGCGCCAGGCAAACTGGGAAGAGAGTAAATAGATACAGAATGAATGCTAATGGGGCATAAGCCGTATATACTACAATATATACGTGTATATATATTAAACTATTGGTGCTGCGTCAGCTTAACCGTTCATGGAGAGTGCCAGCATGCCTGGTCTGATCATATCCTGGCTCTTTCCACTTTCTTGCATAGTCATATTGCTATACTACGCTTCTAGAGGTTACGAAATCATGCTATCACATTATAAACTTAAAGCATGTTACCGGCAGGACCCTTTTTCCGTGTCCGTTACAATGTAGCCAATATTCACGCTCATACAGTAAAAAAAGTGTTTAAATTTAATGTACGAAAGTATATAAAATTTACAAAATAAGTACGAGGAATTGAAATTAGGGCGCAGATGGCATTGAAAATGAATATCCCCGTAATTGAAAATAATGTTGATAACCGCCATTGCAATTTTCATGAAACTCCATTGGAAATTAATATTTCTGTCTCTCACAATGAAAATTAATTATTGATAAATCTTTTCAATGCTGTTGTGAAATTCATAATTTACTTACATTGTTCAATGAAAATTTAATATACTAGCGTATATTAAAAAATTACTCGGTGGCAAGCCGCTGCCGCGTTTCTTTCTTTAAACGTCATTTCATGGGTATTGAGGTTTCAGTGATGCAATACAACCGCGCACGTGTATATGTAATTTCATATACTGTATACGCATAAAAAATTCTTATTTTTTACATTGATTTTTAAACAACCATTTTTACAGTGGCACATATCTTCCATGTTCGAATTCGAGGGGTCTCACAGAGTAATTTATTATCCGACAGAAATTACAATAGTTCATTAACTCGGACTTGGCAATAACGGGCCTTGAATACGAAAGTGTTTTGACCGTCGAATCCGAGTAAAATGGTAATTGTGAGTTTGGTTGTACCAGATCTTTATCGCCTCGTCTGCATTTTTTCGTGTAAGAATCGTGGCACCATAGATAAAACGGAAAAGAAGTTTCTCGCTGTTTCTTAGTGAAGATAATCTCGTGATAATTCACGGCTGAGCCATTCACGTCGTTATGTATAAGACCTGATCGATTATGCTTCCCATTTTATCGAAACTCTCATTTATACTCGTTCCCAGTCGTCCATAGGTCACATTCGCTCTCGTTAGTAGTCTTGCGATTTTTCGATCCCTCTGGCAATCATCTCCGTGGAGCTTTTTCATGGAACAGAGAGAGAGAGAGAGGGAGAGAAAAGAGAGAAATGGGGAAGAGTGAGACAGAGCAAAGCGAATTCACTCTCGGCTTAATAGCCGCAAGCTCGAGGGAAACGAATAATCCTGTCGTATCTCGTGGTGTCCCTTCGGTTATCGGCTAATCCACCAGAATGGAAAAGCGAGACTGCAGGATCGCGTTCACCAATACCATTCATATATATATATATATATAGATGATTGATCTACAGCTTGGATGCCTCATTCTGTGGGCATAAGCGTAGTTTGATACGCCCTTCTGTTTTTGGACCATCAATATGTATGCCGGTCGAGTATTATCGACGCGCTATTTTCGAGGAAAAAAAGAGTGAAAACGGCTGGCCACGACAGCTTTGTGTCTCCATCTCTTTTTTACGCAATTCTTTCATATTTTCTCTATTTCTCGCTTTCAGTAATGTCTATATGTATATGTATACGTGTAAGGGCATTTGTTTCTTTCTCATCACTCGCTTTACTCGTTTTCCATCTGGTTCGTAGAAATCGTTCTGTAATCTCGTTTCCTTACAGACACTCGTTGCATCTGGTGGATCGTTGATTGGTAACTATACGGACTCGCCGTCTGTCTATACCGCACCAGAATCACCCTTGCATCTCTCTCTCTCTCTCTCTCTCTCTCTCTCTCTCTCTCTCTCTCTCTCTTTCTCGATATACCAGTATAGCTCGAAAAAAACTCCGTTTGAAATGTACATTCAATTTATTTTCTCAATTGAGAATGCGGTATAAATGGACAGACATATGTTCACGAATTACAGATGTATATACATATATCGAAATATAGGAATGTACAGTAATAAAAAAAAACGTTGATGAATGAGGGGAAAGCTCTTCTTGCGAAAAAGGTATGTTCTGTTTCTGATGAAAATTGGAACGCGCGTGCACTGCTCCTATAGGCGAGGAGAAACACGATGAATACCTGAGAGAAATCTATGTTTCAAGTGCTAGCAGCTGAAAAGGCTTAACTCAAATGATTCAACGCGTTAATTGATGAAGATTACGCCATTTTGTTCGCTAGCGATTTTAATGGCTAGCTGAAAATTGCGAGTCCTCTCGACCACTGTGTAGCCGCGAAAATTACATTTAATGGAACAGAGCAATGCTTTTAATTTCTCGGTACTGCAAAAAATCGTATTTTTCATTTTTTTCCATATACTGTAGAACGATATGCACGAAATGCCTCTCCTATTTTCCAGATTTTACTCTATAGAGTACAATATATTGTACGAAAATAATTTTTAAATTTCATCGTCATTGTGTCTCTCTGTATTTCATTTTTTTAACACTGCTATTTGCCTCAATTAAATCCGTGGTCCTCGCATTATACTGGACAATTTTTCGTGTCTAAATAGTTCGGGGAATGATCTTGCGATAATCGGTGTTATACCGAAAAATCTGGCAGCTTTATTGTAGAATTGTTATTTACGCATGCACGTGCATATTATCAATCTTGTTTAAAACTTTTCATTCAGAGATGAAAAAATGGTTGATATTATGGAATTTGAATCGATGTGCCGTGTATGCTGGGTTAGAGTGATTGCGCACTTATAGTCGAAGGAATATGAAAAACGCAGGCTGCATTCTTTATGAGCTCGATTTGCGTGGCTCATTGCACGTCACTGATGTGCCGGAGGAGGAATATATCCTCACAAACGCATATATATATATATATGCATATGTCTGGTAAATCTTAGAAACTGACAGAGACTGCGGGATATCAATGGCAGCTCACGTACGAGAGATTGTGCTTGAATCCAGATGGATCCCATTCAATTTTGGGATAAAACCCGGAAATTCCATGAATAGAAAAGACAGGGAATTTTCAACACATTTTTGAAAGTATCAACTGTCGTTGTGAATACCAGAAATGAACGGAAATACATTGTACTGTGAGCCTTTTTCTTTAAAATGACGGCTAATTCAGTGATTTGGTCAAGCCTCAAAAACTATTTGAAGACAGTCATGACAGTGTTACGATTACCCTCGTTACCAAGGTGATTGCAAGACGATGGCAGTGTGAGCTTTTTTTTCATTGTTTATTGAACAAAAGTGAAAACTAATTTTTTGCGTATACGACGGGTCTTTCAAAAATTTAGAAAACGGATTCGAAAAGCATGGGAATATTAAACATTGAAATTCACGGGTGGTGGTCTAATTTGTAATATATTAACCGGTGGAATAGCTGATTAAAAGACGATCATCGGGATCACATTTTTATTATCTATAAAAAAAATTTTATGCGCCAAGTGGGATACAGTGAAAAATATCTTATTGTTTCTATAGGACATTTTTTTCCCTTAAAGTCATAAAACATAATCATTGAATATAAAAAACTGTGTGAATTGTATCCTCATTATTTAATTTCGCTCACAAAATTCTCTCTGTGAGGGAATAGCTTTATCAATTTTGTATTTCCGAAGCTTCGTGAGCGAGATAAAATGAAGAAGCAACGCGTAAGTTGCAAGGCTATTCATTTAGTTAATAAATTTGGAGAAAATTCGGTTTTTTAAATGAAATCCAAACTCTTTTACCGATAATTTTCGAAATCAATAGCGAACACGGTCGTTGTTTCGTCCATTTGTGTGGCAAGTGTCGGCTATAGATCGTTGTAAATTCACGAATTTCACAGGATTTCGCATAAAAAAAAAGGATTTAAAAAATGCATATTCCATTAAATTTCAAGCCTCTTACATATATTCTCGTCAAATGCAATAACAAGAATGCTTTATAATAATGCATTGATGAGAAAATACTGCAACCCCACATTTGATTCAGTCAAGGAACATATTATAACGATTATTTATTAAAGTTTCACAATGTCATGAAAGGGAAAGTCCTCAAGCGATTATCGCCGAATATAGTATGAAAAAATCTGATATTGTCTGTATGTATAAAACGTGTTTCATAGATTGATAGGTCAAAAAAATTTAATCGTATGAACTTGGAACCCTTTAAGCGATTTTCGATATATTCAATACATAGAAAAACTATTCTTGTCTCCCCATTCCATTTATGTAGAAAGTTATAGCTCGGTAGCTGAAATGGTTTTCCGATTATCGCGTTAACAAAGTTTTTGATCGAAAAATTAAGTCTCTGAAAATCTCGAATGATGGATCAATCATCACGGAAACTATATCAGATCAAGACGGAGTCACTGCTTCAGACCCCCAATTTTCATGCGATAGCTTGAGTTGTTTTCGAGTTATGGCGGTTAAAATTTTGAAGGGCTGGAACACCCTCCTCCCCCAAAACACCCAGACATAGGATACATTTGCATGAAAATGATTTTAAAAATTTTTCGAAAATTCTAAGTACTCTGGCATACATATCTCAAAATTTTTATTTTATTTTTTTTATTTTCATGAAAACAAAACATTCTCTATGAAAAAATGAAAATAGCATCGCTCACAGCTAGGTTGACTCGGGGTGTACTGCTTTACATATGTATAATTGATATTTACACGACTAAAATGTACCGAGAAGACCTATGCGACAACGATAAGCGTTGGTGTGACGCGAATTCTCTCGAGAAGCGCGAGAGCACAGTACTTTCTGCTTAAAGTGCTCACCCTATTCTTTGTGAAATTGTCGGATAACTCGAGAGATCTCTCGCCTCGAGAAGACATATTGCAACGAAATTGCTGCAATGCGGCATACACGAGCCAACAGGACAACAGAGAGAAAGAGAGAGAGAGAGAGAGAGAGAGAGAGAGAACTTGATAATTGTCGCTGTCGTTTTCGTGACCATTTATCACTTGACGATAACATTTCTTCCACTCTAGGAACCACGATGATCGTCATTCGGATGAATAACCATCCAGAATAATTTTTCTATAAAATATTGAATAGAGACTAATTATTTGAAGTGAATGAATACATAATCAGTCCGAACGAATGAATGCATAACGAATATTTACGATAGTATTTCAAATCATTTTCCGTAATTTAAAATAATCATTAGTTATTTTCAATGGAATATTCATAACGGTTCAGCATAAATATATTCATAATTAATATGTTGGGGAGGATTTTAACGGGCTTTTCATTACTCGTATGGCGCTACGCATTAATCTCGAACTAGGACAACGGAGAATTGAGTACACACACAGGAATAAGCCGAGGAACGTGCCACTTTTGTCGATTTACGGGTGGTTCAATTTAACTTTACAATCGAGATAAGAAAAATCGGATTTTTTCTCGATACAGCAGCTTGGAAGCGCTTTTTCCATTCCTTAATCCCATCGTTGGTTCGTAGTGAGGGAAAAAATTGATATTCAAATAGCTGTTTACCAATAGAAAATCAATGATGAAAGTTTTTTATTTTACGTGCACTTAACACTATTGGATTTGAGTTCGAAGATTCCTATTGACGATTGGTCTCTTTTCCTACGTTAAAGAGCAGCGTTAAAGAGCTAAACTTTTTTGGGAAATCTGCACTCGAAAAATTGTTTTAAAAATTGCTGTTATAGGAGGGTTGACCTGTATTTTGGTAGAATAATTTTTTAGGTTATAGTTGTAACTGAGAGATTTTTAAATGCGCCAGACGTATTCGTGAAACAAAAGAGCACACCTCGTCAGCAATAGGGGGAACGTTATATATTGTGCTTGTCTCTCTACATAAGCCACCCCTAGCTTCGTTGTTCTCATGTATAATACATCCATCGAGCAACTCTCTACTTGTCGAACCTTAACGTAGACGGGCGTCGAACTCGGTTTCACGTCGCTTCGTCAGTGTTCTCTATATATGTACAAGCTCACAGCCACGGCTACCCTTTCCTTCAGTACATAGTTTCGCTTCTTGATCGCTCGTTTTTTTCGCATATACTTACATATACATACTTCTATGTAAATGGCATTGGGCAACCCTCCAGCACCGGGATTCTCCATCCCATCAATCTTATTAACCCTGAGTCGACTTTGAATGCCAGCGAAAATTCGCTCACGAATATATCGGACGATAAATTTTCGGTCCCACAAGAAACACCGGAGCTTCCCCGATTTTTTTTTCTCTCTCCTATTTTCGTATTTTCTGCAACATTTTTGCATTTCACGCTATTTCATCGTATCTCATAATTTTCGTTTGGCCATAATTTTTTTTTTTTCAAGTATGGAAACATCCTCGTTTATTTTTGTCGCCACGTGTGTGCCATTCATCGGGCTCAATGCACAAAATTGCAACAATTGTCATGAAAAAAAAGCTCAAAAAAAAAAGCTAAAGTATATCGGAATATATTCTGTCTTGATGTTCAGTGAATGTCATTGAAGTTCTCGGTTTTGTAATTGTGTGTTAAATTGAAGTTTGAATATAGTTTACGTATATATCGCGAGGCCCGGTAGCCTCGGGGATGAAAGCTTCGGTTTGCAAATTCTTGTTGCTGATGAGGCATTTTTGGTAAAACCAGTCAGTCAATCTTATTTTTTCAGCAAAAATGCTTTCGCAATTCTACATTTTTCCAAGGGTTTTCCTGTCAGCAAGATTCATCGTTTCTATTGCAGTTGATATGTTCTGATTTTTTTTAATTTACTTTTAAAATTTTTCTTAGGAACCACGACAGACTATTTTCATTCTGAAATTCCACCGTAGACTCGAGTTCATCCATCGGCGTCTACCGTGTGGTCAAATTTCGTTCCTCGTATAAGAGGGCTCCGATATTTCGGCAAACCAGTTTTCCCGGATCGACAGGGTTTCCGCACTGCGGATGACACCACCCCTTTTAGTATTCGCGACCGTCGTCTAACCTCGCCGTTCCTTGAATAAATACAGCCCAGCTGCTTTCGGTCCCGCATCTATCTCTCGTCCATTCCCTGAGTTTCAATCTCTCATATGTATGGGTATATATTTTCTATCACAAAAAAAATCATGTTAGACCACACACTGTCACCGCGTTTCCGATGTTATTATTGGCTGTCGCGTTTGGTGTAGTCTCCGATAATCACTGACAACGATCTTGCGAGAAAAGCGCGCGTGTTTCGAATACGATACGTTTAAAATCATGAAAAAAAAGTACGATTTCATGCGAACAAAAATAAACAAGCACTAGCTGTGCGAGCGCTTCTGTTGTGGATGGGATAAATTTCTTCACATTCATGATTGATGGTTATTCAATGCGAAACGTCAGTAAGATCTTACGTCATGGCGTCTCAGCCTAAACTGTCAGTTGATAAGGTGACTGTCATAATGATCGGTCGAGGCTGTCCGTTATTGTCAAATGTTCGATATATCTGCAGCTATCCTGATAATGGTGACAATATACATTGTAATGTACGTGGCGATTTGACGACACGTTGGATATGAACTACAAGCACATACACACACATAAGCACACATACACACACACACACACTCACACACGCACACACACACACACATAGTCACAGAACGTTGCCCGTGAAACATTTAGCCGAGAAGGGTCGGGAGGAGCGTAGCAGTAAGAGAAAGTAAAGTAGAACTGACCGAGTATATATTATCCTCTTCAGATTTTTACATCCTCTTCCATCTTATTCTACTTTCCATTCCATTCTTTGAGATTCCCCAAAGCCACTTTTTCCTAACGCAATACTGTATCGTACTTGTACGAAGGCATAGGAGAACTGCGAAAAACCTGGCCGATACAGTTGGATATATTTTACTGAGTCTCAGTTGTATTACCACCTGAAACCCAGCAAAACGATCTCCAGGCCCAGAAGTCAGCACACAAGCCAGAGCACGGCTAAGCGGTCACCCATCCCAGTATTGAGCGTAGCCAATCTTTAACACGTAAGGTTAGTATTTTGATCCTCAAACACTTTTCATTTCACTTCAAAGCTTTGCATCACTTTATTTACTATTTCGGTAAGAAATTTTGAATTCAATGTCGCCATTTTTGCATAGGCTATATGAAAAATCAATTCGCCACAAGCTGATCCAAATAAATTAGCTGACACTTTAATAATGAGGAATCGATTCCTTCAATAATTAATTTGTTCAAGATAATGTAAATTTTCCATCGATCACATAAAAACTAGGAATCCGGGATGTTTGACAAATAAATTTTCAATCATTCATCAGCAAAACTTGGACATTTTAGATTGCATCTAATCGTCCAACAGCTTTCCGCTACGAGTGTTTCAGTATTCATGACTATTTTATGAAGACCTATGGGTGGTTATAAATATTCAAAATTATTATCCCTATAGATGATTACTCAAATCATATAAATAATTAAAAATAATTGAGAGTTGTATAAAGGTACAGTACATTGTCTCTAAAATACTTTGATTTTTTCTAGCGAGTATGAGACATTGTACACGTCATTTAGGCTGAAGTGGACAGTCCTCAAGATTATGATAACAAGGGCTCGTGGAAGGTAGTACAAACATGACAAGTGCATCAATTGTGACACAAAAGCCCTCATTGTGGTGATAATTATTCAATATTTTGTGCCACCAGAGACTTTTTATTCGCTCTCTTTCCCTCTCTCGCTCCCTTTATTACCAAGGAAAGGATAGTTACCTTTAGCAATTCAGTGAACAAGATATTCTACATGGATCGCAAGCTACAGAGGAGACTCCTCTGGTCATATCCACTGTCTCGCACGATCTCGTGGTTTAATTTGAATTTTAATTCAAGTCGTAGAACTGTGGTCTTATCGCGATGTCGTTATTTTCGCGTCAGTTACTTCATTTTTCTCGTACAACCGTATACTTTCCCGAGACTCACATGCCATCGCCGTGCAATTTATGAAAAATACTATTCCTCTTTTTATTATTAGTATAGAAACCGTGGTATATTCATAAAATAACCACGAGAGTGACAAAAAATAGATGAAAAGCTTTTTTTATGTTGATAGGATCGTAAAATGTTATCATTCAATTTGGGACGGTGTGAATTAGTTGAGCAGAATATATTTTTTTTAAAGCACGAATAAGCAATGACACATCTCTGGCAATTCTAAGAGCACAGTAGCAAGGCTTTATTTGCTCTGAGAGAGGATACCGAAATTCAAGCTCCTCTCTGATTTCGAAATCTCTGGGAATCTTTCACGACCTCTCCTACTCGGCCCGCTCCCACTTTACGAGGTACAGCGCTGATGGGAATAAAAATGTATCCTTTTCGTCTATTTTTCTGACTATCTGAAAAACTCGTTTCTCTCAATTGGAGCTATCGCTCACGTTCGCTGGTCCCAACTGTTCCGTGAATCGTGCACCCTATGTGCAGCGAGCGGTCGTCTCGTCAAGAGCTCGATTTCATTAGAATTTTAATTTCGCTGGAGAGTACAAAGCTTTTTTATTTTCACGTATGTATCTCCCTCTTTTTCTCGGGCTTTTATTGTTCGCGTTTTCCTCTTCGCAACGTTTCGAATTCGACGTAATCGGGTTCCCGGTAACACCGGTCGATGTACACATCACGTTGGAAGGATTGTATCACCAAGGATTGCGTGTATCAGTTTACGAAAAATACCCCTTGACAGACAAAGAGAAGCGATGGTCGTGGTCTAGGTGGATCCAGCAGTAATTGAACTCTACACAAGGCCAGATGCCATTCCGAGCAAATCATCCAATGTAGTGGTAACGAAGAGTGATATATATGTATATGTATGTGTATAGATATATATATATATATATATATATATATATATATATATATATATATATCGAAATGCATGATATAGAGAAGCTTCGGTGAGACAGATGGATTTACATATATACATATGTAACCGTTTGTCCCTCAGAGGCTTCACCATTTCCTATATATTATATATATACTGTGAGAAAGTGAGTGCTATCAGGAAAACTCGCGCTTACCTCACGTTAGTCTCTCTCCCTATCTTACACTATCTCTCTGTCACTATGAAAATCTGACCCATGTTCTATCAGCGAAAAAAATCAAGCTGGCCTTCGCCCACTCAGTAGCTCTCTCTCGTTCATTTCACCATTACTTAATTTATTGAATTCACCGACTGACACAAAAGACAAAGGCTGATCCGTAAAATTACATGTAGAGTAGGTGGGGAAAGTTACGACCAAGCGGTAATTTTCGACCAATCGCGTTTCTTACTATCTGATGAATGTTTACTCATATTTGGCCTGGCGTCACCAAGGTTTTTTTTAAGCCGATGCAAGGAATTGTGACGCTCAATAGAGTTCTGTATTTCGTGTGGTATAGGAAATAAGGGATAACGATACATAATGGATATGTATACGCGTATTCGACCTTATAGTATATATAATTATAGTATGTATAATTTCGACTATTTAAAGGCGTGGGGGAAGTGACGATAAGCGAGAGAGAGAGAGAGAGAGAGAGAGAGAGAGAATAAAGTGATGGCGATCCACGATCCTGATGGTGAGAACATAAGCGATATAGAGTATAAGACACTGTACATATAAAATTGTTTCGTTGATTTAACTAATCGATCTTTCTTTTATTTTTACCACCTGATTCATTCCCTTACATAATCTAGCGAATTCTAAAGCGTGCCCGGCATCTATCAGTAGAGAAATATCTGAGTGCTCCGCTCGTTGCTGTGAAACATAGATGAGGCAATGGAGGGAAATCGGAAGGTCTAAGAGTGCGAATTCGGACCACTATGGCAAGTGCAAAATGCACGCTTCGGATGGGCCGCATCAGCCTTTTGTTGAATTCACCATCCTCATAAGTAACTGTAAGTGAAGAAAAAGCATACGGTGCATCGGTAACGGTTTCTGCTCAGGAGACCGACGGATAGTCATGATCAAAACGTTCGTCGCTTTAATGTGAATAAAAACATTCTGACGACCAGCCCCCGTGACATTTTTGCACGACTTTGATCTCATCTGCTATAACCCTTGCTCCACCCTGCCCCTAATATTTTTTGCCAACCATCCGGGGCAAACTTAAACTCGAAGGTTCAACGATTTTGGGAGTTAACGGTTCAGCGATTTGTATAGCACGCGATATCATACTTTGGCCAGACAATCGCCAGTGTTCCGAGATGGCTGATTGTGTTTTTATCCTCTTTTTTTTCGTGCCCTCCCGATCTGCCTCTTGGCACAGACCGATCGTTTTTATTCGTGCACGAAGCCAACCCTCCGAGCTATCCCGGGAGACTCCCTCGCGTGTCGAGATTCGAATATAATGCTGCCCACGAATTGTTATTTACAGTTTTTTTTTTGTTAGCAGCGCCGAAGGCATAAGAAGATGCGAAATTAAGGTGGAAGAGGAAACAGTTTACATGACGATTCGATATGGCTATGTAGCACCGAAAGAATCTCGAGGGAAATTTGAGTTTCTCGTGACTCTCTATGTTTACATGCAATGATACCATTGATGATAAATTTCAAAAGGCACAGTTCGCCATTCGGGCGCGAAATCGTTATATGAGTCTTTTCTTTTTTTCCTGCACGAGTTATCTCCGGTTCTCTTGGGGATCTGTAAGAATCTCGGGTCTTTCTCGAATGCTCGGGAACAAGAATGAGTAGACAAGGGGTCGAAAAAATTACTATATAACGTGAGTTGTCAGGGATTCACGGAGCCCTCTGTACGTATTTTAGTGACTAACGTGTCAATTTGTCTCAGTGCAGTTCCCGGAGGTGCTACTGTCAGCATCCGACTGACATAAGTTTTACTACCACAGTACGAAGGGAAAAAATATTTCTTTCGATTTAAATGACTTTTTGGCTAAACAAATTTTGTATTCCAGTTTGAGTTAAACTCATATTTGTATTCATTAAAGTGTAGGGAATTTGTTTCATTGTAGTGTAGGGAAGAATAGGGTGATATAATCGTTTTGGCAGAAGAGTACCTTGAAGTGTAAAAACTGTGCCATCTGTACATTCTAGAGAAGGATACACAGAGTAATATATGAAGAGCTTTTATGTGCGTAATATTAAAATGTGCGTAAATTTATTGCAGAGTAATATATGAAGATGCTTTTATGTGTGATCCCTGTGTACAAATAGAATTTCCTTTTTCTGTCTTTTTTCATGTTGCAGCACGAAACTGTGTCTCTTATTTTTTTTCCTTTTTTTTTCTCTGTCGCTCTCTATGCGAGATTCAAGGTTCGAATTTCATGTCCCGCAGCAGCTTTACCCGACCTTTTTAAGCACGAAAGCCAGGCCACTAGTATCTGTGTGCGTGTATGCGTACGTGTGTGTGCGCGCGTGTGTGTGTGTGTGTGTGTGTGTGTGTGTGTGTGTGTGTGTGTGTGTGTGTGTGTGTGTGTGTGTGTGTGTGTGTGTGTGTGTGTGTGTGTGTGTGTGTGTGTGTGTGTGCTTTTTCCCTACGCAAAAACCTCAGAACCACGAGCGAAGAGAAGAGAGATCTATTCGAAACGGGAGCGCGCATAAAAGAGGAAAATATAAACCACGAGAAGATTTTTCTCAGCGTCAAAGGAGTCTTCCGGAAATGAAAGTCATTGTGCAGCGGTTGACTTCGGTCTGCATAGAAACGGACTACGCGCGGATTTATACATGTGTACATACGTCCACATGTACATTGTATGCCTTGAGCACCTCAGGCTGCTCAAATTCCACGAGGATTTTCCTTTTTGGAAAAACAAAACGACTCTGCATCTATCCATCTCTTCAATCCTCGTTCTCATTAGCTCGCAAGTTATAAACTCCGTCATGAGAACGAGTCTGAGACCTGCAATTTCATTTAAATGCCTGGTACTGCTCGGTATTCGTCAAAGTTTTCGTGTATATCGAAGAAAGGTTCTCAATGTTTCCGAAAACATCGTGCCTCGGTGAGAACTATGCTAAAAAATGAGATTTGGACATTTTTTTTTTTCAGCAAAACGATGAATCTTGGTGGAATCATACGTGAAAAGCATTTTTTAAAGTTCACCTACTGGCCATATTCGTGGAAATACGCCAGCTCGGCGACATTGTATGTGCGGTTGCCTATCTACCTGGCCCGAGCTGGCGCATTTCCACGAAAAAGCCCGGTATATAAGGTCGATTTAAAAACATTAAAAAACCGACGAAAAATTAGGTGCCCTAAGTTTCGAGGAACGATGATTTTTCAGATTATTATAGTTTGAGAAAAAAAAAATTTTTTTTTGGTTTCGTTGTCCCTTCAAGTCGGCCGGATATTATCGGCAGAAGGAACCGCGGTTCAGCCGTGTGTATTCAATTACTCCTGCAAATTTGTGGTTGGTTTACGCAGAACGAGGATTCTCTGAATATTTATCACATTTTATGAGCCGCAGTTCGCTTTGATTTGCAGTAAAAAGCTATACCTGCTGAAGCGAGTTTTGCATACGCAGTTGAAAAAAAAAATTGTACAACTGCAAAATTTCAGAAAACTTTTTTCCCCTGAAAGTTCGACAAGAATTTTATTCATTAAACTCTACAGGACCGGGAGCCGATAATATATCGGCTCGAAAGTGGTGTCATCTTTTTTTCCATCCAATGCGTTGACATAGACAAGACAGCTCTAGGACTTTAAACTAAAAAGTCGAAGAAAAAAGGCCCGGTCCTGCAAAGTTTAATTGTGCCAACAGTGTGCCAAGAATATTTCAACATTTGTTTGAAACTTGACCATCAAAAAATTTTCAATGTACAAAACTTTTGTCGAATCCACGTTATGTTGTTTTCCATTCGAATAAAAATTAATTCCGCGACAATTTTGAGATGATACATTTTGAATAGTTTTTGTAGAAAAATCACAATTTCTCATGTTTTCGGACAATTATAGATAACTTTGGGAAGTTTTTTATAATTAATTTTGAAGTGAATCATTTTTCATAATTTAAAAGGAATATGAAAATAATTTTTTCAGTCATCAAATTCTCGAAAATAATTTTGAATTCATTGCATCCATCTCTGTTGCGGATTCTCTAGATAGTGATAGTTTTCAGTTTATGGTTCTTCCGTTGCATGGCGTCTTGTACTTTTTACACCTCCCAAGCCCGGTCTGCAGGCCCTCTTCATCTCACTGTAACACTGCGGAAAACCTCAGCTGAATTGTTTCTTGCCTATGTTCCTTGGTGGCAATTCGAGGAAACTCGAGCACGAACACCAGAGTACTTGGAGGGTAAAAATATTTCCAGCCTAATCATTGCATTGACATGAACAAAGCCTAGCTCAAAGGTATAGGCATTAAATTGCAATCTGACCACAAATACATCATACGCGAATTATTGCACATAGATTTGTTTAGGACGGAGATAATCCAAATCATCGGGAATACGGAAAGAATTATTGGTGTCGACAGCGATCGATCCAAGACCCACTGCGGACCTCTTTATACCGCTGGTGGTATATGTTCGTATGTTCATAATGACTGAGGTGGTGGGAACTAGGCGCACTTCGTGATCGTTAAAAGTAGGCCAGCTTATGCACGTGTAAAAGTTCTATATTTTCCGGTCTCTAGATTCGCGTCAAGTCCGGGGGTGTAGAGAGAGAGAGAAAGAGAGAAGCATAGGGGTGTAAAGGGTGGTAGTGGATGGAGAGGGTTGAACAAGTGTGGGGTAAAGAGGAAACCTCAGCAGTTCATCCACGTCCGGCACGTGACCAGTATTAGCGTCTCGCGTCTCGTCGTCGTGAACTTATTACCAATACAGACACACATACACACACAAACAACCCGATCGATCAGCGGTCCTCTAACGCGGATTCAAATTATTCCAGAAACCGCGATCTTGCGCATTTCATCTCCAACCTCTCTCATCAATCGGCCTGTCTCTTTTTTTTTCTTTAAATCTTACACATTCTCATCATCGTGGCTGGGCCGTCATCGAAAATTCTTCACGTGGAGGGGGGTAATGACGATCAAGAAAAGAAGTGAATCCATTTTGTGAAGCACTTTAACGGAATGAACGATTCAATATTTCGAAAAAAATCTGACAATTGTATTTCACGCTATGTGAATCGGCATTTTTGGTCAAACAAGATTTCGGATTACCGTACTTTAAATCGCACTTTTCAACTTGATGCTTTTTTTTATAGATTTTTTGTAATGTCCACTTCATGAGAATAATTGGTTTTTTTTGTCACGTCAAATTTAGGGCAATTTATACAGGGTGAAGTGAACATTTGCGCTGCGAACGTTTGGAGCCACCGAACGACAACCTAACCTCGTGTCGGGTGATATATCTGACCTGTCAATCGCGGCAACGGTGTGTGTTGCAAGTATCTCTTTTTCACCATTAATTGTAAATATTTAGTCAATATTATATATAGGGGAGAGTCGTCTATATTGTACCACCGGGTAAATTGTACCACTTCGATATCTCGAATACTATCGAATATTGCCGCTCTCGGGTCGTGACAGAATATCGAAGTCTTACAGTCGAAAAGCGTGCCGACGAAGTTAGATGCTGGAGGTTATTGTCAAGAAGGTACGTACTACAATTGTTGGTTTGACTAGTATTCGATGAAATTACCGACAGTTAGCCCTAAAGCTATTGTGTTTGTAAGGACCCACGTAATGTTTTTTCAGTAATAATGCATTAAAAGGGTGATCCTTTATGGTCACTTTGCCGCGTTGACATTTAGGTTATGGTCACTATGAGCAAAATGCAAGATATTTTCGTAAAACAAAACGTAGTCGGCTAAATCGTACCGATGCTGGTCGGGTAAATCGTACCGTTTCGTACCTGAGGTAACTTTTTTTGTAACACATGCACGATTTCTGCGTTTTTTTAGACCTAATAAGCGGGCCTAAAGTGACCTGTTTTTGACCGACTTGAAACAATCGAATTTCACAATCTATTCTCTTAGGGTGGTACAATTTACCTGACCGGTCGTACAATTTACCCTACTGGTCGGCTAAATCGTACCGTTTGCAGAGGTTTAGAAAAAATTTGTTTTGATACCTTTACTATCAAATTGAAAGAAGGATGATTTTTCTGGTGATACATAAATTAATGTAGAGTATAAAAAAAAATATGTCCATGATATTCGAATTGAAAATAAAATTTAAAAGATTCCAAAGTCCAAAGTGGTACAATATAGACGACTCTCCGATGTTCGGTACATGTCGGATATATAAAATTACCTATTTTGATCACTTGAATGCTAGTGTTCTTACATGTTTTCAGTCATTGTATCACTTTACCCCATAGGTTTGATCAATTTACCCTGCAGGTGGGGTAGAGTGATTATTTTTCAGGTCAAGGTTGTATTCATTATGGCACATAAATTTCACAAAAATATCTAGCTTCACCATATCATACACGCTTCTCCAAAGATATAAAGAACAATATATTTGTGAGAAGGCTAAGTCGATATTTTATTTTTTATGCTCTAATTAAGTTTGTGGTGTCCACTTTGCCCTATTTTCCCCAACCTCTAATGAGTACGATGTTATCAGATGCTTATATCCAGCATCTTAGAACGAGCAAAATAAACGATTATTCATCAACATCGAACAATTTCTACAGCGTAAAGTAGTGACATAACCGCAAGGTTTAAAGATGATTTTTAAACTAAATTATTTTTACCAAGTATTCTCTAAAAAAAATAAACTATGAATATTCGTTAGAAATGAAATTAATGGAAAAGGTATGTATTTATTTCATTCAAATGATTTAGATCATTTTTAACGGTTGTCCATTGGAATGATTGTACATTCCTGTTCGCTGAGCCACATATATACGCTTCTCTGTATATAATTCTACAACTAGCTGCAGGTTGATATTTTCCGTGTCCCAATTAATCACAGTCCTTATCGGGCTTATTCCCTCTAGTTCCTCAGCTCTATTCATCCTGCGTGATCGTATCTGTATTATATCTATGCTCTTTATATATATACATCCTATGTTTGTATTCTGTAGGTATACTATATATATGTAGTCGTTGCAATCGTTGATTCTTGCCTTGTTGATCACCGTTGCGTGAACCAAATTAATTTCGATTCGTATTGATACAAAGAACTGATATACGCATATATATCCGTGTGGACGCATAGTCTAACCTGGTAAATTCTCCTGTATACGTGATTATCAAAATAACTGTCGCGTACGGAGGATCCACTTTTCCCTCTCGACCACGCTCCTATACGAGCTTTACGTGTATACGACGCTCGTTTACCCGCTAATGAGCTGCGAATATATCGGGATAGGTATACTATAAGCGAACGAGGGAAATTCTCTCGTTTCTGCGTAGGTTGAAAAAACGTGTTGTAAGTAAACCAGCACCCATGATGCAGACTGTATGTGTATACTAGGATTTCGGGAAGCTCGTGCACTACGTAACTTCGCTTCAAAACGAGTGAAACTTCCAATCTTCTCTTCGATCTAAACAAAAAAAAGTCTAAGACAAGTGTAAACAGTCATCGTTTTCGAATTGGATACTCCTTGTATAAGGAATAACAAAAATCTCACCACAAATAAACGCAGTCATCCTTTTAAAATTAGACACACCCTTCTTACAGATCGTTAATTCTTCTACGTAACAAAGAATTACCCAATATAGATCGATACACCGACAGAAGTGCACGCGTGGTTGGATTGTAGCTCCGATGTTCTCCAAAATTACGTAGTATTGCTCGCGGTCAATACTCGGATCGGTAACCGCTTAGCCGTGCACTGGCTTGCACGGTGACTACTGAAGTGAAAGGCAGTTTTCCTGAGCATCTGATATAACTGAAACTTCGCAAAATATAGCCACCTGCATCGGTCAGGTTTTCCACAGCTTCCATGTACCTTCGGGAAAATGCCATACATGGTTGTGTGTTTAGGCAAGAGTGGCTGTGGACAACCCTGTGTCGGAGTTTCAAGGAAAAATAATGAAAGTAGAAGAAAAAGAAAATGACGTAAAAACTCGAAAAGGATTGATGGAATACGCTTATATGGAACCAGTAATATTTTCCAAATACATCGTTGAATCTATTTGAACGTGATCGAATAATGTTCGTGATTTTTGATGCTACATTAATATGACATTCTTTCTTTATAAATACTGCTTGACTCCCCGTGTAGATTATTTGGACTGCAAGCAGAGATGATTGTAGCGTTATAATCGAAAAACCGTTGTAAATACACAAAAATACACGAGTAGTTACACTGGTATTACAGCGACGGGTACGCAGTCGTGCAGCTCTAGCCCTTGTCTCACAGCAATGCTTGCATCTAAGCATCACTTAGATGGGGGGACAAACCTAAAAAAGTATATGATGAAAGCAGTAATACACGCATACATACATGTATAGTATGTATGCGGATATATATATATATATATATATATATATATATATGTATGTGCAAAAAATGCATTGATCTCTCACGTTGAGAATGATCGTAATAGCCAATAGTACAGTGTGGCACGCTACATGGGAGGGTGAAGGACTCGTTTACGTCGATAAAAAAAGAGTTACAGTTTCTACAGCCTCACAATCGGGAAAAACCTGGTTACGATCCCCGGATTTCGCGAATCGTCTTCCATTCACTTTATCGTCGACCATTTGTTCTCCGAACGTCGTGATGCCTTGTCATAAACACGAATCTCCCGCTCTATTTCATACTGGATAAATTTATAACCTGTGTACAGACGAGATATCTACTGCAATAAGTAACTTTAGCGTACGACCGGTTGTGCGCGTGAACGGAATTTCGATGTTCCACAAATTTATCATGATCATTTTTTTTTTCATTCCCTTCGTTGTATGAGATTTCTTTACCCTCGTAGAAAGTTTCCCCCATTGACAGTAAAATTGTTTTGATCGTCTTCACTTTCGTATTAGTGACACTATCGATTCCAGTACAATCTTATCCATGTAAAACGTTCAAGTGAATTTTTTTTTCAGTTACACAAGTGCTAATAAATTTGACTACCGTATGGACACATTTCGATATTTGAACAAATCTGAATATTGAAATTAAAATGTTTTTAGCTTTTCATTCTTCTTTCGAGAAGGGTTTTGTTGGTGTGCTGTACTCTGACTAAGTATTATCCGGATACTAAATATTTGTTATCCTATTATTAAAGAACTGGAGCAATATTTTGTACACCAATTAACTTATCTCAGTCGAATTGACAACTTTCTACGCTTTCTTTTTCGTAGTTCATGGTCACTAATCATAGATAGATATTTCGTGAGTCATAGACTAACCACATATGAAGTTTTATGAAAGATGACATATCCTATGCATATTGCATATCCCCAAAAAGAAAGTCACCGTATATTGCGAATATCTTGTTTATATCACAATGTGGCAAGTTATATCTGGCCGATAATATAGGTTTTGATCGGTGAGAATTATATAGTCGTTCAAGCGATACTTCGCTGATGCGAGAACTCTCCGCTCGTAGCCACCTCGCGGATTTCTAACGAAATCTACATGGGAATTATTCACGGTTCATATATCTACCCAAACGTACATCTATAATGGCCCCCATGGAAAAAAGTATACTTCAGATATATAAAAAATATATCTCTATATATAGCGGCAATAAGTTCTATATCTCTTATATATCTTGGATATATCTGCCCGATATATCCGGGAGGATATATAACAGATATATAATAGATATATTACGGAGTTATAAAAATATATTTTGCGGCAATAAGTTCTACATCTCTTATATATCTCGTATATATCTTGTAATATACTTCTTTTCCATATGGGGGCGATCGTAAGTAAAAAGTCTAAAAAGTTATGATTCATAAGAAAATTGAAAGAAATATTTTCTCGTATTTTTTTCTAATATCGCAGATCCAGGGGAAAAGATCTCACATAGAGTGAACGACTTTGCCCTCGATGTTCGATGAAATCAATCAAGTTACATACATCTTTTATACCTCGTATTCATACACATGAATATTTATTTTTCTTTTACATTCACAATTTGTATTTTAGTCTTGCCACACTATGAAACTGGGAAGAAGAAAAAACCCATGGTATAAGGTACAACCATGACGATTTTTTTTTTTAATATGTCAGATATTAAAATTCGTTATCGTGCTGCTATTTTGTGATTTTTTATTTTTTCAATGCGATCGAGCTGGGGGCTATGAAGGGTCATCTGACAAACCAAAATGTACCTAAATTGTTTGTTTTAGATGAGTCAAACGGGTGCAATCGTGAATACCGATGAAATCCCGCCTCTTGCGGTCCCAGCTCCCCAAGCGAGTACGACTCAACGAAATGTCATATGAAAATAGGTCTTACGATTTTTGAACGAAAAATTCATGAAAATTCATTTAAAAAATCACGGTAAAACGGAACTTCCCCCTCAAGGTATTCTGTCGAAGATTGACAAACAAAAAGGTCCAACCCCCAAAACGTAACTGTGCAGGCTACGTCCATTTGTTTTCCAGCTGGAGGCTAGAATAGCGATTATAATTTTTGTGGCCTCTCCGCTATGGATCCCTCATTAACGTTGTCAAGTGTCGAAGTATGTTACAGCACAAGTACAACATATCGAGCACATTGCTTCCGTGCTCTTTCAATACCGCACTTCACGCGCTAGCTCGCAAACCACATGTTCCCCAAGTCCCAGCTACCGTAAAGGCTTTTCGCGTATCCAGTGTCAAGAAGGGATTTGTCGAGAAGAAATTTCTCTTTTCCCAAATCAACCCCTCGCCTTCGACAATACTATTATGTTGATCCGGTAATACCACCCTCGTATAACTCGGAGAACCTTCGGTACAAATGAGCCAAGAGTGCAGTCATAATATATTCAACGCAAGAGCGAAAACTTTTGCGTCGAATTATCGAGGGACTCCGGGGCTGAACAGCAGCAACCGCACTGGAGCAAAGGAATGGAAAATGGCTGATACAAAGACGTGTCAAGTATACGCAGATTTGAATGGAATTCAAATGAAAAATTATATTGTAAATTATTTTACAAACAAGTAATCACGAACATTGTCATAATTATTATTATCATAACGAATTCGTGATAATCAGAGGTATGTTATGAATAATTATTTAGCTGCAGCTGATGAGATATTGATTAAGGAGAATAAATTTAATTATATCTATTCAAGAATAGAGATTCATTGCGAAGGAAATAAAGATGAAAATTTTAGGTCATTACTCGACAGAAGAAATAATTTTTATTGTCTCACATTAGCTCATGGTTATTGATTAATTATCTCAATTTGTTCACGAGGTCAAATTCAAGTTTGAACTTGAGTACGAATCAAAGAAAAAAACACAGATCGATCTTAAGTTCAGACGAAACTTTATAAAAACCTCTTTTGTTGCGGGAAGGCCCGAATCAGAACGTGGCATGAACTTGAGATTAAACTGAACTTTGAACTTAAGTTTCAACTCAATTATATTAGGACAGTAGAATAATTGACATAAAATTGTTTAATTATTTTTCCATGAGTAAGTAGCTGCTGGCCGGGGGAAGGATCTAATCATTTCATAAGAAAAAAAGGAGGAGTTATCACGTTACGAAAGTTCCATTTATCCAATTTAGTTTAATCCCACGCAAAGTCAGAATTCAAGTAGACTAATTAAAGAATTTACGACTGAAAGAAATAAAATTTTATTCTAAATTGCACGTGCTACGAGTCAGTTTGTCAATTTAATTATGCACGGTTTACGTTGCGTACTAGAATCGAATTTGCTTAAGTATGAAATATTCATGAAATTAATTCGCCAAGGTATTGACGGGTGAATAATTAAGAAATAATATCCTGGTTACGGTAATTCGATGCTAATGAAATTAAAGGAGAAGGCTTTTTCTTTTTTTTTTTTTTTATGTTGTTTGGACAAACACGCTAAGTGGAATATTCATGACTGCAGGGGCTTTTTTTCCTCGCCAAGTATCCGATAACCCGTTATGAAACTTTGTATAGAGAGAGAGCTTTCGAGCGTTGAGAAATATGTAGGGTGGACTACGATTACGGGGGAATAAAAAAGAGAAATGGAATCCTGATTCTACGAGCTCGAATTTCATCGAGCTCCAATATAGCCTTCGCAATGTCAAACAACGTCAATTAAAACAATGCATTATCCATCTATATTCTATATAAATGTATATTTCTCACAGTATTTCGAGGTTACTATAGTACACGACTGGTGCTAGAGTTACAGCACACAAGTGGACATAAATCCAGTGGTACAGAATCTGACACGGAGCTTTGAAGAGTGATTCGAATTTAATTTCACGGCATCGCGAATATATCATATCAACATCTCGTTTCATTATTTTCAGAATACGTTTAAAGCGATTAGTTCGTTAGATACATGTGTGTGTGTGCTGTAATCCGCCATCGTCATGAAAAAAAAAAAATCATATTTTTCGGATAGCGGTCAAACGTGCCAATTTTTAATTGAACTTTTATTTTTATTAAAAGCTCATTATTTTTGTTGGGAAAAAATAAAGGAAACAAATCCACTTTGCCAGAGCTCTATAAGCTGATGGAGTTTCAATAGTTTTTCATGCTCTAACCTGTGAAGCTATGTTCACGACTGATAAAGCATCATTTTCACGCAGAATCGGTAATCTTCTTTTCCAATAACGCATACTGGATAAATGTATGGATTTTTCGAATCAATATTTATTCGTCTGTCAAAAATGAATATTCTCGGCAATTTTTTTTTTCATGATGGAAACATCTGCGAAGGATTATTTAACGTGTACCACTCTCGTAATTACAATTTATTGCGAGTCTCACCATGGGAAAATGATTATAATGAAATTTCATTCACGAGTGATGAATATAAGTATTTAGTCAGATGAAATTTGTTGAAAGCAAACATTATATTTGGGGTACGAATTCAAAATTAAACGAATAAAATGTTATCCTGATCGTTATTTGAATTTAGTTTTCTTCGAATAATTTCCAATTCTGATTTTCTCATGCAATGTATAAATGCTCGCTATAACGCAATACGCGTCACACATGCGACGTTTTGATCTCGTTTTGAGTTTCTGAAAATGACATTTTTGTAGCACTAACTTTGGAAAGTATCGGCGTATGTGTATGAGGATGAACAAAACGAAAGAATTGATTCGATTAATTTCAATCGTTTTGCTTTACATGAGCATGAAAGGAAAAAATAACATCCATAGGTTACTTACTTCTGTTTATTTAATTGCCAGTGCCAACACACTCACTCCGCTCACGCTTCTGTACTTTTCAACCTAAAAAAGTCGTATTTTATCGTGAATTTGAAAGTATCGTATTCGAAATACGCGCCCTCGCGTACAAAAAGTGTCTATGGCGATCGGAATAACAGAAAGCGGTAAAAAAGCGCGGTCTCGTGTGATTTTAATGTAGGGATGTGTATAGTCAAAAATAAAATTTATAAAACGATATAATACGAATTGCGCGAACTGTGTGCTTTCGGCAACAAGATCGTAGCGTCATTAGTGATTTCGGATCAATTAAATATTGACTATTTAATGAAAAGAAAAATGATACTTGTTGAAAAATTTGTGTCATATACAATATTAATATGCTTGCTAATACGATTTTAAGACCAAATTAATAATTATAAATGATTTTCTAAAAAAAAAAAATTATGACAAATTTATCTAAAAGCTATCAATACTCGTTTTAAAAATATAATAATCCGTATCGATTCTAATTATCTTCGGAATCGAGTTATAAACTTTATTTTCTCAAGAAAATCCATTGAAAATAGTTTATTAAACAATTACAAACTTTTATGAGTTGTTGGAAAATTGTTCCATGTGATTGTTTTTTACGTTAAATTATGGAGAGGATCTTAAAAAGAAATAATTGTAAATGTGCGAGAGAAACGACGAGGGGCTAAAGAACTTTTCGCATGAAAAAAAAAAAAAAAAAAACGTTAAAAAAAAGGTATGGGATGCTGGGAATAAAATGAAGAGTGTAAAAGTTTTCAAGATATCTGTTAATTAGCGTGACCTCCATCCGCTCACCCCGCTGAGAGCTTTCCGGTGATATAACCTCAGTTGTAAAACATCTCAGGAAATATCTCGTTGAAGCGGAAGATTGATTACTCTTGTGGCGTACTTTGAGATTCCTAAAATCTCTCGTACGAATGTAGCCAGGCAATAAATCATTAAGCACGAGAGCCTCACTGTGGTCTGCTCGCAGGAAAAAAAAATCTCGTAATATTCTATATTTTGGAATATATTCTCTATTATCCCGTGGAAAAACATTTTGGGTAAACTTTACCATTTTAGTTTAAATAATTTCTCAGCGAAAAAATTGTATATCAGAAAAATAAGTGTAGTTCTTGAACCGTAAATATTGTTCTTTGTTCATTATGACCTTCAGGGAATTCATCAAAAAAATTTCACAACTCGACTGAGCTATCTAAAATTGAAATCCCAGTATTGAATGGCTCTTCAATGAAACAATCGAAATGAAAAATCACTTTCTAGTAATTTTGTACAAACTTGTCATTTATGAGACGGACGAAAGGATAATTAATGAGCTGTATGGAAAATTAAAAAAAAAGTTTCTTGAACAGTTTACTGACGTTTCTCGGCTCGACTGTGTTGCCTGTATATCTTTAAACAAATTTAAAAACAATAGAATTGACGACTTTCAAATTATGCAATTGTCATCCTAATTCATTTTTTTCGATTCCAATAACTCAGCCTTACGTGACTTTCGTGAAAAAAAATGATTCTTCATCATCATTATAAACAATTAGAAATAAAAAAACGTGTGAGTTGGCGTTGGAACTCACGAAATTTGATGTGTAAACATTTGAGCTCGCGTAAGTTTGGTGTGGGAAAATTGAGGTCGTGCATTGGTTAAGGAGGTACGACTAGTATGAAGAATCCAACTGACGGACTTGAATTTTTTATATTTTTTTGCCGAATACTTTATGCGCCTATTGCCAAAATTTGAGCTATATTAACCGTTTAGTTTATTCGTAATAAAATTGCAAAGTCGAGCAGTTTGAGTTACTAAAGCACGTCGTCTTATGGAGACGGTTAACCGGAAGTGCTGTGATCACGGTTTTGCTGCTCACGTATCTAACTACACCCGTTGAAAAACTGAAACTTGATAGATTAGATATAATAGATATTGTAAAAAATTGAAAAATTACTCTTCACCGTGTAGTTCTGGCACTACATCATAAAAAAGTTTCAATTTCCGGTTGTAAATGTTCAGAACGATCAAATAGCACCCACAGACTTAGCAACGTCGCGAGTAACAGCTGATGGGTTTCGGCGAACATAACCTAGCTTTGTTTTGATATTAGCAACGAAGATAGAGTCATCTTCGTTGGTCACGTATACCAACTTATAGCATCGCCAATGCGACGTTGCCAAGTGTTTACTTCAAATTCCATCATGTTATTTATGGAGTTTTATTATTTATCACGTATCAATTATATGTATAATTATCATTCTACCGATCGTATTAATTCCACTGAGGTAATTCAAGTCTATTTTAATAGGTTTTCGGCTGATTTTAAAAAATGTTTTTTAGTCCGTTTTTGTGGTAGACATGTCATTATTATTATGATGGAGACTACTATCGAGTCGTTGACAATCTAATTTTTCAGTTTTTATTAGTTCATGCGCAATAAATTAATCATTTACCACAAAATTTTTCACATTATAATCGATAATATGAATAATCAACGCAAATAAACATAAATCAGAACAACTGTGGGTAAAATAAATTTAGACTTTTTTTTGACTCCAAAGAACTAGTCGTACCTCCTTAATCTTAGCCCGTACCATCAGCTATCAGCTGTCGAAACACACACATTCACGGGCTCTCACACGGACCACGGTGCGCGCTGTACGCTGCTCACGCCTGCGCGGCGCCGATGTCCTATACATAGAAGTGTTGGTTAGCCCCCACCGTGTGGCGCTCTCACACACACATTCACGCGCTCACATAGACACGGATCTTACGCTGACGGTCGAAGTTTTACATCTGACGCTCGAAGTCCCAGCTAGCCCCTACCGTAGACCGAGCGCTAAGATGTTTACACATCAATAATTCCCACTAGTTTATGTTACGAATTAAATTACTGACTTTACAGCTCAAATTTACGGAAAATTCAGTTGTACGAACTTCAGTCAGGAGTGTTTTTTTTCGAACAAATTTTTTCCCCCGGGGTATAGTCCGTTGAAAATACACGAACCCACGATTTCCTTAATTCGCACTCGACACTGAATTGTTTCTTTAAAGTTGTTCGTCCATCGGATTATCCTTCGTCTGATCATGATTCCCGAGTAGAACTTTCTACTTCGATTTTTATCAAATCTACCGCATACTCTAAATTTTTTCGTTCTCTTAAGATTAAAGTGTACTACTTGTTACGAAATATATATTTATATACATGTATATTAGGGTGTGTCGAAAATGAACTTTTTTTTTCTTTGCTCTTACCACTTAAAACTTTAGGTTTTGACATTAAAGAGGTCCTCGTTCAAGGAGGGCGCTGTAGCTTGAAGTTTAGAGGTCGCTCAACGAGGATTTAAGTTTCCCATCTAATTAACGCGTAAAAAATATTTTTTTTCGTTCAAAATGATGTCAGGAAACCAAAAAATTGGCGATGTCTGTGTTTCTTGGCTTATTTGAAAGCATGACTCATCCTCTAAACGATGATAGGTCGTTTTTCGACTTACCTTGTTCCAATTTTTTACGTCACTTTTCGACCACAATAGTCACTTTTTCAAGTTTACAAAGTCTCCAAGGTATCAATGAGTCCAAAATGAATTGTTACAAGTATTGATTGTTGATTCGAATATAAATAATCAACAATCAATACTCGTAGCAATTCATTATGGACTCATTGATACCTTGGGAACTTTGTAAACTTGCAAAGTGACTATAGTGGTCGAAAAGTGGCGTAAAAAAATTGGAACAAGGTAAGTCAAAAAACGACTTATCATCGTTCAGGGGATGAGTCATGCTTTCAAATAAGCCAAGAAACACAGAAATTGCCAATTTTTTGGTTGCTTGACATCATTTAGAATGAAAAACATTTTTTTTTACGTGTTAATCAGATGGGAAACCTACATCCTCGTTAAGATACCTCTCAACTTCAAGCTGCAGCGCTCTCCTTGAACGAGGGCCTCTTTAATGTCAAAACATAAAGTTTCAAGTGGTAGAAGCGAAGAAACAAAAAGTTCATTTTCCACACACCCTAATGTATATGTTCATTTAAATGAGTCTAATTCGTGAATTCTCGTTGCAATTAATCCGAAACTAGGGGCTGGGTTGAATCTACTCTATATGAATTTATACGCTACGAGCATAAATTCGTACGTGGCGGAGATATATTTTGCTGTGTGCACGTGCTGCTGCAGCGAGGGCCTGAGGTAGATAACTTTCTTTTGCTCTCGATCTTTCTCTACGTATGCACAACATTTAATAAAGTGTAGTCACGTATTAGCCATACATAAAGTGGGATACGACACACGGTATTTATGAAAACACTATACACGAATGAAAACATCGAGTAAATATGCAAAAGCCTGCATATGAAATTATATATTTTCCATGTGTTTGTATATACATATGCAAGTAGGAAAACAATACTTGATAATCTGTATGTGCATATGGAATAGATGCTAAAGGTTTGAGACGTGTCGCGTGCAAAATCGAATTAAAATCTCCCGCGTCATGATCCACCTATGCAGCTGAATTATATTGCAGCAATCGTATATACTCTTGAATTATCGAGGGATCACCGAGGTTCAGCTATCGCATATTCTCATATACCATACATAGATTATTTATGAAAAAGAGAATTAGTAAAGTTCCATTGTTCAGAGGTTTAGAGCTTTTTAGTACAAAATAAGAGAGGCAAGGATAATATAAAAAAATTCACAATTTATATAATGTCACGTATATTCCCGAAAAAATTAAAAAAAAATATATATTATTTTAAAAAGTATAAAGACAATATTTAAAAATATATATTTGTGCGTCAAAAGTATACTTATATTTTTTTCATAAATTTCCCCGTTGAAATTTTGATAATCCGTGTTCTTTGATTTACTTTGATCAATCCGTAATATATCATTAATTAAAAAAATCGTGCTAAATTTATGGTATGAACTTTTTGTCCTCGTCTCAGTGAATTTAAATTTTATTACACTTTTGGTGCATCGAAAAGAAGAGGAAAAATATCAAATTTGAGAAAATATATCGTACTGAAACGGCTGTATATTAGCACGCAAGCGTGATGTGCGATGCATGGTTATCTAGAAGGGGGTGCTGCAGTATGTGCATCGATTCGGAGAGCTGACTGAGGGAATGTATAAGGCCCCGAGCATTGCCGCTGCAGTGGTCGAGCAGAGATAAAGAGGGTCGGGATTCCTTTTCGAGGGTGGATTCACGAATAGTCCGACCAGAGGGGATTAATTCTCCTTACGAACGACCTCTATTTACAACCCTACTGAACGCCAACTCGCCTTTCTCTCTTCATCTTCACTCTCTCTCTCTCTCTCTCTCTCGCCCTCGCTTTCTCAGTTCATCCCCTCTTTATCTCTGTGTATGCATCGCACACATGCACTCTTAATTTCTTCCGTATTCCCTGTTGCCAAAACCTTTCTGCACTTTCCACTCTCATGGCTTGCAAGTTTATCGTCGTTTAATCGAAAAAACATGTCTTATAGAGGCAAACGATTATGACTGACTACCTAATTGTATCACTCGAGCTGTAGAAATACTGAAAATTTACATCAATGTGGCATTCAAGACCATTTAAAAAAAAATCGAGTCGGAAAAAATTGATTCAAATCTGGAAAATAGTTGTAACTCGAGAATGGCGAAGCCGATGAGGCGAAGTTTCGCATGCGCAAGTACAGCTGCTAACTCATTTTGTTTGGTTTAATTTAGGTGAAGATCGAACAGATCACTCTCAAATTCGATATGATTTTAAATTAAAAAAAAAAATAAACAGCTTCCCGAAATTTTCGAACCAGCAGGCAAAAAATGTCTACACAAATAGATTAACGAAATAGAAGTTTGCTATATTTAATCTGGAGACAATAGATGAAATCATTCTATATCACTTAAACCTTTGTAGAGTCGCAATTTTTCCGTCAAGGACGAAGAAAAATGTAATCTCAATTTGATTTTATTCATGGCAGCTCAAATTGAAATCACTCAATTAGGTTAAGATACGGATATCACGAAAATTGAATAAGGTGCTGATTTTTAAAAATGCTATTGCTATATAGCATTAAGGAATATGTCCAGGCAAATTTTATCCAAGTCATCGGCCATTGACACGTAATATGTAATGAGCAAAGTGGAGAGTGTTAACAAAGAATATAGCTTGCGGAAAGACGACTTTGACCGTGCTTTCGTCCAATAATACCCGTATATTTCCCGATTAGATTATGCAAGTCGCAATAGCATTCAAAAAAAGTTCAAGGTTTTCATTAGTCATATAAAAATAGAGTGTCTCGGGGAAAAATAGTTCAGATCTACGTAGTGATGAAATTTAAATCTACGTAATAATTTTTTTAATCTGTGTAGATCTAACTCTTGGAAAATCCAGGAGATGTACCTAGGCCTCTAGATCTACCTAGGTCTCAACTTGATCTGCTCAGATCTAAATAAAGCTACTGAGATTCAAGTAGGTGGGCGGAAATTTAATAAGCAAAAACGTTCGTACATAATATTATGTTAACTCGAATATATATGTAAATCTATCGTTATATACGGAGATCTAGGTAGATCTACATTTTTCCAAAATCTAGATCTGCGTATATCTAATCGGTTTTTTTTAACCCGTGTCCGCGGTCATCGAATGTTCAGGTGAAATATTGTTCAAGCGTGCAGGATTCATTTGATGGCGGTGTACCATCCACCAACTCATTGGCGGCGTAGCATCGATAATGACGGATCCTACGCCGCCAACTATTTGGTTAGCCCTGTATTCACAGGTTTATGTGGAATCAATCAAATAATGTCAATCAAATAAATCAATTATCAAATTGTAATATAATTTTTTTGATCGCGTTTTTATTGGAAAAAAATGTCATGAATTATATTTACCATTACAGAATTTTTTTATACAAGTTTATTCAATTTCAAATGCAATGTTTATAAATTTTTATTTCATTGACTTAATTTGCAAATCTCATATGAATCTGTATACATCAAATTTCATGAGATTTTTTCGTTCTTTTACCTATTATGTTACACTCCAATGGTTCATCAATGACATTTTGTCATAATCATCAGTATATTTGATCGATCCTGTCATATTTTTTGACCATCACAAATCTCTAGTAAAATATAAATCGAGTATATCTGAATGCCTGCTCTAAGGGACGAGAACCGTGCTTATTTGCGATATTTCTTTGTTGTTCCACGTTTATTTGGAATTCAGTTTATTAGACCGAATTTCACATCGATTCAGGTGCTCTCTCATCACTGACGTATTTTTTGTGACATATACTACAAGTAGCTCGAACGAAAAGTCGTTGCTTCTTTATTCTTCTAATTTCTTATCCACGCGTGTTGAAGAATGGGAGAGTGATTTTACATTCTGAGCGGTGCTTTCGTAACCCGTTTGCCCGTAAAGGTTGACTGTATTTTCCAAAACAATGGCTAATACCGTTGGGCAGCACGAATACAGCGTAGAAACGCGAAAGCTCTGGAATCAGGAGCTTTTCGATTTTTTTTTTCTCTTTCCTCTTGAATTGTCGGGGAGGCGGAGGAAGCAACGAATGTGAAAACGAAACAAAACGAGGCAGCACAAACAAACGTGTACATCGACTCGAACAACAGAGCGTGCGAGGAGTCCAAACGCCGAGAGGCGATGTTACCGTCGATTTCAACGTTCAGATATACATTTAAATACATATATAAACATACATTCGGTATTGAGCAAAATTTTCAACGAAATACAAAACAAAGGAGTGAAGGTCTACGTCGTACTCCTCTTTCAATCGCTTTGCAAGCTTTTGACTCACGTTCATGTAGAGTCTTGATCGAGCTCTAGAAACTGCGAGTATACAGGCAGCTAAAGTAAACACAAAAATTTCGTTCACTCAACCAGACCTGCTCGTCTGTGTTTGATTCTAGAGCTCAATTTTCTACAACTCTGTTCGCATTTCCAGATAAATATGAAATGCAACGTTTGGCATTCACATAACAGTGTTACCTTTTTTATATTCTCTCAAAGTGTACGATCTTTAGCCGCGTCTATTACATATTTGCTATTGCACAGTTTTCGGGAAATTATTCAGAGATAAAATGTACCCTTTGAGCGGCAAAAAGCAGCAAGTTAAAATTTTCAAAGTGCTTCTCCGAAATTTTAAACGACTCAATCGAACCCGTTTCACGAGAAAATACTCTTCGAATTTTGACTTCCTTGAATAGAGGAAACTTCGAGCATTGTCTAAAATTTTGAGAAAGTTCTTCGAAAGTTTCAACTGGCAGCTTTATTTTAACTGTAACATTTTCGAAAATATGCCGAACTTATTTTTGAGCATAACCCGCTGTCGATTCTCATAATACTATACACGCTTAAGAACTGTACCGACAGAATTCTGTCGGTTTTTGCACAATGCGGTAAGCTATATCAAGCAAAAATCGACGAGCAGAGCTTTCTACCTTCTCTCTCGCCTGAGCCAGTGTGAATTTTTCAAAGTTCCTCCACCATCGTTCATAATATCAGTTCAAAAATTGTTTTAAGATAAGCTGATTAACGTTCCACTGGAATAATCTCTGTAATTTCGACGCGATTTCGTGAAAAGAAACACAATGGAGAATTCAAAATAACGAGAACGTATATTTCAAGCTTGAACTGCTTGAACTGTCACTATAATGATCTGTCAATCACAGTGAAATAAATTTCTCTTTAACAGCCAGAACACGTATTTACATTCAAAAATACAAATAATATAAAAAAATTTCTTTAAAAAAATTACAATATTAGAAATTATGATTTTTTAAATAACTATTTTTGAAAAATCAGAATTTTTGCAGTATTAAAATTTTCGCAAGATCACAATTTTTGAAAGTTTTCAATATAACAACAACAAAAAAACCCGTCTGAAAAAGTTTAATTTCAGAAAGGTTGAAATCGTTGCTTGGGATAACGTCAAGTGTAAAAAATATATCTAAATCGTAGATATTATGTCCGCTTTAGTCTGTGGGAAATCCACCCAAATATTCATTTCATTATATTTAAAAAAAATTTTAGCAACTTAAAAATGAACAACTCGTCAATGTCGAGCGTTTATCTTATTGAAATGATGAAACTTTTTTGAAATAACACGTTTTCCATTCTTCAAACTCAAACTCACAAGGGAGCAATGATTCGTATTCGTGGTCCCCGAAAGTGCGTATAATTGAAAAATAAACTTGATGTATATAATCGACGAGAAAATATTTCACTCTTTCTTAAACTTTTTATGCCGTACAAATGGAATTTATTTCGAATGAAACATTATTCAATTCTTACAATTTTTTTTTTTAATAGAGATTTCATTGCTGCTATTTTCTTTCGAAATGATGTACCGAATTTTTTAAATGAGAAGAAAAAAATCGTGCCTTTATGGTCCGCAATATACTGAAAACCATTTTCTTCCCGTGTGACTTTTAGAATAAATTGCCAGCGAATGGATATAAGGGTTGATGAGAAATGAGAACCAGACGAGCCAGCGAAGGGATGGTGCACAGACTCTCCCTCCCCTCTGTACCCCTAGCGAAGACGAAAGCACAGTCCCTCGGGGAGTTTGGGATGTCTGTGGAATTTCAGTCTCTCCGTTATACCATCCTCGGGAGGGATTCCGCTGTGCTGAAGACACGGTGCGTCACATAAGACGCGAAACCGCATCTTGTCTCGCTCATATCCCCACAGTTATTTCTATCTCACTCCCCCATAGCAGTGTATATATATGTGTGTGTCTCAGTCCACTTCCCTGAGGGAATTGGATTCCCATTCGATCTTCCGTGTCATCGTAGACATTTTTTTTTATTCTTCCCATTTTCTTTTTTTCTTATCCCGGAAAGAGGGCACTTGTTCTCCATCCTTCTTTCACCTCTTGTCCCTCGATCCTGCAATTTTTCTCCACCCCTTCTCTTTCTCTCTCTCCCTCTCTCTTTCCCTCGTCTTCATCTAGCCGCGTACTAATAGCAAATACGTATGTATAATTGCTCCTTGAAATTCAACACTATAAAGGTGCTCAATGATCGGAGCCCTTTAGACAAACATTCGGTTGTTCGTCCTTTTTTTTCTATACGAACCGTTTTAAACAGGGCCAGCCACCTGCAGATCTCAATATATTAGATCCCTTTGAAATTCGAGTATATCATAATACGTGCTTGAAATACAAAAGTGCGTTCATTTATAACGTATTATCACATCCATCTTTAAGGGTTACCCTGTCCCAACGTTTTTTGCCACTTTTTTTAGCCCAATTGATTTGATTTATATTACGACATCCAAGAAACGAATTTCCCCAATTTCGAGAACTACATAGTTTTTTTTAAATCCGTAAAAAAAGAGAATGTTTAAAAATCTTTAAGGTATCATATAATTGTCAATAAACTCGATTTTAAAGTTCACAGGGATTGTGACGTCTCGAAATATACCAATAAGGTTTCCGAAACGTTTATTTTTTTTTTTCGCACGGCTCGTAAAGATAACTAAGATAAAGACTGCAATAATTTTTTTATTTTATTCAGCCATTTCCGAGATACTTGGGCTCAAAATAAAACTATGAGAAAACTTCGTTACTATCGGTGAACTCTTAGAGTTGGTAAGCACTATAATATACTCGTGATGCAAAACGATCCATTGAGGTCTCAAGATGGCTGAACAATCGACCGATTTTTCAACATTAAAAATTCTTGTACCTTTATATTATTTGGATGAACGTATTTATTGCAATAATGTCATTGAGTCGTTGCATAGTCACTATTTTTCGAATCTCATGACGTCCGAGATTCAATCGGAATTCGAAGTTTTTCAATGATTATCCTTTTTCTCCGCTCACGGCCAAATGCAGATGTAAGGAACGAAACCATAGTATGGATAATCAGTTCATCTAAATTTCCGGACGATAGTATTTTCATTTGTCTAATGCAAGCCGCAATTCACTAAAAGAAATAAAACTCCCTCGTTATTGACATGCTGTAATCTTTCATTGGTTCCAAATGGCTGACGTTCCAAGGGAATTTAAAGAGCCGGACAAATTGATAGAGAAAAAAAAGCCTCGAGTAGACTGTGCAAAGTTTTCAAGACGAGTGAAGAGCTGCAAGAGTCTTCCAATTACGACTGAGCGAAAGAGAGAGAGAGAGAAAATACGAAGAGAAATTGACAATTGCAGACAAGAGAGAGAGAGAGAGAGAGAGAGAGAGAGAGAGAGAGAGAACGGAGGTGGGTGGGGGGGGGTGGAGGGAAGAAATCAGGTATTCGATGTGGTGGAGGGTTTGGCAAAGTCGAGGTTGCTTTTCTCGTCTACGTGATGACGCTGCTGACGAAGGTACAAAGTGTCTAGTTCGTTGGTAAGATCCTCTTACTGTGCGCTTTCAAAAGTTAGAACACCATGCAATGTTGATGCCCACAAATATAACAATACCACGTTGTTATGTGTTACATTTGACAGAGGATACAATACAACATTCTTCAACACCATATTATTTCAGCATAATTTTTTTTTCACTATAAAATAGGCGAAATCTGATTTTATGATTTCAGCGACGTTTTTAAGAGATTTGAGTCTAGATATTTTTTTTCAAATGTGTCTTCTAGACGTTTCGAGACGTTTTACGAATATTTTAAGAACGTTTTAAGAATGAAAAATAGAATAAAAATTACGAAACAATTTTTTTTTTTTTCATGAAAACGCAGCTTTCTCCTGGAGGAAAAAAAAAAGGGACACCAATTTTTTCGAAAGATTAAAAATTCCATAAGCCCCTCAGTCGATTCACTCAAAATTCAATATCGAATATCCTTTGCTGGTACGTAATTTACGTGGACACTTTTGCTCTGGTGAGACTGCAATTAGCCCGAGCTACAGCCATAAAAAAAAAAAACCCTCGGTTTTTCGAAAAATTCGTAATTTCATTAATTTAGAAAGACTTCGTTGATTTTTCCCGAATTCAACAGCGAACATTCTTTCGTGAGGGTATATTTGAAAGTTTTAGCTCGGTCGTTAATAAATTTCACGGGTGATTTTGTCAGAAATTTTTGAAAAAAAAATAGAAAATCATCGAACATCTAAATGAGTAGTTCGATCTTAATGAAAGTTATATCGAACAAAGTGGAATAGGAGCTCTACCTGCGTGTGAATCTTCAGTCTGATCGGTCGAGTCATTTCAAAGTTACAGAAGCTTGATTTTGTCCACCCTCATTACATACACACACACAAACACACACACACACACACACGCACACACACACACACACACACACACACACACACACACACACACACACACACACACACACACACACACACACACACACACACACACACACACACACACACACACACACACACACACACACACACACACGCACACACACGTACACAACCACACATACACACATCCATTCATCCAGAAATTTTTTTTCATAATGCGATTTTCCAACGCATTGTCACATTTCGAGCACATTGACATTGAGAACAGGAACAAAGGAATATCACGAAAACAAAGCTTCCTCCACGAGGCAGCAGCAAAGATGACGCATGCGAGGCACGAAGAACGATCGAATTTAGCGGAGCTAGGAAGAGACGTTTGTGTGACATTGGATGACGCGAAAGATGGCGCAAAAATTTTGGGGGGCAACGATGGAGGGGGTATAGACGAAAATACAATGTGATAACTCGTGCGCCACCATCGTTACACGACCTATCCCAACCGAGGATATTCTCGCGGGCGCTTCGCGAACACTCTCTCGCACTTTATCGGGGGTGTTTCCTCGTCATTTTCTACCACCAGCCAAACGTTCTCTTCCATACAAGTCACACATACCGCGAGGATATAGATACACGCAGAAATGTACGGAGGGAGACGAGGGTGTAAGCTTTATTCGGAGCTTTGCGCACTGCGTATGTACGAGCCCTTTTTAATTTTCCGCACCCCGTACGGCAGACTTTATGGCACAATTTTCTACATACACGTCGTTCGTAATCGTTTTATTATTATTATTATTATTTTAATATCGCTGTCTCGATGATTTTGAAATTATTTCGCGAACTTTCCAAGGCTTATTTAGGTTCATTCGTATTTTCACATCTCAACGGGTAAATCTTGATCGTCTGACTAGCATGGACAATCGATCATTTTATCATTGACCCATTCGAAGAGTAGAAATTTAAGAATCATGATAAAATATATGCAAAGGTCTTTCACGTTTTAGCAACCAACATTTTCCTTATAATTATTTACAAGGATAACGATTTTGATCTCTTGTTAGTACGCATTTGGGAATATTTATGTATTGTACATAAAATGTTACATAAATATATTATTATAATGCATATATCTTGCATATAAGATATAATAATAATAATAATGATAATAATAATAATAGTAATAAGAGTAAGCTGCGAAGAACTCGAATATCACAGTTAAGAGTGCATGCGGTTTAAGTGGACATACCCAGTATGTCCATGGCGTCTTGTGCCTGCGGTCGTGATGGTGGCGACAGTAGTACTGGCGCCGTAACAGCCAGACTCGACTGCCGGCAGTGAAACTACCCCTGCTGCATACAGCCACCACCACCACCACCACCACTGCCATCAGCTTTTCCCTCACCTCTCACTCATTTGTTCCCTCGATCGCTCGCTCTCCCTCTCTCTCTCTCTCTCTCTCTCTCTCTCTCTCTCTCTCTCTCTCTCACCCTCTCCCGTCCATAGCCTCGCAACTCTGTTCTGCCAGCGCAAAACTCTTTTCCCCCACTCGGATCACCCTCTACCAAGCTTTCACAATGGGCGTGTTCGGGATGCGCGAAAGCTAACGGACCAGAGGAGCTGAACGGGGAAAATCGTCAGGCGGGAGGAGAGGAAAGCTTGCGGGTAGGATACCGCTGTTCTCCGCAAGTTCGCACATCGCGCGCAATCCAACTGCGGGGCTGAGACAGAGAACCGCTTGAGACCGTAGAACCGTGAGACGGGAAAAATATGTGAAAACGATTCCCACTCTTTTTTTTATACGATCTTTTACGACTCGGTTGTTTTTTTTTTCTACATTGTTTTTATACCTTCTTCCTCAGCTATGCTTTTATGAATAAAGAGATTTTAGATTCAAATGACGGGCAGCTGAGAAATCGTCAAGATATGCGGGAAATTGGGTTTGGCAAAAACACCTGTCCGCTTGTATTTGCGACGGAGTTGCTAAGATGCGTCACTTGGTGATATCTCGAGAATGAATTCTGCGTAGAAATTTAGGGTGCACGTAGACCAAAAAATTATCGAGACTCGTTGAAATTTTCTTTGGCATTGAAACAGTCTTATTGAGCTATGAATTTAAACAAAAATTCTGTGGTCACTGCATAACTTCCGTAAGTTTTTAGTTAACGAGCCAAAACTTTGGAGTCGTTAAAAGTTTCAGGCGCAGTATATACATGTTATGGATGAGTTTCTCTGATTTTTTTTGTGTAGCACTCGTGCCATCTACATTGAACGAAAGACTTCGAATAGTCAAAAACTTCGATGACCGGATTTCAAATCCAATCTCTAATTGATGAAAAAAAAAAATTATTACAATATCGATAGTACCGTGCAGAAATTTGTTAGGGATACCCCAAGTCCGACCATATCCCGATCGGGATTTTCCAGGGACTCCCCAAAACCGGTGTCCACATAGGAATCTATATGGTATCCGTTTCGTAAGCGGATCAGTAGACGTGAGAAAATTTGTAAGTTATGGCGCCACTTTCTTTCAGGGTGTACCGATTGGATCCCGGTTCGAAGCGCAACTGCGTCCCGAGCGTAGACATAAATTCCAATCTTACGTTCGATTCTCGGATCTGGATCAGGATTTGCTGCGAGATCCTCAATACGAGTATCCTCCGACAATTATGTGGGATAATCGAAGAATTTTAAGTTGCAAAATACCCAGTGATATTTCCAATAAAGCTTGTTGACACATTATTGGATTGGCATAATAATAACAACAACAACAACAACAACAACAACAACAACAACAACAACAACAATAATAATAATAATAACAATAACAATGATAACAACAGTATAATATCAATATTGTTACTGCTAATATTGTTGTCGTCATTTTTGTGACTATTTTTATTATTACGCAGCATTACAGTAATGATATTAATTATAATGTTAATAACAACAGTAATAACAAGAATATTAACAACAATAATATCATAATAAAGATGGTAATAATATCGTTACTGCTGTTTTTGCTATTATTGTCATTGTTATTATTATTATTGTTGTCATTATTATTACTTGACACAAAAATGGCACGACTTTTTTCGGCGCATATTCGCGCAAATTAAGGAGTATTGTCATCGATCTTGAAATACGATGGCGTTTCATCTTTTGAGTGGATGGACTCTGTTGTTTATTTGTTTGTTAATTAACAATGGCTGCTGATAATGAAAATCTCACGCATGACGGGAAAACTCTGAAAAAATTAAGGAGTATTGTCGTTCGATCCTGAGATACGATGGTGTTTCATCTTTTGAGTGTACGGACACCGTTGTTTATCTGTTTGTTAATTAACAATAACTGCTGATAATTAAAATCGCACGCATGACGGACAAAATCTGAAAAATTCAGGGGTATTGTTTATTGATCCTGGAACACGATTGCATTTCAACTTTTGAGTGGACGGACTATGTTGTTTATTTGTTTGTTAATTAACAATGGCTGCTGATAATTAAAATCGCACGCATGACGGGAAAAATTTGAAAAAATTCAGGAGTATTCTTTATTAGTCTTGACTTTTTTCAGATTTTTACCGTCATGCGTGCGATTTTAATTATCAGCAGCCATTGTTAATTAACAAACAAATAAACAACATAGTCCCTCCACTCAAAAGTTGAAATGCGATAGTGTTCCAGGATCGATAGACGATACTCCTGAATTTTTTCAGATTTTTCCCGTCATGCGTGAAATTTTAATTATCAGCAGCCATTGTTAATTAACAAACAAATAAACAACGGAGTCCATCCACTCAAAAGTTGAAATGCAATCGTGTTCCAGGATCAATAGACAATACCCCTTAATTTTTTCAAATTTTTCCAGTCATACGTGCGCTTTTAATTATCAGCAGCTATTGTTAATTAACAAACAAATAAACAACGGAGTCCGTCCACTCAAAAGTTGAAACGCCATCGTGTTACAGGATCGATAGACAATACTCCTGAATTTTGTCAGATTTTTCCCGTCATGCGTATTCTTTCCTAAATTTTGGCTACTCGCTACCGCTGATGATAACTTCAGCCTCATGTTACAGATGTTACAGTGTATAGAAGATATTTATGAAGTAAATGTATAAGCATTCGATAGCGTCGTGGTTAGAGCGTTAGTTCATTAGGTAGGCAGATAGGTAGGTAGGTTGTCCTTAAATCATTTTCCGGGTTAGCAAATAAATTTTCAACGACCGGAATCATCGTTGGATCAACAACAATCAATAAAAAATGTCAAAATCATTGATGTTAATATAATATAATTTTTTTTGTCATTTATTTCGGGTCCAATATGCAAACGAAGGCCATTGAGACGTCGTAGGTTCAAACCCCGGTGCCAACGTTTTTTTTTTGTTAAAAATTTTTCTATGGCTCAGGTATTAATAAACATTGCCTATAACCTGAATTGCGGAAGATAAATATTTATTCGGGATTTTATATATATGCCAGATATAAACCACATTTTGATGGGGTTTTGACTGGAAACCATAATTGGAGTCCAGTCCGGGGTCCCTGTCGGATTCCAATGTGCAAATCTTTCATTCAATCATGGAATCTGATCCGATGCCCAGCCGGATCCTTATCAGAAAATAGGGATCCTTCTCAGAATCCAGCTGTATCCCGACCGAAATTTCTGCATAATCTTGTTTTCTGCATGTTGTTCTTTATCACCTTTGTGGATGCTTGGCTGGGCTGAATGGTCCGAACCGTGTGAAAATTGAGATGAATAATCAGTAAAGTGTCGTTTCTAAGCAATGAAAATACTTTATTCATAATTGATTGATAAGGATACTTTTTTCCTCGATAAAAAATTGAATAAAAAAATGGGTGATACGGCGTTGTTAAGAATTCGGGAGTCTCAATTTTTTGAGCCTGAAAGACGTAGTTAAATGAAACGCTGTTGGTAGTCGAAAAAAGCGCTTTTTTAAAAATACTTTTCGACGTATTTATGAACGCTAAGGAGTTGTTCTATGATGCGGAAATACCTGACCAGGGGAGGGTTAAGAAATTTCGGTGACAACTTGGAAAATATCTATCCCTGAAACCGAACACGTTGTTGAAACTGCATTTTTCAACTTGGTTAAAAAATCCCATTGATACTACCTTCTTTGACAGCACTGTTAAGTTTTCATTTAACTTACATGGCTTTTAACTTTTTTTCCATAAAATTCGAACCTTTTTTCCAGCACTACAAAATTTTGTTGGTTTTGAAGCATTTTGATTTTTGTGATCCTGGTAACACTGGTGACACAGATTTGGGATTCGAGTTTTCAGATATTTTTTATTTTTGCTTTCTCATTGCGGAAGCTTTGTGACGATGAAAAAAAGCGTGAAAGTTATAAATTTGCACATTGCATCCTCATTATTTTGTCTCGTTCACAAAGATCCCTCTATATGTGCAAGTGAGGTTTCCAAATTTGGCTTCTTCATGGAGGGAGCTTTGTAAGCAAGATAAAATAATGAGGAAGCAATGTGTAACTTTATAATTTGCACACTTCATTCTGAGTTCAATTTCAATAACAATACAAACAATCTCGGTAATTTTTTAAAAATTCCAGAATTCTCCACAATCTGAATCCCTGAATAGATTCTTGCTAAATTTTATATCAACCGTGATTGTGACTGAAAGTCTCTGTGTGTAAGAAAAAACCTTTGGCTCATCAAACAAAAATTTGCGCGGAAATTAGAGCTATTAGTGATTTTTTTGAAAATTTCAATATGAAAGAAGATTGTACCCCTTCAGCGATTTTAGTCAATTTCCGTTCCATGCATCCTTGGCTTATAATTGATCCATACACAAACTTTTGGCTCGATAGCCACAAAATTGCAGAAGAATCTCAAGCGATTATTGCCAAAATATCAACCATGCTTGTTGATAAGTCTATTTGTGGAAAAAAAATTAGCTCGATAGCTGTAAAATTACGAAAGCTCGAGCGCCCACAGAAATTTTTTGAAAATTTAAAAATCCTGCGTAACCCAAAATTCTCAAGCGATTGAAACAAAAAATACAGTAAACAAAGGTGGGTACATGGTTTACCTGTGTTTTATTAAAATGGCTCAAGAAGACTTTTTTTTAATTTTACGAAACTTTGAAATTTTCGAAAAATGACTGATCGCTCTAACTTTTGTAAATTTCGCGGTATCGTTCTAATTTTTTTTGTACATGAATAGGGTTTTATCAAAGGACGGTTGGTATTGAATTTGGCGAAAATCGCTTGGAGGGTTCATGTTTTATGAAATTTTGAATTTTTCAAAAACGTCTGTGACAGCTGTAGTTTTCTCAAATTCTAAAATATTTTGGGCTAATTTCTTTTTCCATGAAGAAAGAATCATGAATGAAAGGCTTGTGTCAAAGAGTCTAGCCGAATAGGAGTGGCGCATCTGCCCCCACCGAATTTTGTGGTGCCGATTTTTTCAAAAGTTCCTAACCTAAAAAAAAAGTTTGTGCAAAACTACAGCTTTCTACATCGATTCCGAGGGGTTTGTCTGTTGAAAAAACGTGTTTTTTCGATTTTGGCCGTTTTTAAATACCAAGAAGCGACCGAAAAATCTGAAAAAATTCCGAAAAATCAGAAACATGTCAACATTCATGGAAAATTTTTTTCAATTTCTTTTATGCTGAACTCTAATTTGAATCATCGAATCTTCCTCTAAAAAAATTATTTTGTAGTGTATAGATTTTTCTACTATTATGAAAAAAATCGACATAATTCTACTCTTCATTCCCTGCAAATAAAAAAAAAAGTTTCAAAATTTGACCTGCGACATATTAAAAAAAAAACGCAAAATTTCACCTTTTTCGTTGAAAATCCACATATAAATCACTTTTTGGGCTAAATTAAACGGGTGATCATAGTTGGATTAGTTGTGAAACATAAAAAACAGATGTAAATAACAGGATTTTATTGCTAATTTTAGTTTATTACATTGTTACAGAACTACTTTAGTAACAATACCAAGAAAAAAAAAATGATCTCTTCCTGAGAATTCAAACCCATTTGAAGGTGTATATAGCCATTTAATTAAACCCAAAGAGTGATTTATGTATGGATTTTCAACGAAAAATGTGAAATTTCGCGTTTTTTTTTTTAATGTGTCACAGGTCAAATTTTACAACTTTTTTTTTTATTTGCAAAGAATGAAGAGTAGAATCATCTCAATTTTTGTCATAATATTAGAAAGATTTATACACCACAAAATAATTTTTTTAGAGGAAGATTCGATGATTCAAATTAGAGTTGAGCATAAAAAAAATTTTTTTTAAATGTTCCATGAATGTTGACATGTTTCGGATTTTTCGGAATTTTTTCAGATTTTTCGGTCACTTCTTGGTATTTAAGAACGGCAAAAATCGGAAAAACACTTTTTTCAACAGACAAACCCCTCGGAATCGATGTAAAAGCTGTAATTTTGCACAAACTTTTTTTTTTTTTGTTAGGAACTTTTGAAAAAATCGGCACCACAAAATTTGGTGGGGGCAGATTCACCACTCTTATCCGGCTAGACCCTTTCGCAAGAATCTGTAAAAGGGTTCAGATTTCATGAAATTTTCAATTTTGAAAAAAATGTTTCTGACAGCTTTAATTTCTTGAAATTGTGAGACACAAAGCTAATACATAAAAACTCGTTTATCTTATGAATGATTTAATATTTAGAAACGTTTTAGTAACATGAATTTCAAAAAAATGAAACCACACATGATGGAAATGAGGAAAAGAGCTGCAAGTGGAAACTTATAAATTGCTTCCTTCAAATTTTGCACAATACTTAATGCTTCCTGTATGAGGAAGCCAAAATTTACAAAGGTAGTTTCTCGTAAATGGAGCGTTGAGCATTGTGCGAAATTTGGAGGAAGCAATCTGCAAGTTTCAACTTTTTTGTTTATTTCCGTTCATCCGTTACCTAAGAATGCTGTCAACAAACATCAAAAAGATTGGTTAAACATTTTTCTATGTACCCTCAAACTGATATACTGATACATAAAAAAAAATTAACTTGAGTTACTTCTTAAAAAAAAAAAAAATACAACAATAACATTTCTTTTGACGGAGTCACAGTGTAATGTCCCCTCAACGTCCGTTGATATCGGTTTTAAAATTTTGGATTTAATATTTCTGTAACGAACTTTCCAACGTTCCAATTTCGACACGTCGCAGTCTATATGAAACAAAGGAGAAGTAAGCAATGTGCTAATTTTTAATTTACACGTCTGGTGAAATTATTTTCGAAGACTTTTTTTGGTTTTCTGTCAGCGTAGTTTTCTCTTTATAACACATATCGTCGAAGCACTAAAAACGACTTGTTTTTCACGAGATACTTCAAGCATTTTCACAACATCCATCCATCCGGAGGGTACAAGCTTTTTGAGGACTACGTCCTCAAAAATCACGCAGAGGACGAAATTTCGAGCTAAAACGTGATATATGTCTGTCGTGGTGAACGTTCCCGTGGAGCTTCACGAATCGAGAGGTCGAGAAAATTTTGGATCGCAACGGAAAGGTAAGTTGACGTGGTTGATGACGTGGTGAATCCTTTTGAAACGTTATCCTCTTACGATTTTATCTTACAACTGCCAATTATTGTCCCAAATATTTACTGGTGTCGATCTTACTTTTATGATAGTAAAGGTAGAACTTGGAAGAACTTGATTATAAGATCCTTTGTGGGATTTTCAATATGCTGCGAATTTTGAATGCGTAGAGAAGCATATATGAAAAAATTCCAACACGATTGTTGGTTATTTACGCTGAATGAATTAATCCAAATTTGGCAGATTTATATGTCGAAAATTACTGAAGCAATTTCGAGCAAACTTTTCCCATAACTCAAGTTTGAGACTTATTTTGTTAATTAAAACTTTTGCCGCAGCCTATTGCGGGTGTCCGATTTTACATGATTTTAAAATTTTCTAAGATGACTGTGATCGCTCTAACTTTCGTCAATTTTCATTTATCGACTCAACATTTTTTACGCAAATAGGTCAGGAGAAAATGATGTTTCGTATTGAATTTGGCAAGAATCGCTTACGGGATTCTGATTAAAAATTTTTTTTGATTTTTTCAACAAAATTTCTAGTAGCTCCAGCTTCCACAAATATTTGGCTATCGGACTAAAATTTTGTACATTAATAGGTTAAAGGACAAGAGTGAATTGCACTGAATTTGAGAAGAATTGCTCGGACGGTCCGCATTTCAAAAAAATTCGAATTCAATAAAAATCCGTAATCGCTAAAATTTACGCAAGTTTTAAGATATCGGGCTTATATTTTCGTCATGAAACGAATTTTTTAAAGGGTGATTGGCATTAAATTTTGAAAAATTCGGTAAAACATTCAGGTTTTATTCAATTAAAAATTGTTAAAATATTTGTTGAAAAATTAGTGTTCTTTATTCTATTGTTATTGAAATTGAATGCAGTAGTGTAAATTAGAAGTAGTAGTAAAAGTGTGTAAATCAGAAAAATTGAATATTCCTCATGATCTTATCACACTCGCAAACCTTCCTGTATGAGGAAGTCAAAATTAACAAACCCACTTGCTAATAGAGGAAGCTTTGCGAACGAGATAGAATGATGAGGAGGCAATGTACAAATATCTAATTTTCACGCTACTTTTTAAATAATTTAAAATTTGTGAAAAATGAAATGAAGTAATCTCATCCAAATGTAAACTTTTACTTTGTCACATTACCATTTCATTGAAATTAAAAAGACATACTTCAATATTTTTGTAATGCAACTCTCATTTCAGCATAGCTACTGCGATCCAATTGACTCAAATGACGGTCACGAAAAAAGATTTTTATATAACGCAACCATGTTTTCCTCGCTTTTTGACGTGCGTTTACGGGCGACAAAGTAGGCGTTTTGGGAACTGTCGTGGGTAGGAGTACGAAAAAGCGCACTTTTTAGTCCTAGGACAAAAAAGTATCTCGAATTGTACTCCGCGCATGCGCATTTGTTACACACCGTGAATGTTATCGTACGCCGTAATATAAGATCATAAAATCGTACGTAGTAGAGCAAAGCTGCTGCCATCAGTCGTCACGTCGAGGAACTATGTATTTATACCCATTGACCCTCATATTCTATATATATATATATATATATATATATGCGCGGAAAGAAACATAACCTGAATTACATACATGATATTCTCATTGCGTCGTGTGTCGTGTAGTGTCGTGTAACAAGCAGCGAACTTGTATTATAGATTGTGTGCAATTATAATTTAAAAAAAAAAAAAAAAACGAAATGAGTGATACTGGGCAACACAGCAGTGACGAGTGGGAGAAAAAAAAAGATAGAAGATGAAGGAAGAAAATAAATGTATATTATTTTTCAAGCGGTGTAAATTGATTTTTTTTTACTTTTAAAAATTCGCTTGTGCGTACGGGGGGCTTCGCCCCCCTACCCCCACTGGGGCTCCGCCCCTAGCCCCGGGTCTCACGTTTCCATTTAATACATTTAATACATCACGTGGGTCTCACGTTTCCATTTAATACATTTTGCGGTCAAACGATGTTTGCGTGTGACACAAGTTGTCAGTGAGAAGCTCGGAAAACATGGTTTTGTTATATAAAGTATCGTGTGCACCGTGGAGGGTTGGCCTTTTCCCGCCTCGCGCGATGTTTTCAGTACGACTCGTACTGAAAACATCGCGCTCGGCGTTAAAAGTCCAACTTACCCTCCTTGGTACACAATGTACTATTATACATGCAGAAAAATTATTTTAATCCATGCTCCTCATACTCATTTTATCAGGTTAGGTCACAGAATTCCGCTGTTGCCTAGTTTCAATGGCCTGCTTGTCTATAAGCTGCTGTTTTTATCATAGTCCACTTATTTCTACATCGATATCTTTCATTGCGATGGTAAATTTACGAATTTTCGTTATCTCGCTGCTCAGCATATTAGAACGAGTGATAAATTGAAAATATATTCGAAATTATGCACTCGGCTTTACTATTACGAAAATCTTATGGCTCCTCATCGAATGTTTTGCGAGAAATTGAATTGATACCTCTTCGAAGCCAAAGAAAATCAGCTACCATACGTAATTCGCTTCTGTTGAACTATATTTACTTATCATACATTTATATGTGCAAGCGTATGGCATAATAGGTAAAATTAATTTAATAATTTTAAAGATTTTTATATTTATTCATTTGAACTCATGAGTGATTTGCCCGTTAATCGATCCTTATCCGACGAAACAACCTCCTTGAAGCCGTATTTATCAAATATCGCGAGAAATATTCGAAATTTTGCGATCTCAACACTTTTAGCCATTTATCAACTTATTATAGTCGACCGGGTGGTCGAAAAAATATAATACTTCACGGTCATTCATGCATACTGTCACGATGCAAAACAAGCTGTAGGTCATTTTGGGGTAAATCCACCAGATATAAATAACAGTATGGGACACATTTTATTGAGTCGCTATAATTTTTTTAATGTCCACTTTCCAATTTTTCAAGTAGCCTTTTATCGTTCGTATTGATTCCCAACTTTTGCCCAGTAGGATAACTTTTTACTGTCCACACTGTTGGATTACAAGATGATCTTTTTACATCAACTATAATTCGCATAGTTGTACCGTATGTAGCCCAATTTTCGAAGTACAACCGAGTTGATTTGAATAAACAGGATTGTGATTTTGTCACATTTTAACTTCACGATAACGTAAGTTAGCATAGATTGATTGCTAAAAATCACAAGGGCATCATTCAATATGTAAAATAATATAGGAGCGACTTCTCGGAGTCGTGGTTAGCACTATAGAGCTTATATTACCACATATTGCACGTGTTATTCCCTCCGAGTTTCGTTTTCTTCATTATTTATTGAATGTTTTATTACTGCCTACACTTTTTTTTACGACCGCGAGAAGATTCGAGAAACATACAAGTGAAATATGGTTATTTCTATCGAGATGAAACGGATGGGGGTGTGAATTCCTCGGAGTGAGCCATATTCATATACCTAATACGATCATGGTATTGCGTATTGAGTATATACCGAGGGAGTTTGATATTATATATGTATATATATATTATATATATATACATATATATACATATCTCGGAACCTATCTTATAACTAATTATATTGGCCACAGCGGACCGGATCTCGGTTTCTTCGACCAATCGATATTAGGATATGGGTATGCTGTATATGTCATGTTAAAACGATGTAGGAGGGGAAGCCTTGCATGCCTAACATACACGATATAAAGTCGCGACGATCTACGAATAGTCCTGCAGTACTAGATTAAAGGAAGAGAATATTATCACATCCAGAGTACCTTCCAGGTGATAGTTAGTATTATTTGAGATCTTGAGGCATCCGCTTCACAAGACTCTATTCTATTGTCCTGGTCAGATTACGTTACGAGCTTAGGGTTTACATTAGTGAAGCCTTCACGTTTTTTAAAAATTAATTCAGCAAGAAGAATGACTGTAGCTTCCAGTCTTAAGTTCGATTTACAATGTTGAATGTTCACGGATTGCTGAAAAATAACGCATTAAATCCAAAGTGTTAATTTGCAATGAGAAAACCATTCGCCAGCAGTCGACGCGTGGTCGGTGCGTGGTTTCAGCGATTCCTCGTGCAAAAGCAGTATTGACCTCGATCAGTACTGGGATGGATGAAAGTTGTTAAAATACAAGAAACTTCATAATATTTGTATAGTCTTTTTTTAATACTTTGCGACGTAATATAATTTAAAACGAGACCGATGATAAGAGTCAGGGCTGAATCGATTGGCATTCAATGCCCCATATATATCTCTCAGAAAAATAATTAATGTATTTAAATTCGTGAGATAAGCTTTACATATTTTGCTTAATGTTCGAAGTTTGCTTGATCAATCCTATTCAAACAAACTATATTTCTTATTCATTAAGATTTACTTTTTACTACTGAATTTTGGTGCTTTTAACGTGCAGTCATCTCAAATAGAGAATTCGCCTGTGCTTCATTTTGTTATTGTATTATCTCAGCGCGAAAATACATTCACGATTCTGTCTAACCGACTCCACTTACTTATACCGCATGATCCATCTATTATCAATCACCCTTGTAACAGTCGGCTCGAGAGAGTTTCCGTGTATATGTATATCCCCTCGCAATGATGCCCTTGCTTTTCACCAAGTTACGCTTAATTTATCAACTACTTCCTTGGGCATCCATCACTACCATGGCAAGCAATATCTGTGCTCGTGCCCTTTCCGCTCGAAGAGGCTCCTCATACTCATTCTCATCTGTCAATGATACACTTCCCTTATTCATGCGCTCCAACAGACTAAAACTTTCGCAAATTTCACCAGTAGAGCCTGGAACTCGTGAACAATGATGTCATATAATTTATCAACATCAACTCCAGGTGAAAATCAGGTTTTCCTTTTTTTCATTGATTTCTCGATATTATAAGTCTGTCGACATGGTTTTTCATGATTGATACCTGATAGACGGTCAGTAGGATACTGTACGATGAAGAAAATAATAAAATTTGTTTTTCCATGAAATAATTTTCAACAATCATTTTTCTGGATTATTCATTTACAATAATTTTCTCTTAAATCATTCTCAATTGCTGTTCCATCACTTGACAACCAACTCGGTTCATGAGACATTGCTAAATGACTGTGGTCGACGAATTACGAGAAAAAAATAAAGGCGAGACAATTGTATGATAGGTCGAGAGGGGAAAAAAACGAAACGAAAAAAAATTTGATTCGGAGCCAAGATTTGTGGGACGAGTGAATTTATGCCAGTGACGGCTCTCTTCAATTTTCAAGCGTGTTAGTCGCTTTCCTTGTTGCCTGCATTCTCAACGTAACAGTCTTGAATGACACACGAGATATGCTTTGCGAAAACGCACAATGTGTTATTAAAAGATCAGGCAGCGTTTTCGACGTAAAGTATTAAAATCGAAAGATTTTATACGAGTAAGCCCAAGGATATTGGGAGGCTGCGAGAGAAAGCGAGAAATCGAGCGAGTAGCGGAGAGAACGGATAGAGCTTGCGGAATACGCGTATCTCTCGTCTCTTGTATGTGATTTGGGAAACAACGGGATGCTCTCGTTCCCGCCCCATTGAAATGGGAGAGAGAGAGAGAGAGAGAGAGAGAGAGAGAGAGAGAGAGCGAGAGAGAGAGAGAGAGAGAACAGCAGCGTGCTATCTGCTTGATAAATAGGAGTGGTCGTTGAATAATGCAGCGAGCGTTTCCGACACCACTCAACGAACGAGTAACCTTACACCGTCCTGCGCGTAGGTAATGTCGTTGAAACGTCCGGACCGATTGCAAAAAGTAACCCACGACGAAACGTTACGATATACACCACGATTCGCCTTAATTCTCATTTTCTCACATCACGAGAAACGATAGAAACAAAAAAAAGTTGCAGAAAAGGCTTACTCTAGCCAACAGCATCACCAACCCCATGTATCTTGTGCGCAACGAGCCCGCGATGGTTAGCTTTTACCCATGTCTTGTATGCGTATGCAGCTTTCATTCGTAGTAATGAGATTTAGAGGTGAAATCTTTTCCTGACCTTCTACACGAGGAATTCCACGAATTCATTCATTCATTCATTCATTCATTCACTCATACATTTATTCATTCATTCATGGATTCAGCTATTCATTGAACAGATCCATTCTCCCGTTATTCGTTGAACTGGTTTTCTAATCTTCCCGAACCTTCCAAGTTTTATTAAGCAGAAAGCTTTCCTTACTATTGGAAAAATTTCGAGACATTCGTCGGAATGTGCAAGTTCTCAGTCGTTGATCCTTCATGCATTTTCAAACAGCTTCCATCATTGACGTCTCATGCGGGTTGTTGATGATCATATTTTTGCGCAACTACTTATTTGGGGTAGAGTTTCTTGTGACGATACACCTTGCGCTTTGATCTCTTGGATTTGTGTGAATTCGTATCGTTTATTTCTCGATCATCCTTTAATGGGACGATGATACGGGATAATCCTGGGATATGCGTGCCGCAGGCGTTTTACAGAGCCGTGTTTCTGAGTTTCTCCCTGGTCGCTAATAGAATGCACAAGAATACTAGAAAACGATAGAAGAGTAGCACGGTGTGTCGAAAATGAGCCAAATAACTTTGGTATTTTGTGTGCATGAATGAAATGAGCGTAAGAATTCGTAGAAAAAAAAAATTACGAACAAATAATGAACAAAAGAAAGGCCTGAGGGTGAACTTAAAGAGACTCGAAGGAGGGTGAGCTTGAAGGATCGAGCATCGATGACACTTTTTAGTTGGGCAAACTTTCGTCATTTGCAGTTCTGCCAAAGTAGGATACCACCTTTAAAATTTCAGTTTTTTCCATTCCAGCTTTTGAATGCAGAGGTTTTCCAGCCCTTGAATGTATTTTTATGTTTTACGAAATTAAGAGTATAATTTTCGATATTACGAGCTCATATACAAGCCAGACACTTTTGGAGGTCATCCATTCATTCTGTCCTAGGATTCTATTGGCAGCGCCCATACGTGACTCCCAAATATGTAGTGTGCACATGAAGTTTATACATAGAGTTTATATGGACAACCCATACCCGAAACTCAAGTGTGGATTTAATAATTGTAGCCGATGTATCGGAACTCTGGGGTACATGTAGTACATATTGATGATTGATCTGAGTTTATCTCACGATCGTCATATTTGCTATATTTTACATGAGTCCTGCATGCATGCAATTGTATAAACGTTACTCGTTTGCCAGTGGTTCACTAGGATCAATTCGTGTTTCTTATGTCGTCCGATTTACCACACATCAAACGTAACGCCTTGGCATACTATGCCATGCATGCTAATGGTTCTGACCGGTATACCGTACCGGATCGCTCTCGTCGAATATTCGATGCAGTCGTGGCGGCATCAGGACTCACCGATGTGAAAATGCGTGTACTGCCACCTACTGATGACTCATGGTTGGATCTATATAGTGGTTCACAACAGGACCCGCACCTGCATACTGAGGGCATTTCTGTGCGCACGTTTGACCGCAGTATCCTGTTTATCTCGGCCAATTTTGCTCATCAGGTCTTGATACGCCCGCGATATATACACGAAATGCACGTAATCGGGATTTAATGCATCACCAAAATTATTGATACCTGCGTCAATTTCGATTGCACAGGTGGACACCATAGGATGGAAAATTCATTCTGAGTTATCTGAATGTTATCACAAAACAATCATAAAAGATCGTTATGAAAATATAATTATTTACTATAAAAGGATCGTTATTCAGAATCAATCTCAATGATATGAGCATAATAAGTTTTTATTCCATAGAATTAATTATTATTTTTATTTAATTATTGGTTATTTCCGCTCTGTCCCCAAGAATCGCAACTATTACCGGTATAGCTTGCCTACTGTATTGCATTCGAACAAGGGCATAAGGGAATTGTCGCAAGCTCTTGCCGATAGAGATGGCCATATTCTTTTTGATTTTTTGGTGTTTGTATAAGAGTAAGAAAAAGTGTCATCCCGCTAACTGATCGATACCCTTCTCAGCGCACGGCTAATCTGTCACCGATTCGAGTAACGGTCCATTCCTGCTTCACTTGGGAGATGGACCAAGCTGCACGCCGACCGCGTACCTATCGCTGTCGGTCCTTCAACAATAATTATTCAAAATTATTTTGTCATAAAATCATGTGGTCCATGTTAAATTCCAGTAACGTGCATTCGTAATCAGGTTCAATTCGTAATCAGGAATTCGTAATGCAGGTGGATCGTAATGAAGTAGCGTAGTAGTTAGAAATTGCGTGTGAGGCAGTAAAAGTCGACTCTACGAAAAGGTTAGTAAAAAATTAGAAAAATTTAGTGACTTATGCAGATTTTGGACTGCTCAAAGAAAACAGCGTCTATTCATATACTTTAAACCAAGGTATATCCCATCTTCTTGGATGTCGGTACAGAAAGCGTTTTCCTGGAAATGGCGTAGGCATGTATGCCACGTACGCGTAGCTGTGGCTCCTTTGACCGTTCAGAGGCGACCCCTGCTGTAATCATTATCATCCCCCGGGTATGCAGACATACCGTGGCGTTCATTCCGAAGTATGCGGGTTAGGGTGGACATAGTTATGTCATATATATGTATAAAGATATGATGTACAGGATGAAATGGGTATACCGAGCGGCTGATGGATAGGGGACCTCGCACAGACTAGAATGAGAGCTTTCCAGAGGAATGGGTGATCGACGGGGAACAAAGGGGTTGGGTATCCCGACCGAGGAACGACGTCGATGACGACGGTGAGGAAGAAGTCGCACGCGATCCGACGCTATATTGGCATACCAACGCCGAGGCGATATGGGAATACTTTAAGAGCAACTTTATAGTCGGTCTTGAGTCATGACGTTCACCCTGGCAATGCTGAGATAGAGAAAGAGAAGAGAAAGAGAAGAGCCTGAAGAGCCAAGCATCTTTTGAATTATTTAATTATTAAGATCGCGCGCGGACTTCGTGGTCTTCCCTTAATTAAAAAATAATTTTCTTCATACTCTCGGATTCGCCATACTCCCGCTGTCTCCTTTCTTCATTCAATTCACCTCACCTTCGATAACCACATGATGACGTCACTTATCCTATCACTATGGCTTCCTCTGCTTTTCAATCGACGAATCAGTCTTATTACTGTAGTCACGTGCGTTCGGTGATTGAACTCCGCGCGTTTATCCATCAAGACGTCAACTCATCCATTAAGATGTGAAATGGCACGAAACTAATACGAGAAGAATTTGTCAGTGATTGGATCGCTTTGAGAGGAGGATGGTACGACTTTCACATCCGTCGGAACGATTATAATTATCGCTGATGTTCCATGCACTTCAGCGTACATTTGACCGTTGCTAATTATCATATTTCATGTTCAGTTTCTTTCAATTTCGATGATCCACCGATTGAGTCGGAGATTGGTAAAGAGTTAACTGATACAATTATACTGACGAAAAATGATTGAAATCCAGTTCTAACTAAATTAATCATTGTAAAATAGTAATTCTAGCAGAATAATATAAGCGTTACGCAAATAAAGTTAGACTCAATTCTTCGAAAGAAAAAGTCATAATTGTAACTGATTCATAACGATTTTGTCGAAACTACATTTTGAATGGTTCTACATTCGATTTCTGCCTATCCCGAAATCCCATTTCTCCCTCTCAATTCTCGGACAAGTCTTTGTCACCTACCACCTTCTTTTGGTTATCTCTGTTCGCCTCCACGATCAGAGTCTTGGTTGTCAGCGCACTATCCCTTGAACGGAACCGTCATTACATCCTCTTATTCTCATTGCTGCTCGTTATTTTCCCATCATAAACTCATATTGCTTCTGAGCATTGATATCGGAAAATTAGCTCCCAACGACGATCTATGAGACGTCCTGGGGGGGGGGGGGGGTGAATTGCTCTCACGGGGTAACGGAAATCTCGTTCTCCCTGTAGTTGAGCTCACTGTCTCGATTTAAACGTAACGTATGGGAGCAGATAAGACGCATCGCTCGTCTATTGGGTACCGCTCTTTAAATAACGACGCATTCTCTACGAGAATTTAGGTGGTTGTGCTATTGTGTCTCCACTATCTATTCTGCCCTTTATTCGCCTGAAATGAAACTTTTTCGAGTCACCGAATACCTTTTTTCCCCATTCCCTCAAGGCTTCCCGAATCTCGATAGATTGCTCTACTCACGGAAGAGCTGCTGTTGCTCTTTGTCTCTCTCGTTATCGATAACAATATCCCACGTCGTGAAGAACGCATTCACCTGAGCAGCATTCAATCTGTCTTCGTTTGTTCATAATGCTGCGAAGAGATAGCGAAATTGTTCGAGAAAATTTATAGGCACTTCGTTCCTTTTCATCGCCATTGTATTCCGTGCAAATGAGAAGTTTATGCTGAGTTGCGTGCTCAATGAGATATGAAAACGAGTTTTTCGAAAAATCGAAAATCTAAAGTCTGGAATGACGTAAAGGATTATTTTTAATTTTTTTTTTTTAATTTCTTCGCAAGACGAATTACTCCACCATACGGATTATGATGGGTTATCGAAATCCATCATCGATTCAAGAATTGGACATCATTCGAATAAAAAACTACTTGAAATAATTTTCGAACTCAACCATCGCGTATTAATATTCTAAAAAATATACATTCATGTATATGATAATAATAATTCGCCCAATCTATTATTTCACGTCATGAAAAAATGTCACATGATTTTTTTTCTGAGCATAAAACTTATTATGTGAATGGTTTTTTTAACCCCTTATTGAGGAAAAAAAACAGTGACTTTTGCGTTTTAATCCATGTTATTATGTTCTATCAATCCATTATGCACTCGATACAACTTTAATTTTGCGAGATAAATTAAACGCAAGCGAGATATCAATTTTAAAAAAACATCCACTTTCAGCTCGAGCTACCTGAACTGTTTTAGTAAAAACTTGTTAGTGTTGAATCAAGTAGGTTATGATGAATAACTTTAAGATGCATAAAGTATCATAAAAATGAAACAAAAAAAACCCTCGATTGAAAAAAGTGGGTCTCCAAAACGGTTAAAATAATCAGGTGGGTACAAACCGAATGACGCATATAACTAAAATTGCGAACGGCACCTGGTTAGATGTGAAACACGCTCTTTGAACAGACGATAAACTCATTTGAATTTATGTTTCTATTCCAACGATTTAAAAAAAAGACTTATCAATTTGAGCGTTTACCCGATCATTAAAGCATTGCAGATCCCACATTCCAATTATATATTTGTTCCATTTGTTCGTGGGCTTAGTCATTATTTTAATCTTTATAGACTCACACGTTTTTTTGGTCACTTTTTTTTATTGGAATAGTGCCCACCTTTTCTTTGCTGGCTGGGACATATTTTTTCGGGGTTGGTGGTTCGGAATCCCAGACGGAGATACAGAATTTGAATAATAGGGCAGGGCCAAGTAGAATTTTATAGTGACGATCGTACAGGCACTCGAAGCACGCTGGACTTCATTATTCGAATACGAGATAGCTTTAGCATCTTTTCTAAAGAAAGGAGAAAAGGGAAGTGAGAGAATGGAAAAATTCCCCCGTGTGACATTCAAGGCTGTACAGTGAGTTCGAGATGCTTGATGGTCGCGGTGATGAAAAGGTCGAGGGTCACATTCTGTGGGAATCAAGCAATAGAAGAGACGAGTTCCCTTCGAGGCGTCGAAAAGCTAAAATCCCTTCCCTCCCTCAATATGCGAGAAAGGTCCTGGGGCTTTACAGCGCCTGATTGTTCCTAGCAGAGAGGGTGCTCTCGCTCAATCCTCTGGCTTGAGAGGTGTGGAATACACGGACGGGAGTACTAGGGTTGATCCCCTTAAGGAGAACTCAATTGTCTGACTAATTGCAGTTACTCTTCCGCTTTTCCGTATAGCTCAGGAGTTCCAAGTTCCTTTTTCCTTTCCTTATACCTCACCTCATCTGGAGCTTCCCATCCCCATTAATTCTCGTACCCCTTCAACCTCGATCGATCGTCTGGCTCTCTTCCACTCTTTGCCGATTTTCACGAGCAAAGATTCTCCAGCTCCTCCTTTAGCCACCATACTCGCTGATTTCAAATTAACTCGTGAAACGTTGAGTGGGACGTAAGTGGTAGGGCCATTTTTGTTGCTGTCAGGTTCACTTTTTTAGCCTTATTCTATGATGATTACCACGGTAGTACGAGCCTTTCTGATTTGGAGAATTTTATATTACATTTCCCTATCCCACTTGCCCATTCTCCACTCCACTCCTCCATCCCACTTGCACATTAATTAAGAAAATATTTTTAAAAAAATCACTTATCTTATACAATATAATACGATTGCCGAACTTCATCAATTTTTTAACAACAACTCATCTCTGGAACTGCAAATCCCCATCCAACTTTCGTTGTTGCTGCAACGGTGCGAATTTTGATCGCTCAAAGTATATGGGATTCATGGTTCAGAAGTGATATTTGAATTCGTGCAAAAATTATGCTACAGCTTAAATGATCTCATCCATCGTTCCACCAGTAAATTCGTAATTGCATCTTTTTTTTTCATGGATTGCTCAGGTCTGTTTTCAGCATAAGAATTAGTATGCTTCACTTTCCTCTATGATACGCACTTCTATACATATCCATGAATTTTAATGATTTTGTTATTAGAAGAAAATTTATCAAGATATACCATTTTTTGATAAAGTTATGTTCATAATTATTTTGAAGAAGTTTCCGTCGGACACCATCGATATTAAAGAAAAGTCCACCCGCGATAGAAACAGGCAAAGTTTCTAGTATGATGATACAAACATTTTTTTCTTTCAAATACTCTTTGTGCCAGAATAAACGGCACTAATAATATGAATGACCAACTGCAGTGAACGTTCTGTCGGTGCGTGGTTTTGGTAAGGTCCCAGGTAAAGTATTAGTAGAGTTGTTCAGTATTGGGATAGGGGACCGCTCAGCCGTGCACTGGCTAGCCCGCCGACAACTGAGCGGAAAGAAGTTTTTATGAGTTTCTGAGTTTCTGATAGTAATAACAACTCAAACTCAGTTGAATATAGCTGCCTGTATCGGCTAGATTTTCCACGATTTCTCTGTGGCCTCGTGCAAATACGATACAGCAGCGCATTAGAAAAGAGTGGTTCCCGAGTGGTTCCTAGGGGGCCTCGAAGAGGGGAATGGAAATGGGAACAAAGGGTAAGAGACATAAAATCCAGAAAAGCTATACGATGGAAACATTGATACAAAAAATTAAATGATATACTGGCCTAGCCGGTAGTTCACCTAACCTGCTATTACGAAAGTCCCCCAATGTATGCCAACACTATTTAGCTGGTGGAAGATATAGTAGCCAAAATGTCTATACTTCTTTCACCATTGGCTTTCGTACTCTACGACTCGAGAAGCTCTCTATAATAGCGGCTCAACACCGGAAGTCCACTCACGTGCAATACTCCTTTCATCCCTCTTTCTGCCTCTGCACACCACGCATTCAGCCGTGGCATAAGGTCCTTCACCCTAGTATTCCTCCTGCATATAATCCCGAGCTGCGGTATAGGATTACTGAGAGAACTCCACACGACTATACTGGCCAGTTCACTATTTTACTCATATTTTTCCACATGGAGAGCACTGACCGTAAATCAACCTTAAACCACACGCAGTCCCCAGCTTACAATCGAATGTACTTAGCGAGGTTATTCCGGAGAGGGCCGCTATGAGCTCTCCCTCACTCTCACTCTCTCTCTCTCTCTCTCTCTCTCTCTCTCTCTCGTCTTCCTTGGGCCCTCTCTCATCTGTGGAAACTGAAACCGTTATATACATCAGTCCACCCCGACGGATATCGGACACGAATAGAATATACACTATGGTGTATTATCCCTCTTTGCCAGGGTTCAATATAGCATTTGCTCTATTACTCCTTCCCGCCCTTCTCTCTCTCTCTCTCTCTCTCTCTCTCTCTCTCTCTCTCTCTCTCTCTCTCTTTCTCTATGGCTCTCCCACAGATCATAAACTTCTCAACGAATCGTGACGGAAAAAGAACGAGTGCTTGAAATCATTATGTCAGTCTCAATTTCTCCACCTTTCTCCGTATTACACTCTCTTCACTCTCCTGCGGACATTCTTAACCGGTGGTCTGGAACTTCTGGCGATTTGCCCGTGGAGAGTGAATGACTCGAATGGAAAGACGTGAAAGTGGCCTCAAGTGGGTCGAACCAAGGGGGATGAAAGTCTCGTGATTTTTTTCGTTTCTTACCTATCTTCGAACTCTTGACCTCCCTGCAACTTACACCAGGCTTTTCACTATACCATATAGTGCTCTCGTACGTCAAACATTCGCTAAGCTATCACTTAGTGAAATACTGCCGTCGTTCAGACGTTCACGATAAAATCGCTTCACGAAGATTCCAGACCAATCTCGGTTGAGCGCTTTACCTCATCTCGTTGCGTTTTCTTACGCACGCTGGACATTTAGGTATAGACCATAATATAATAAAGTCTGATCGTTTTTGTGCTGATTTTATAGATGCAATGGAAAAATATCGCTGGAAAAGTTTCGATTTCACTTTGGAGAAATGACCGGAAAAATTCGATCGGTGTTCATTTTCTCTCCGATTTTGTGGAATTTTGTTCGAAATGCCTTCGAGAATCCGTCAATAAATGATCACGTATCATAACGTTTATCTATGATGCTCCAGAATCTTTAACATTACAAACTTTAGCCACATCACGTTTTCTTTTCACAAATTTTCACCTCCAGCGACGGAATCATCGGCTTGTTGATTTTTGAAAAAATTCGCCATCTTCCCTATTGACCGAGCTTCGGAAATTCTGGCTAGTATTATCCGAGCTATGTGCTCGGATTTATGGATGTATTACTTATAAAAAAAATGTATTTTATAAAAATGTTCAACCTCTCGTTTATCCATGCAACTTTATGTTGTGTATTGTGCCATTGTAAAAAACTGGACACAAGTGTGGTGCCACTGGCATTCCTGCACATAGCGAATAACTTCGTGATCGATTGCACCATCGATCGCGTCGGTACGTAGACCACATTAACTCGACTATGAAACAATAAAAAAAAACGGCATCTCATGTGCTATCGTCGTAGAATACGGATAATTCCCCCAACAACTCTGAAAATCGAGGCCCTGAGGCCTCTTCTCAGTGCCTCCACAGTCGGCCTGCAACGTTTGTAGCGTGCTGATCTACGCTGTTTTATCTCGAAAAACCCCCATCCCTTACCTCCCCCGCGTCATCTCTCATCAACCCGCATGATGGGGAAAAATCCCTCCACCTTAAAAATTTAACTGGAGGAAAACCAGTTTTCCCCCTCCATATGTGTGCGCTTACGCAATTTTCTTTGCCGTGTTTCGAGAAAGCGTAACCCTTTCTCGTGGGTTTCTGGAGGACGCACAGTTGATGGCCTGACGTCACTTCCGTCTCCAAAAACAAAGCATTTGCTACTTGCAGCCGTTAGAGATCCATTGCTTTTTGTGGGAAGAGGGCCAAGTTGCAATCAAATTTGGTAAAATTTTGGCTGCTTATTCCCGCAAAAACGCAACCGGAATCACTGCGCCGATCTCCTAGGGTTTCTTTGTGTCAAGTTGCGCTGTAGAAGAGATTTTATGTCTTCATTTGCTGATTACTGTACTGTTAAATTTGTGTACGGTCGGAATCTGTAAAGATAAGCTACCGCCTCGCATCTAATACAAAAAAAAAAAATTGATCCAAGAGGGCCTTCTGGGCGAGAATAGATGGGATTTGAATCTGGGAAAATAGATGGTATGTTGTCGTAACTTTACAAAAACTGTTCAGTACATTATTTTTGTATTTCGAAGGTCTTTTTCCTCACCTAAGTTGCGCATATATGCGTCATGAAGCAAAACTTGCGCGACTTTTTTTTCGTGCATACATGCGTCACTCGCAGTAAAGAGGTTAAAATTTTGCCATAGGTGCATGAAACGTTAAAGGCACGCATAATTAAAAATTTCATAACTTCATTCCCGTATCCATGCACTTTGAGCAACGAACCTCTGGGTCCTCCTGATCCCATTTTGGTCTCACGTTTTATTTCTACTTAAAACGTTCTCGCCGTTAACATAAAAAAGTAACCATGGTTTCGCGATAAATTTCGCGAAGGCTATGAATAATAAAAAAGGAGTGACAGGGGTCGTCCGAAACGAGTTCGCACGCAGGATTTTCATTTCGCAGGGATTCAGGAGCACGACGAAAATGGCACTCGTTTTCATGGATCTCACTGGGCATTTAACGTATGATTGCATGCTGGAGTGACACCATATATTGTGCATGTGCTCCCGCTACATCGTACCGCAGCTGCAGTTGATCGAGTCCCCGTTTTGTTGCAGCAACGACTTAAATTGTCGATGCAGAACGAATCTGTACATATACACGATGCGTGCAAAAGGACGCAAAGAGATTTATTTATTTAATTTGCCTCTGTCGTTTCGCGGAATTGGATCAAGACCAATTATTCACTTGTCCACATGTATCATGTGATAAAATCATCGTAAACGTTTATTTAAATTCAAACAATGCCTGTACCTGGCGAAAGGTTTGGTTCTTGGTCTGAGGATAAAATATTCTGAATGCTTTACGAACCGATAACAAAACATGAATCCGGGTGGTATTATGCGTAGTTAAGATATTCGGATAAAGGCGGTGGTGGCTTCGACAATTTGGTTTCTTTGCCATTGAGCATATCATCCTCTCGATCACCGTGACCGATATGTCGGCCTTAAGATTGATGGTTTTCGTCGCTCGGACTCATAAATCCATGCTAACCCTTATTTAAACGATAAGGAATGCCGAAAAGATGCTTCCGTATACGGTCGTATCTAGCTGAATTGGAATCCTGCTGGTTTAGTTGCTCGTAAGAAACGAAAAATCGAGAGGGGTATAGGCCAAGAAGAAATGGGGATTTCAAAGTTTCCCACGGTAATACACACGACACGAGATATATGAGCCCCAGCTTCGAGACAAAACTTCTTTGCTCTCAGTTTCATTCGTCTGATAAAAAGACATACGCGTGCGGCTACAGGAAATATCATTGTTATCACGTCTTTACGAGAGTTTTTCGAGTTTCGAAATTTTCACGATATATTGATAAAAATCTCGGAGAATTCTAAGAGCGATGAGAATTCTCAGGTATATGTAATTTTTTAAATCGTGTACATTTTGTTTTGCACATCGGTTGAAATCGTGAAGATGATGTATAAAGCCATAACGAGTTTCTGCCGATAAAACTAATAGTTTCATTTTTCCATTTCGTCGTAGTTATCCATGTCATCTTTACGATTCGGGTAAAAAAAAAACCGACTGAGAAAGAATGCTTCTTTAATTGCAAAATGTATATTGTTCATGTAAAAACACGAAAAAGTTGACACTAAAAAAGCAGATTATGTTCACTTTTCATTCCGATCGTCATGGGCAAAAGCTAGTTCTCTGTTTTTCAATTCTTTAATTTTTTAAATCGTAACAAAAAAAAATGTATGTAGACAATAAGAACTTGTTTTTTCGTTTCCCTCGTTGAGAATTTTTTCATGATGACCTCTGTAAATTTGGGAATCGCAAGCATGGCAAAGATATTTTTTAAATTTTTATTTCCATGTTTCTGGTCAGTTCACGTCAAGCTTAGCGGTTTCTCATAAATTTAACCTATGGAATACGATAACGAACAGATTTTTATTATTAGTTGAAAATTATTTATATCTGAAACCGAACTATTTGAATTTCTGATTGAAAAAAATTCTTTTTCGCCAGACTATTACCCAAAAATAAATCCCAGGGGTCAACATTTCTTTTACGAAAAAAGACAAATTCAATGTTGTTGGAGCACGTGTTTCTATTGATGTAGCAGCTTTAAAACTTTGCATCCGCTTTTTTTAAAAATTAATTGGACAGTTTGAGGGCAGAATAAAAATTTGTCCAGCCCCTATATATGGATCACCTCAATATATACGATACTAGGGTGCTTCGCGGCTGGGGTGCTACGTGCCCTCACTTCCCGTATCCCAAATGAACACGCACCCCTACTGCCATCCTTTTGAAATTGCACATCCCTTATATGTACCTCCAATTCTCGTACACGGCAGCGGCAGTGGTGGCGCCAAGATGATTATATAATGTATAGAGATAATATCAGATATTCTTGTATGGTGATAATCTACTGGTCAAAGGAAATTCATAATCTCTCTCTCTCTCTCTCCCTCTCTCTCTCTCTCTCTCTCTCTCTCTCTCTCTCTCTCTCTCTCTCTCTCTCTCTCTCTCTCTCTCTCTCTCTCTCTCTCTCTCTTCATTTTTTCCAAACTGGTGCGATAAAGACGTCGTAGAAACGTCGACTAACGACCCTCCGGGTTAGCCCGGGCCGAACGTGGGAGCTCGAAGTAGAAATTGGACCGTTGCCAGCTGCGGCACTGCGGATGTCGATATGGTAACGCGGCACGATGGTGGGGGAGTCGAGTTCCCGCAGCTAACCCAACCTGCCCCTGTAATCCCGAATGAAGTATTTACCAAGCCCCAGCAAAAATTTGTAAATCTCTTTCGATATTCCGAAGACAACTCTCGATGCTTTCGTCTTCATTGCATTGAATATCAAACGACCGAAACTGAGAGACTCAAGTTGAGGTTTGGAAAAGTACAAGGTTAGTTGGTTAGCATCATAAGAATAATGATGTATACGTCTATGCAGGAGATTTGCGGAGCCAAAATTTCATCTCAAATTTTCACGCAATGGCACATCTGTTATAGCAACATCCACTGAACGTTTCGAGTAGCTAACATGTTCGCATCTGAGCCAGAGTATAGGGAAGTCGATGGTTCGTTTCTCAGTCTGATAGTTTCATCAAGAATAAAAATATTAATCCTGGCAAAAAGACAGTAAAGTATTCTGTCCAGTGGCCCCAAAAAATCTATGTCATATGATTTTTATACTGCAAAAATTGCCCACTTTACGAATTCACAATTTATAGAGCAATCATAAACATCACATTTTTTTACCTGGACCAACTATATTTGGTTCTCGCGTACATCGAATTTTCCCGTGGCTATAGTACTTGATGCAATTCCCATATATCCACCCACTTTTTACTCTGTGCACACACATAATAGTTGAGCGTGTTTCAACAGTGTACATCTGATCGAAATTAAACTGTGAAATATCATTGTTCATGTCAACCGATGGGTTTAGGGGTACCTACGTAGCACGCTCATGAAAATATGAATTATTTGGCTCTGGCAGTCCCAAGTTAAGCAGCATTTTGCCTGTGTTCAGCACTTGGATGGGTGACCGCTTAGCCATGCGTTTGGTGGCGCAACGGCGCAGGAGGTACAGGCTTGTGGTTCTCTGTGGAAACGTCCATCTCTGTCGAATGTGCCATCTGTGTAAGTCGGGTTATCTGCAATTTTTCCGTGCCAAAGTGCAAATACGATAGGGTACATATTAAGACGTTTACCGCCACAACTGGACCGGAGGGGGGGGGGGGGGGGGGGGTAAAAACATTGAAAAACTGGAAGACGAATATAGGATGGTTGCGTAAAAGGATTGAAAGAGTCATTCACGTTAGAAATCCGGATAAAGAAAAAATCCAAGATTGTAAACCAACTTATAAACACGTATAATGATGTGGGCTATGCCATTTTACTTCTTATTGCTAGCTATCTCAGGAATGGCAGATTAAATCCCGAAGCTTTCTTGAATCAAGCTTGCTCAAGATGTATTCCTATTTATTCTCGAAATCATATAATCGGGCAACGAAAAGTTATGGCTAAACTGAAAAGGACGCAAAGACGACTCCTAAACGCATCTACCGGTTCAACGTTTCGAAAAATTGTCAATTTACCAGCGCAACCGTTCGAAAGAGTTTGGTCGAAGATTAATGTGCATATAGGTATAACCGAGTAATGAACTTTATGTACTCACTGTGTGGAGTAATGCCATACGATTGGACATCGAGGGACGTCGTTAACTTACACGTGAGCGCACCATAGTGCTGGAAGACGCTATCTCGACATAACCAGCCGTTCTACCAACAATAACGAATCTTTTATCCCAGAGGCATATAATCCTATCGCAAGTTCACGGGTAGACGAGAGACGTGTCCCCCAGATTCATCCAGACCATGGTGTGCGCAACGTGGCGGAGTTACTCCGTTCGCATGCTCTAGCTTTTTGCTTCCTACATTCCTACAGGCCTGCTACTGCGAGAGTAACGTATTGCGTGTGGAACATATACAACCTTCCTCCCCAAGGTTTGTCATGGTTGCTTTGGCATTACAGCATGGTGGTTTCGTTCAGTCCTGTGGAAACGTGATACGCTTCGTGGCCGTGGTCCTCTCACCCTTGAAGCAACAGCACGAGGATGCCTGCCGTTGATATACTTCTGGCTTGAGCGTTGGTAAATGAAGCGTTGCTTTGGGGAAAAAGGCAATACGAGCTACGATCGTTTCTGTCATGTCAACTCTGGATTCTGTTTATGACGAAAGTTCTTGGCTGGAGATTTCAGAATGTAAATAACATCCCTATATTAAGAATTTTTATCGATAATGGTGTTTTAGGACTGAAAATCGCAAAAATAGTTTTATTCGATAAGCGCGTGTTTAAAAAAATGGTTTATCAGCATTGAACTTGCCTGAGGAAAGCACATTTTACGGGCGTCTACGAGATATCAAAGTTTGATGTTTGGTTCATTTCTGGGACTATTGAGCCACATTGGGGATGATAAAGTTGCGAATTGCAGCAACAGTTGAATAATTTTTATTCCACACCTGAGATTTGCAGCGAAACGAGGCTCAATCTTATTGTTTCCATATTAAATCAAAGGATGAGCGATTTATATAACAGCAATGCACATATATTGATGATGAATTTTATCAGATTGAGAATAGCCGCTGTTCTCATATGCCATTATCTGAGCACACATACGTAAATTTGAGACATTACCCTCATACCTTACAGACTGTATTGTGGTACGTAAACAACAAGGCTATTTTCTAGCTGTCCTGGTGTCGTAAAATATTTTTAAAAACATTCGTAACGAATAAACAGTCCTTATATGCCCTAGCAGAGGAGAATGGATGTGGTAAGACATGAGAGGTGTTAGCGCATAAACTGTTGGTCGAGATTAAATCACGCTTGACAAGAATTACCGCGGTGGAGAATCGTGATCTGTACTGGTCTCATTGTGTATCCAGCACGTCTCAATTCTTCTCCACCATCTCTAGCTCCGAAGAAGCGTACCTCGTTGCGAGACTCTCTTGAAAGAAAAATTGGAAATCGCCCTACTGGCGAGAGTGAACGATCGAGAAAACGCAATAACGAGAAAGCGCAGTGCAAGGAGCAGCAGCCCCGTGGCTAAGTGGCTTCGATCGTCTCGAACCACGAACGTAAGCCAAGCTCCTCGGGTTTACTCGCTCACGAGAACCCCATAGTCCTTTTCTTCCCACTATTTGCCTCACTTTTCATCTCAACTTTTTTCTCATTCTATCCGCTGCTTTCTTACGTCGAGGAGCTATACCTTTAACGGTATCCATGGGACGGTACTTTCACGCTTCGAAGGGCCGCAACGTTTTACCGTCACGTTCGGCTGTGCAGACATTTTTCAGTTCTCGAATTACGTTGCCGTCAGCCAGGAGACTATTAAAATCTACAGATGCCATCATGCGCACAGACAGAACGGAAATATAAAAAAAGGGATATTGGAGGCTTTTTTTCTCGATTGTTCTCACCCTTACAGACCCTTACGTCCCATATCAGATGCTGACGGTCTGGTTTACTCTGAAAAATCTCAATGGATTTGCGTTATTCTTACGAAAGTGCAACTACAAAAATATTTATATCATTCACCTCTAGAGAGCACACCGGGCAGTTGGACGTCCTTCTTTTATAACTACTCATCGAAAAATTTGATCAGTAAACAAAACATTCGACGATAGTTTTCAGTGAAATGGCAAGAGAGGTGTCGGAGCTGCACCTTCTCTAGTGATCAGTATTGTTAGCGGATTTAAATTAAAGTACAAGTTGTAATGTATACGATGAAAGTTTGGCAATGTCTCTGGGACTGCTAGGGTGGTCTCTGGAGGGTGTGTGCATTCGTGTGATCAACCCTCATGAGTTTTCCTTGCGTGGAAAGGGTGAGGTTTCTATCCAAGTTCAAATGTTCTTGACTTGCATGGAATATAAGCCAGCAGTACTGTACGTCATCAAGGTATAGTAGCGTTAATTCATTGTAAATTTATACAATTAACCCAAGTGAGTAGAGTACACCTCGATACGTTGCAAATCGTGCTCTCCGGGGCTTATCCATTTCCCCTTATTCAACTGCACTGTTATGTACGCACTAATGTGGGGGGAGAGGCAAAAATATGGAGCACTATTTTGGTACTCCGACGCAATGTTACATTATAGTGGATGGTAGTCTTATACACTGCAGGTTCATACGTTCCATTTGACGCCAGTCAAATGGTCTTGTACCATCATCAATATGTATAACTCGCAGTATCTATATTAAATATACATTCAATAAAATTGTAATTCATAAAAAATATACACAACCATTTATTTACAGAGCAGCAGATGATTGTTATCTCAACTTGATATCACATAAATGTCAATGGGCCAGACTAATCGTAAATCTAGGATTCGCAGCAACCTTTGCATAAACTTTTACGAGAATTTTCATAGAAAAATGAAAAGTTCATCACGTGGAAACGAAGCTTTAGCACATCAGCCCGTAAATTCACGTGTGTACAATTGGACATTGCGTACCTAGTGGGACAAGTTCCACGAAAGTAGTTTCTGACTCTGGGGATTCTGGCCCTTTCTCACACTCTATCCTAGTTTCTATCGTACTGGCGTGGTTTCAGTTTGGTAGCAGCCCAGTATATTACCAGCCCAGTAACGTTTTGGATCCCACGGCTGTGTCCATTCCATTCACGTGAAAATGTAGGGAACAGAAAGATCCGAAGGAACACAGAGAATAGCACGAAAACTGTGGAAAGCACGAGCTATACCAGGCGACAGAGATGAATATACGGGGAGGCATGAGAACTTCCGAAGTTTGTGGCTTTCGCTCTACATAGGTTAAATTGCATCAGCGAATTAAAGGAGTTTAGCTGCACGGTATACGTAAAGTATATCCGCTCCAGCGCTGCATCCAGATCCAGCGAAATTACTTGGGTAGGTTGAGATGCAGGGTTGTACTCGTTTAACGGTCCATTGGTCCATTCAGCGTGTCCCAGAAATTACCTGAAGAAAGTTAAACTCGCGTAGAGGTAAGGGAGTCTTGGGGGAGGCAGGACTTTTCGGGGTTATTGCGGTGCTTCAACCAGTACTTCAACAATTGTTATTGATATAACAAGTATATGGTGTCCGGCTGAACCAAGCCCACTTTTTGGGCAATATTTTTCTTATTTTCTTGTAACTCAACTATCTTTGCTCACTATCTGAAACAACCAATGAACCACACCGAATAGCAGACCTCTAATTAATTAATTCACTGGAATGGACAAAATTTTTAAAATTTTTGATTTGTCCTTTTCATGGCTGTAAGTCTTGCCGTTATAGCCTCAGCTGTAAGAAGGCCTGAAATCTTGAATAGATTATTTTCTTTCTTCACTATACGGATAGAAAAATTTTCTCACCTTCCAGAAAAAATTGTGTAATTTTCTGTTCATATCTGAGAAAGTATTCTGCCAATTTGAAGTTGATGTTTGCATTTGTTTAATAATTAGACTATCCGAGACTATATTTTGCGTGACCAGCCTTTCGCAAGTGCCCTAAATAATAGTATTGTTCAGTATTTTATAGTTTTAAAGTACAATGTACGATTCAACGATAAATTAGAACGTGATACTTTTATATAATGTATTCATAAAAAATTCGTTTTGACATTATTGTATGCGAATCACTGAATTTTTTGTGGCTCAAAATATATGTAAACGACGGGCCTTTTTCAGCCATATAAATACCTCTACAAATATTTGGCTACTGGTAGCTCGATAGGCCAGCCGGAAAAGATTGCTGTCTCAGAAATGCAGACTTCTTTTGAAATTTAATTTTTTGGTTGTAAACAGTGAATATAAAAAAAAGCAATGAGGGTAACGAGTACATTATGTAATAATTACCTCCTCGTTGGAATCTCTTTTAGTGAAATTTTTTTTTCAAGGCCGAATCTTGTATTAACCAACTTGGTGCCGGAAAAATAAAAGATAAATGAAAGAGAAAGGAATACAAGAGACAAGAGGAAAGAAAAAATAATTTATCTGCAAAGGTATACCGAGTCATCACGTAACAACCATAACTCGCAATCATAAATTCTACGACTAAAGTGACTGATCGCTTTATTAAAATTAATTAATTTTGACGAAAGTCATTTAAATTTTCCGTGTCTTGAGATAAGAGATGCGAGGATATCAAAGAATTTGTCTTTTTGCATCTCCGATATGGAAATTTGTGGTGTTCTGATACTCATATCGGTATTACATTAATTTATACAAATGTTATAATCATATATATGAAAAAAATTCGAAGAAATGACCATGAAAGATTGTTAGACTTTTGCATGTCTACCGGTGATTAAGAGTAGCCTGCCGGATTTTATATCAGCGTGATATACAATCACGAGTCACGTTGAGATTTTGCTTTGAAAATGGGGAGAGCACCTTTCAGTGATAATCGGTAACGAAACCAATATGAACAATTTCTGTCTGTGAATGTTTCCAGAGCTGAGACGAACTTTGCACAAAACTCTCATCGTACGCAAAAACGTGTAGAAGTTTTTTACTTGACTAAATGTTGATGGCAGGTTTCCTACATACGTCAAAACGTTGAGAGTCAGTAAAGAAAAATATAAATGGGAATTTACCTATGGGAATTACGCGTTTGTGCAAAATTTCAAGTCCATCGTCTATACGATTGTCCAATAGTTAATTATCGATTTTATAATCTTATACACGGGCAACACGTAGCAAAAATCATACGATATTAAAATGCATTCGAATAATTCGTTTCATCTAAACATTCGGCTTGGTCTACCTAGCTATCAAGAAAGTGTAAAAATAAAACAGGTCAGGTTATTCATAACAATGCACACTCGCGATCTCATGACGTGGACGTCTCTCTCGCACTCTCCCCGCTCGTCAACCCACGCGGTGAGCGAACTTTTTGCTCTTGCCGCGACTGCAAAGATAGAAACGCTCCTTACCCACGATCCACTTTAGAGTCATGAATGTTGTTCTAACATGTTGCCTGGAGGCTTCTTCACCGGGTGAAAACTTTTTATCTCTCTGGTGGCAAGGTACGAGGCACAAGTCGACTGATTAATGAGTCGGAAAAATTCAGCAGCTGGCCTCGAATAGTAACACGAATGACTCAGGATTTTCCTCACCTGTACAACGACTCGTTTCATGAACGAGATTGGATTCAGATTTATCTGTGAAACGAGCAATTTCACCGGTAAGTCGGGATAGAACCGTGGCTTTTCCGGTGTCAAGGCTTGACAATTCTCTCCTCGCACTTTCATTTTCCTCGTGACAGCCACATATACTCGAGAATCTCGTTTTAAGTGTAACGGCATTACATCTGGCAGCGAAGGTTCGTCAAATGTTAATCAAAGCGCTATAATGCTGTCACTTTATGATCAATTGCAAGGAGTCGCAGCATGGTTCCTTTTTCTGTGAAATAACGCTTGTATATGTATTTTCTTATACGACATCTATTCCTTAAGGCGTGCACAATCTCAAGATAATTCAAAGGCAAACAGATATCCAGGCTTTTTAGGAATGAGGTCGCACTGGGTCACGTACATCAGGCACTCAAGCTTCTGAGTTATCGAGAGAAAGCTATGCCGGTGTTTAGTTAACCGCCCGATGAAACGCTCACGCTAAGTAATCCAGATTAATGATACCTGCGTCCATGTGCCAGTCTGCTCGTTCAATCACGATTGGGGAAATTCAGTCCCCCACAGCATAAAGCTATATGTAACAAGAGGGTATGCCAAGTCTACACTTAGGACTGGCGAAATATATCCAGATTGATTAGAGACCACGTTAATTAGATAAGATAGAACGCATAAGGGCAAGATCGTATGGGACAAATGATGATTTCGATGACATCTCAAGTTTTTTAATTAATGTTTTTGTCTCGTGGAGCGAGTCACTTTATGCTAGACATCTGGGACGGTTGAATTCGTGAAGGAAATTACCGCAACTCCACGTACGAAGGATCTAGTGCGATCATATTGAAAAATGAATTCACTCCGGAGAAATCATGAAGCTACCAACACATGTTCGATTTGTGATGACTTTAGACCCAAGACTTTTTTTCCCGAATTCCCTTCAGGTCTTAAACTTCCTCAAGTGATTACAGACTGCATTCAGTAAAAATGTTCGTTAGTATGATACGAGGGCTCAAGGAATTGAGTGAATTATATTCACGAGAAGCTTAATAAAAGGTTGAAGAATCTTTTGGTTTACTAGGCATTTTTTTCAAACGTGCATGACCGCAATACCTCAAAAAACTACGCTTTTTCATTGTACCAATGCTAAGAAGGATTCCCAAGTTTTTCTGGTTATTTATTCATTATTTGTCTTCAAAAAATATCTTTTTTTTTTTCAACTGTAACAAATTCTCATAATTCGATATTTAGTAAGAAAATTGCTGAGCCATTGCCCAGACCTGCCGTTTCTTTTTTTTCTTGTTCTTGAGTTGGATTTTTTATTTTTTGTAAATCTCGAAATTTGGCGAAAATAAAGTGAACCCACACTCTACTTTATCAGGTAAAAATTGTATTTTTTGGCGATTTGATAAAGAACAACAAAATTGAGGTTCGTTGAAATGTTTTAACCGAAAATGTATTTTTGCATTAGCACAATGATATAAAAATCTTTCAGTAACTGCAGAGGTTGACCGCAATTTCCTCCCAGTTCTTCGGTTTTTTTTTTTAAACGAAAACTTCAAAAACTTGGCCCACTCTGGCTTATGGCTCAGAATTTTTTCTTCATAACTCTGGAAAAAAAAAATTTTTGATTAAAAAAAGTTGCATTTGTTTGTGTTTTTTAAAAAAAGAAAATTTTATACACGGGTTAGTTGAACAAATCTTCGTCTTCTCCTTATTATTATTATTGTTATTATTATTATTATATTAAAACATTAGTACATTAGTAAAAATAATTCGCGAAATCGATAGTAGGGGCAGGGCGACGCCCTCGGATACATTTCTATATTTAATTTGATCATAAATTTGAACAATTTGATGCCCAAATAATTATTCCATTGTTAAATATATTTTCCTCATTCTAACCTCGAAATCGCAACTTCGTTGCGCTTTCTCGGCTCTCATGAGGAAAAATTATGTTCGATACTCGTACGAAAAGGCTTTTTGACGAAACTCGTTACAGCACTCGCCTTCGGCTCGTGCCGTAATCCTCTCGTTTCGTCAAAAAAGCCTTTGCGTACTCGTGTCGAAATGTACTATTATACTTGATGCAAGCGTATATTTATTTTCGGGGCAATCATATTTTATATTTTTAGTAATAATATGAATAGAATTTACTTTACCTATATATGAGCTTAATTATTATTAGATATTAGTTGAACATCACTAATCGAGCAACCATATGTTCATTCGAGACTAAATTATTTTTGCTATGATGAGTAAAAGATCCAACGAGCTATATGGTTGATGTAATCGATTGATGCACGGACCAGGATGCCCGCTTGTCGTCTATCATCTCTCTTCTTATCTGATATATCCGTCTTTTCTTGCCCCAAAGGAAAAAAATATATAGATTCTTCTGTCTGGGGATATAAATTTAGGATATCCGTACATTATCATTATACCGCCAATTCCCTACGAAAGTTTCGAAATTTTTGGACTAATGCCAATATCTTTCAACTTTGCTACTGCAGCAGAACCTCATTCCTTCTTCGTGTCTTCTCCTCGAACGTATTCGCCGGGAGCATTTCCGGAAGTAGAGACATTTTTCCCCTTTATCTTCCATTCACCATGGTTTGCTTACCACCATTGCTAGGTACCGAGTACTGTTTGAAAGGATATCGCAGGATAAAATGAAGACGAGATGCGAGAAAAAGAATGCGACGGAAAGAGCCATTATCGTGCGGTTCCCGATGGAGGGAATCCTCCTCACATAACTTCAAGGTTAAACTTATATCCAAATGGGTTAGTGGGATCTTTATGTGACCTTATATCGAAGATAGAAATCGTTATCTACACCACCTGATCTTTTTCTTTTTTACTTTATCATCACTTACGAAGAACATAATAAAAGAGAAATTATTGCAATTAAAAAAAAAAACAACCGATAGTCAGATTATCGTGTAAATCAGATTGTCGCATAACTCATTTTTTTCTTTTCATAATTTTATAATGATTCACCACTCACTCATATCTTTACTCCAGTAATATGCACGATGAATAAATTGCGGGTTGCCTGAACATTATTGCGATTGGCCTCCTTTTTTGTATGATCTCACCGTACGTTTCTTTTCAGACGTATTATTTCTCGCGAAGAAAGTTACCATTGAAGCTTGAAGTATCAATTGACGGAAACTTCCACATAGATTTTGAAACTAATATATTGGCAGCTCTAAAAATTACCACGACTCAAAAACTCCGGAACTAAATGTCCTGTGAAAATTTTGACTCAATCTCTTGGGTCCAAATCACGCTTACAGGCAACTTAAAGATACTCTGCTCAAACCTAAAAAAGTCACAGTGACTTGAAATTTTAACAGCATGCATACTTGTAAGGTTATACTCCGTAGTATATGTCTGAAAAATTTCAATAAGGTTCACTACCTAATTTCCGAGATAAAAAATCATATACGCACCATTACTGCGTGCGGTCTGTGTAGAAGCATGTATAGAGCTCCCTTTTGCCCCGCGCGTCCCTCATAAAACGAGGCTGATGACAAGATTGAACAAGGATATTCTAGCGGTGCTTTCCGCGAAAGAATGAAGAATGCGACACCTATTTTAATATCACAGATGAAAAGTCGTGACGATACTATATAGATGTACAGAACGGAGTACCTCCATTCCTATATATACTAGAATGTGAAAATAATCGACCAACGAATCCGGGCGTATGTCTATATATCTGCGGGAAGTAGGACATTCATTAGGCCACTGATCTATGCTGCTGCATTGCTTTTATATCGAAAATTAATCGACTCTATTTTAACGAAAAGACGACGTAATATTTATTATTATGTTTTTCACACGCTAATATTCCCACGAGATTCTATGAATTTCTCTTCGGATTGTTAGAGCTCCTAACAATCTATTCTTTCATGTTTCACCTTTTCTTTCGAGGGAATACGATCTTGCTTGTCCCGAAGATTAAAACAACGAAGTATATTTTACATAGAAGCATCGTAGATGAGTTTTTTTAACATGCAGAGTTGACAGCTGATTGCAGAAATTCACAGGATGTCGATGGATCATCGAGTATTTCCATTACTCTGATGTCACTACTAAATTTAGTTTGCTAAAATCGATTGCTCTATAATTTTAGTAAGTTATTTGATTTTTCTTGTCCTATATACATAGCACTCTCACTCTCTCTCTCTCTCTCTCTCTCTCTCTCTCTCTCTCTCTCTCTCTCTCTCTCTCTCTCTCTCTCTCTTTCTCTCTCTCTGAAGAGAGCTGATATTTTCTCAACTAGACTACTGTTGCCTAGTTTATCATCATCTAACTGATGAGTTGGACGTAAAATTACAGAGGCTGATCAACACATGCATCCGGTTTATTTTCGACTTACGATACGACGTACATATCACTCCCTACCGTCACAGGTTTAGATGGTTATCTGTTAAAATTCGACGCTTATATTTTCAAGGAATTCTAACGTATAAAATTCTTCACGATAATGTTCCGGATTATATTCGTCATTCATTCAGGGGTGTTGATGATGAGATGCGTATAGGTCATCCAGATTTCCGGCACAGATATTTCAAGTGCGGGCACATCGGACAGAAACGTATCGCAACTCTTTTAGTATTTCAGCTTGCTACTTATGGCATTCTCTTCCGGGTACTATCACTTCTGCTCCCTCGTTAAGCCTGTTTTAAATCCCTGCTATTTGACCACTTGTTCCACTCCGAAGTAGTAGCTAGCTAGATAAGATGTCTGCATCTTTTACGGGCAACATTCATACTCATATTTACAATCTACTTAGCTCGCATACGCAAGATCAGAATTGTACTCATGCTAAGTTTATGTCGTGTAAATCTCTTAGTTAAGTACTTATATGTAAGCAAAATTTATGTAATTTTAATCATGCGTGCATGTACACCCACACTTGTTACACTTGTTATACACACTGGTCATTTATTTACTATGTTACACTGCAATTTTTCTGTAATTTTTCTGTAATTTTCTTTGTCATTCAAACATTTGCCCCATAGTACTACTAGGGCATAATAAAAAATTATCTATCTATCTCTCTCTCTCTCTCTCTCTCTTTCTCTCTCTCTCTCTCTCTCTCTCTCTCTCTCTCTCTCTCTCTCTCTCTCTCTCTCTCTCTCTCTCTCTCTCTCTCTCTCTCTCTCTCTCTCTCTCTGGACCTGTCAAAATGGAAAATATATTTTTAATATCAACCAGCAACCGGCTCGCAGGTTCCAACACTCGACCGTCGTTTATCCCTCCACGCCGCCATTTCCCTCTCCGTTATATCGTCTGTATCGTCCCTCTCACGCACGAGTCCACGAACAAATCAACCCATACCTACACACGCGTAATTCGGCCATATAGTTTGTATAAAAACCGTGTAGTGTATACGAGCCCAGTGGAAACCGACCTTTCTAGACTTCGTAGAGTTTTATAACCGGCCATATGTTTCCTCGAGTTAAAGCTCTAACCGTATCCACCCAACCGGTTCAAGCACATACGTTATAAGGATGTACTTGTGCACCCGAACAGTCAAGTAAAAAACGTGCACCACCCATCCGCAGCCAAAGTCACGGGGAAAAACACCCGGGCATATTGTAGATTTTCATCCAAGGCCGGACTATATAAGGGTTTGTACTTCCCTTACACAAGGCTCTTTTGCATACGGGCTGATTATTACTTTTCCATTGCCTAAGGCTGGGCCGGTTCTCATCCAGCCGTGAAGGATGATGAAAAGCTCAACTATATGCAGGAAACTGCACAGTCTTTCGGACTCCGACCGACACGCACTTCTCGTCATAACCAACCCCAATCTGGAAGTTTCCAGTCGGTGATATGTGTGGGCGTACGAAGATTTTAGATTCCTTCCAAGGTTTTCTATTTATTCATACGTGCATGCAAGGAAAAAAATTCCAAATATCGAGAATCCCTTCACGGAATGGGAGGGTATTTGGTGTATGTAAATTTTTTGTTTACGAAGCTATTGAAGTGCCGAAAGTTTTGATGTGCGATTACGAAAATTTAGAATTTGACATTTGAAAAATTAGGGAAATGTGACGTGGAGAAATTATTCTAAATGATTTTACCATTAAAAATTCATTCATCGATTCATGATTTATCAAGTTCAACGCACAGCGAATTATGAGGAAAGTGGCATAATTATAGAAACTGCAATCTCGTAACTTATAGTCTCGATCCAATGAAACCATGAAATAACTTTTTTTTTTAAATAAATAATGGAGCTAGCAAGCTGTTTACTTTACGTATGTTGTCATTCTTTCTCGGCCATATCCACCCGGTTTTATCTTTTAAATTACATTGCAACAAAAACGTGTGTAACAAAGTGAAAATTACGGTATATTGTAGTTGAAACCGTATATAATAGCACTCTCGGAATGAGCGAGGAACGAGAACGTAGCTCTTTGCCGAAAATATATTTTTTTTTTCGGATGACGTAGCAAATAGGTCGTGGACCAGTTTCGTGAAACGAAGAGAAATATTTGCCGTGTCGTTAAATTTCTATATTTATCTTTACGCATTCGGGAACAAATGTGTCAGCCGAACAATGACAGCGATAAAAATAAGAAACGCGAGAACGAAAATGTTGATTCCTATATATTATTTGTTCTTACCTTAGTTATACTCCGCATTTTTTTTTCGATTATTCTCAACGAGAATTAATGAATGAATAAGCTCACCTGAAACATACAAGAACACGCCCGAACGTTAAAAAAATGCAGTCTTTCAGTGAAAAGTCTTATTTGATAAGAATGATTTCAGCGAATAATTCAATTTTTTTTGTTCGACTGGAATAATATTATACTTGCTTGCAAATAGCCGTATATTTTAAGTGTAGAGTTACATCCATTATTATTTTTGGTAATTGTTTACTTTGACGGCTTTTCCGAATTTTGCAAATACTTGGGTTTTTTTTCGCCTAACACGTTTGTTTTGGTCCCAATAATGATAATTAGCCCAATAATGATAAAAAGCCATCAAAGCCATCACCTTATTTTTTAATTTATTTTTTACTAGTGTATTCCATCGTCTACCGTTTTCATATTTTTAGCTTTCCTTCCCTTCCCTTTTCTTCCCATTTCCATTGCTTTTTCCTTGTAACCCAGACCCAAACCATTACCCAGAGGCAGTCACACTTTCCTAATATACTGTCGTATCGCATCTGCATGAGGACATAGGGAAACCGCGGTACAGGTCGTTATATTTTACGCAGTTTAAGTTAGTTTTATTAGTACTAAGAACTCAGAAGAACTGCCTCCAGCTCAGCAGTCAGTGCTCAAACCAGTGCGTGGCGAATCGGTCACCGATCCCAGTATTCGCCGCGACCAATACTGCTTAATTTCCTATCTTTAATATTCCAATCCTATATTTAATATTATTACTATCTTTATCATTATTATTACTATTATTATTATTGTTGTTGTTGTTGTTTTTATAATAATATTACTATTACAACAATGAGCGAGCAGTGGCCCAGTTGGTCCGACTCTGGACTGCCACGCAGGCGGCCAGGGTTCGATCCCACGGCCGGCACCAATGGATTTTTCCAGATGCTTTTTCTGCGAGCTCGGTGGTTCGAAACCCACCTAAAATTGTAGGTTCTCCCAAATACACTGGGCCGGTATCGAAGAGGTTACGAAATCAAAAGAAACTAATAGTTCCGTAAATGAACAGAAAAACTATGTGCCCAGTGTATAAAGAGCAAGGCAGGTGCCCCCACCAGTACCAGTATATACCAGTATTATTACAACAAAGGTATATTAATGATTGCTTATAGTCAGCACTAAAGTTTCCCAAAAACAGCTTTTTGCTTAGAAATTTGTACGTTGTAGCAGTACAGTGACAATTATTATTGAGAATACATAATATAAATAGTCACAGATTCTGTTTTAGAAAACGTATTCATCAGTGACTATTTTTATTATTTATTCTCAATATTAATGGTCACTGTACTGCTACATCGTACCAATTTCTAAACAAAAAGCTGTTTTTGGGAACATCAAAGTCCAGATACCGCAAAATCATGTAATTTTGTAATTTTATATAGTTTGGGATAAATCGGAAATTCTTTTTCACTTTCGATAAGATATTTCTTTGTTTGTATTTTCATTCCTTCGTTTTTTTCTTCTCTAATAATTGTTAGGACATACCAATTCCATTTTTGTGCAAAAAAAAATGATAGAAAATATTGTGGCACATTCGTCAGTTTTAAAGAGAGCTATCAATTAGTAGAAACGAACAAAAAAATATATGAAAAGTTTTTCAAAATCGATTTATAAAAGTTAAAAAATCGAGATTATAAAAAATCAGAGCTACGATAATTTGGTCGAAAAAAGTCACATATAGGGTTCAGGTTTCGTACAAAAAAAAAACTTTTGTTTTGTCAAATACAATATACACTTCCGAAAGCGTCGCGTTATCGAAATTTCGAATTTCTCAAAAACGGTATTATTCGAAATTTCAACATTGATGCGACGGTACTAAAAAAAAAAATGCACGTGTCTCAGCTTGTGCAAAAGCTATTTTTTCGTGAAACAGTAAAAAAATCTGTAAAGAAAGTAGCTTTGTTTTTTAACAGCCCTAGCATACATAGACATGAGTTTTGTTTGAGTCGGCGGTTTGAAAAAAAATTTTTTTTTGGTCCTGGAGAGTGGAAGGGAGAAAAAGGGATGTTTATGGTAAAGCTTCCGAAAGCGCGAAGCTAGCATCCGAAAATTGCAATCTTCTGGAGAGGCAAGGAAGGACGAAATTGCAATTCCCAACAATTCGTAATGGGAAGCACCGTCAGAATGTCCCTTTCTCTCTCTTTCTCCTCCTCCCTATATCTTTCTCTGACCCCAGAGTCATGCGACAAGTAGCAAATCTCTTGCTTTTGCCAAGCTAGATATACATACATATATATGTAGTCAAAAAACTGTCCTGCGGGGAAATGTGATGAGGGGCCACGCCCGGTGAGCTAGCGCGATGCACCAGGATCGTTCACGGTTTCGGGCCCGGTGGCATGAGGTTAATTTGATTTTTATCTCACGTAATATCCGGTTGGTCTAGCTATATCTGACTTCACGTGCCTCTTGAAAATCTCTGCGACGAGCTTGTCTGCAGTGCGATCGTATCTCACTATCGTATGGCTATTGTACTCTTACTCTCATACGTATTTTAAAACCAAAACTTCTCTGTCCGCGGTAATTACCAAACTTCAGGGCGGACTCTCGACCATTTGCATCCCTCTCATGTATTACGCTGTAATTACGAGAGCTGCGTTCTGACCGCGTACTGGTTGAATCAGGGAGCCGCATAACTCGATCAACTTCGAGACTGCAAACTTTCTTTTCTACCTTAAACGTATGGATTTGTTTAACACGAAGAGTCCGTGGATATATCAGAAAAATCACGAGTTGCTTTCTATAACTCTTTTTGCATCGCGAGCAAAAAAAAGTATTTTCTCGCGGTTACTGGCATCAATTTCAAACGGTGTTACTCGACTGTAAGCTCATGGTCACTTCTTAGTACATTCGGAGCCGCAAAAATCTTTGAATAAGATTTTCCATTCGCTTAAACCATATTGCTTGATTGTATAAAATAGCTCCTGTGACATAATTTTCTGCAATATCACTGGCTAATATTTTTTCAACTACGCATTACCTGTCTGTGTACCTGTCTGTGTACCTACGCATTACGAGTCTGTGGAGCCACGTATCTCAATCGCAAATATAGGACACTTTAAAGACTAAAGCGAAGAGTACAGGCAAACAATTTCTCGTCAACGACAAAGTCTATTGAAATAATCGTCTTTTTTCTTTTTAAGCGAATGAAATAAACAAAATTTCAGGGAGAGAGATACATATTGTTAATATTATTTGAGTTTTTAATTTAACCGAGAATTAATTTTCCCCGTGGTAATAGGTAAAAATTTAATTGCCAAAAGTAGAATCTATTTGATTTGAGTGTAGTGTAATGTATTTCTATTCAAGATGATATATCGCAAAATTTTCGAGTGTCCCTATACCGGTAATTTACTCGCTGCGTTAAAAGTTAAAATGAAGTTGGGAAAATAGGTGTGAAACTGGAGCGAACGTAGGAAATCGATAAACGAGAAGAATTTCGGGCGAGCGAGTATGCATGAGAGAAAACGTTATGGAAGCTCTGTGAACGAAGCTTTTTTTGAGGTAGATATATACGATACTTGTTGGGGTTTCCCCTCGGAGAAATCATCGACATGGAGCCCATTGAGAATTTTCACAGGTTTCTGAATTCTGCCAAAGATGAGTATACCGTAATCAGACGCCCGATACCTGTACCGAAGACGCTATCGTTCTGACGTGGATCCATGGCCATCTTATGGCCATCTTTTGACAGATTTTTGCAGCCACATTATAAAGCACGGGACTCGAAAAATAGTTGAATAAAAAAAATTATTTCGTTGATAACTTTGTTAATTCATAGCATTATTTTAGGAGCATCAGTATCAGAATGTGGTAAAACGACAGTAAATATTATAATGACAAAAAGCCATATAAACGATCCAGTGGTTACAGATGGTACGTCTACCCTGGTCTATTCCCACATGAACCAAATTATCTGCCCTCTCGTGTCCAACAGCCGAACCAACTTTCGTTTTCGATGCATGGGTAAAAGCGTAAAACCAAAGATATTGTCGAGCGTATAAGAAACGTGGAGAAAGAGACTCGAATAGGCTTATATTGAGTATTTTATGAACGATATTATGATGGCGATAGAGTGAAAGTGAAAGAAAATGATGAAAATGCTTTCCCTGTTCGGTATTACGCTATTTCGATTACGGGGGTTATCGGAAAAAAATAAAACGCCCTCATCGATTTACCATAAATGAAAACGATTCCTTTTTGTCGGCTCTTGTTCATTCCCATTCTCTTTATTCTTCTTCGTGTCTCTTCTATTCACGATTTCATTGTTTTTTACTCGATTCAATCGACAAGTGAGTTGAATCGTCCTAGGAAATCGCGGATACAGGCAAAATAATGGGAATTCAAATTCGATCAAGTCCTTCGGCTTCGAAAGAGAAGCATTTCTTTTTTTTTCGCGTAATTTAATTCGTATTTTCCCAGAATTTCTTCAGCACATATTTATCTCTCCCTCTCTCTCTCTCTCTCTCTCTCTCTTGTTCATCTTCCACTTCGAATAATCAAAGCTAGAGGTGGCTATAGAGGAAACTGGAGATTTTCCATCATCAAGTTTCGAAGGATATTCATCAGTTCGATGCAACGGTATACACTTGTGAAGGCCGTGTCCCACGCTTACGACCATTATAGTATTATAGGTAATTATAGGTAAACGAGCAGGTGCCAAAATTTGATTTGGCTTCAATCTCAATACACTATCATGCATACAGTGATGTGAAAATCCCTTAAATTTTCGACCTCGAGGCGTTATCGTTAATGATAAATATGTCGATCATTTTTTGATCGAATTCCACCACCATAACTTTTCTATTTGTGGAACCAAATAAAACCGGTTTTTTTGCGCAAAAAATAGTGTTCTTTTGGGCGTTACTGAAGTTTTATTAAAAAATTTATTCAATATTCGGAAAAATAAGATACAAAAAAAAATTAAAATAAAAATTTGAAAGAAAAAATTCGATGGAGAAACTAGTAGCTCCGGGACCGAGAAGCGAATCTGAAACCAGCATGGTTTTCTCGTAGTTTTCCCCATGGCCATGGCAAAAATATCATCATAAATGCGACATATTGAGGGAAGTCAGATGTTGCGTAGGAATACTGGTCACAGCACCCAGCCTGACGTAATTCCTGTAATCGAAGGTGAGGCGCAAGTATATCCAAGGATCGAAACGCTGTGATTCTACAGCTCGCGGGGTTACTAGGTAGGTTTATGTAAGGTAATGGAGACGTTCGCATTAATGAAGATAGGTGCTATGAACCGTATTATGCTCTACAGACGAAATGGCAATGGGCATACCTAGTGAATTCTGTGGAGGCGTATTACGAGGAGTATTGTGCCTCGCGTTATTGTCTGTCTTATTTATGCGAAACTCTGAGACTGAGGGGTGTTTCCACAGGTATACTATAGCTCATAGAGCAGTTCTGTATGTACGTATATATCGTATATGGGATATTTCACTTCGAGCGAAAAGATATTTGTCGAAGGTAGGGCGTCAACGATTCTGAAGCTCCTCTATAATTTACATTTATTCTATAGCATGGAGGGCAGCCTCTCTATAGTTCAAGGCGCTAATTATAATTTGTGCGGGGAAAACCGTTACTGCAGTTTGGGTAGGACATTAGTCAAATATGAGAGTTGCATTATAAAAATATTAAAATACATATGGATACTTTAATTTGGAAAACATAATAGTAGAATAAAGTTTAATTTTACATTTGCATAAGATTATTTTATTTCCTTCTTTACAAATTATAAAATATTAACGGACGACGAAATTGACTCATCTTTTGACCAGGAGAAAAATTTAGCCCATGAAAATAACATACAGTTAAACATAATCTACCTCCTAGAAGAGGGCTCTCTATATAGTAAAAAAAGAAGTAAAACCCAAGCTGGTGTCAAAATTACTGCCCCTCCCCCCCTTCCTCTTGGCCAGAAAATTGTTGAGGTGGAACGCCTCATGTAACTATTGCGTCTCTTTATATAGCCAGAACAGTCTTAGTCTTTGGTATTGGTATGTTATACCGATCCCCTAAGGGTTACGGGCTCTCTCTCCTCTGCGCAGGTGGTCACCTTTCTTCTCACTGATTCGTTTGTCCCCGGTCCGATTCTCGCCAGCGGAGCTTATCGCTCACCCACTGGGGACAGAAGCAGTCGCAGTTCGTACGTCCTGCTTCTGAAGCTGCTTCATCCTAACCCGTTCGTGCTTCCACCAGCTGTGCTCTACGGCAACGGGACTCGAACCAAAGATATCTTGCAGTTTTTCGGTTACTATACCATGGCGCTGCATCTTTCCTTTGGTCCTACATTTTCAGGTAGGTTCCGGACCACCAAGGTCGCAGAAAAAGCACATAGAAAATTTTTCATTGCTGTCTGTGGTGGGAATCGAACCCGGGCCGCCCACTAGCCATCAGGTACGCTACCATCGCGCTACTTTTCCCCGAACAGTCTTAATCTTTATAAATCCGAATGTATCCAGGCCAACTGACTGTACGTCTTCGAAAGCTTGTGTGTGCGTGTGTGTGTTTGTGTATGTGTGTGCGCGCGTCGAAATACCCATGGATTTGTGTCGCGGTCGGTAAGCTTGCAGGTTCGCACACTTACGAGCAATTGCGACTCACCGTCCTACTGGCATGCCTCGGGGGGTTGTCTCGAGATTGCACAACTCCTCTCACAAAAGAGCTCTACCGCGATGCCAGGCTCCTGGGGTTCCAACGTTGAATTTATCGTCGCTGAGGAAGCTACGAAAACGAGGCAGATATGCGAGACAAAACGTGTGGCGTACCGTATTCGTCCCTGTTCTCAGCTATTACCAAAGGCAAAGTATAAGAAATGCCATCATTTGAAAGGATTTCAACACTGCTCCCTTTATGAGCAACAACTTTTCTCAATTTTGGCTATCTTATACAAGAAGATTGGAGCATTGTCTAAAATTTCGTTCTGGCACTTTGAAATTTCCAACTTGTAGCTGTTTTGTAAAATTGTCAGTACATGCAGCCCGCAATAAACCTATGATCTCACGAGTGTCAGCCTTGAAAAAACAGTTTCAACAGTTTGTTCAATAACACAAAATTGAAAAATTTAGAACGCCTTTGAACTAGGCAAACTCAAGGTGAACATATAGGTATGAGTTTTCGTCATAAATCTATTTGTTTCTTAATTTTTTCCAAATGATCATCCACTTCACTGGCTTTTATATCTTGAAAATCGACTGACGTGTATTAAATATATGTAACTCACAAGGATGAGAGTGAACTAGGGTTAGAGGTTCATGTGGCGTTTTGAGCGACCAGACCTGCGATCGACTTGCAATTAACCGTCGAATTCATTGATCTCGGTGCCATGCTTACCGACCCGCACACAGTTCCTCTACAAACTCTTGAATGATACATTGAGGAACGTATATAACTAGGCTCTCGACTCTTTGTGACTTTCAATGAATCGTACCGAGAGTCCGAGTAACTCACTGGCAGACTTATCTTTAATTTGTTGACTGGTGCCAGAGACTAATGATATGTCCCCGTGTAGAAAATTGTTAGGGCGTCCAAATTTAAAAAGAGGCCCCTTATGGGCATCAACAGGGCATCCCCTATAGAGGCTTCCTCACTGTTGCCTAACTGGGGCCAAGTCAGGGTTTATTTAGGCATCGAAGTTAATTTTGTTCAGGCTTGCCCAATCTGTGCCAATGTTGGGCCAAGTCGGGGTTTATTTAGGCATCCAAGTTAATTTTGTTTGGGCTTGCCCAATCTGTGCCAAAGTTGGGCCAAGTCGGGGTTTATTCAGGCATCCAAGTTAATTTTGTTAAGGCTTGCCCAATCTGTGCCAAAGTTGGGCCAAGTCGGGGTTTATTGAGGCATCCAAGTAAAACTAATTTGTTAATTAACAATTAAATATATTTTTTCACTATATATCACCTTTTTACCGAATATCATGCTGGTTCATCCAGCCCGGCGAGACAGCGCTTTTAATTAGAACTCGTAGATTAATGTCATTTTAATACACTAGAGTCATAAGATATCAATGGCGTAGTGGTAGAGTGTCGGTCGTCAGGTAGGTCGTTAGGTAGTTCTCAGTTAAAATCTCAGGTAGGATAGAAATTAATTTCGACGAAATAACGTCCGGACTACGAAGCCGCAAAAATTCGTAAAAAAAAAAATCTCCAGCGCGTTAATTTTTTTTAAATGATTATTTAAGGATAGAAAGTGCTGAACTCGCCGATTCGAGGATAGGGGGTTCGAATCCCACTCAGTGACGTTTTTTTTTTTTGCAAAATTTACAGGATTTTTAAAAATAATGAAATAACAATACTGAATTCATTCATCGATCATTCCTAATTGCTAATTTATTGATAATAAACTAATAATGGGCCAATGTTGGTTTGTCTCACGTATTTGATTTGGCCCCATATGCGCGGTAAAACTTGGGCCAATTCGGGCGACCAAAATAGGCCCAAGTTTGAAAGCCTGTATGGGGCCAAAATACTTAAGCGGGACAAGCCACCGTTGGCCCAACACAGGTGACCAAATTTGGGCCAATTGTTGGGTCTAACAATGGCCCAATACTGAAGACCAAACTTGGGCCAATTCGGGCGACCAAAATAGGCCCAAGTTTGAAAGCCTGTAAGGGGCCAAAATACTTAAGCGGGACAGGCCACCGTTGGCCCAATACAGGTGACCAAACTTGGGCCCAGATAATATCGAGGAAAATTAACTTGGCCCCAGTTAGCGCCCGGAAAAAATTTCTAGACGGGTCCATGCATGCGTATATGAGAACATCAGAGTTGAAAGTAAAGCGACGTGATGATGAGGATCATCCTATTTCTCGCTCTTTTCTACATATAATACACGCGAATCTGGGTTGGATATGAATGGCATGAAACTTTGTTATGAGCTCTTTGTTGTCGCTAGTGAAAAAGACGTGAACACTCTTCGCATTTCAATCATTGATTTGGTGCACATTCGCTCTAAACGTTTATACATATACATTAGTTTTACATTCCACCATGAGGATGTTGAAGACGAAGTTATCAGCGTCCGAGCAACAACTTAGTCTCGTTGCAGAACCCAATCACCGCTTGCGTCAATTAATATGAAGCTTTGCAAACCCAGAAACTATCGGTGGTTACTGGGAAGAGTGTATATCTTTGTATTTATCTATTCTTCAAATAGAAATTTTCAATGTCTTCAATCCAAGTAATGTCTTAAGACAGGTCAACATAAACATACATCGATGTAAAAATTAAACTTTTACTGTAAACAGTTGAAAATTGCACTCTGGGGCAATGCGGGGGAGAGTTATTGTACCCACCGAGAGAAAAAAGTTATTTAATTCAAATAAATATGCCTGATTTATTTGAATACTGGTTTAATAGTGAGCCTAGTAATTCAGCGTTTAAACAAATTTGATTCAAACAAATTTAGTTCCTTTAAATTTATTGTTTTCCTCAGTGTCGTAAAATGATAAATATGCAAGTCACAGTGACAGTAAGCATTTTTTTCATGTTACCAAGTTGAACCCTCGTAGAATGGATTTGCTTGTTGAAAATGGTTGAATACAAGTATCGTTAAAGAGTTCATACGAATTGAAGGTCGTTTATTGTTCATACAAGAACTGTGTATAGTACGATTTTGTTTTCTGGACGCATGAATATATAGAAAGGGGCGAGTGCAATATCTCTTGCCCATCATTATTGCTTGTGATAGGGGATGATATGATGATGACCCGTAAAAAATGCAGGACAAATATAGATCTATATAGTCATATCGCAGGACTGCTACTATTCCGATGTATAGTATATGCTACTGAATACCGGAGACTCAATAGGGAGTTACGAATATAGCACGGAGGTAATAAACACACATAGATGCTGTGGGCAAGAGCTAAGAAGCCACCGCATCACGCGTTTAACTTTCACTGTGCTCAGAGCTTCCAGTCGAGGTTTCTGATGCATCGACCTCCTCAGTCTCCCTTGATAAAACGACCGCTGGTATAATGCCTCCATCTGAACTTATATAGTTGATATACATATATCCATGAAAATATATTTGCAGCACTCTCGCACGTTTCGTAACTTATATAAGTTCCGAGCTTTGGGATCTTGCTTTTAAAAGCAACGTGTAACATTTGAGAACTACAAAAGCTTTCACGAGCGAGTTCGGGCGTACAAATAAGATAGCATTAAAAGGTGTGGTCACTCTGCTTTCTTCAGTCCATACGATCTTTTTCTTTTTTTTTGCTTTTCAGGTGAAAAACGAGAGGGTTTACTGCGTTAAAGAGCGCGGCAAGCTTCCTGAAGAAAAGGGACCAGTGTGGATGAGAAAAATCCTCTCGAAGAACGTGGATGATTCGATTATACCGATATACCGATAAGACCTTTTGCACTCGATTAATCGATACGATTCATGAATTATTATCAAATTGACCTCAAATTATTGGATATTTTCCGATGGCTTTTAATGTTCTCCAAACTCGAAAAAAAATACAAATAAAATCTTTAACCTTGTTTTTCTCGTATAACCGTTAGAATTTTTGCTCTGCAATGGATACCGAAACTTTGGTTCATTGTCGAAGTTTGAGAACCTTCGGGAAGCCTTACAGATTCCGAAGCATTTGTATATTCCATCGGAGTTGCTTCTTATACCACCGTTTAATCTCTGTAGTGGAAGACCCAACGGGACGCGCAGACGTCTATCCCGTTCTTTGTAGTTCTAAGTGATCTCTTAGCATGAGAGAGAAAAAGTGCCGAGGCATTCGCGACTGACGAAGAAGAAGAAGATATGAAAATTGATGAAGAGGCTTTGTCATGATAATTCAGCTATAGTTTCTCGAGTCATATTCTTTCCATTATTACACCTCTCTGAGCTTTCACTCTCCTCTCTCATCGTTTTTATTTCTTAACAACCGTCGTTCTCGGATTGTTATCGTTCAAATTTTAAATTTATGTCCCTCGTTGATAAAGTGTACTATGAGATGGGAATGGCTAGAGGGGAAAAACTAGTTTGGCCAGGATAGATACTCGGGTGGATAAGTATAAAAGCGAAAGTTCCTGAGTTATGCATCGAATTGAAGACAAATTAGAACGTAATGACAACTGAATTGAGAAATGGATTTTTTGCGAAATTCTCATTGGACAATTCCTACGTGTAACGTTTTTCCGCAATACTACATCATGGATTTATCGAAACATCAAAAACTATCGTACGTCAGGAAATTTGGCCTGCTAGCCCTGTTAAGTATTTTCACGTCATTAACACACATAGCCATTGAAGCGCTAACGCCCTGACTTCATTCCCTTTTTAGGAAATTCAGTCAAAGTGGTTGCTGGTCACCTCCTCGACTCATTTTAGAACAGACCCCTCACCCTCCCGCTCTTTTTTTTCTCTTTGACGCTGTGACACGCTTTGACCATTCTCAAAGTTACATTAACGATTATAGATTTTGCATTCGACATCTGGTTTACCCTCAAATTCGCCGACACAAAACTTGCATTACATACATTAGCATATAAAACCTCTATGGCTTTATTAGAATTAACAAAAACCCTGAAAAAAATTCGGCAATGTGCGCGAGAAAAAGTGGTGGCAAGAAAATTTTATCAACCCACTCTTTTACGTTTTTCCATATTCAGCCAAAATCGATTCAATCCGTACGAAATGTAGTGGGTATAGATTTTCGACTGGACATCCGTCCGTTTTGATTTTCCGCTACGGAAACGAATGAGTAAGCGGTTTCAACTCTCATGCGCGAATAAACGAATGATACGTGTTTATTCACGGATATATTGTTCGGAGCTGTGGCATTGAAACTTCATCCTGGCGCGCATCTGCGTTCTTCCATCAGCGACGAAAATTTCACATTAATCATCTCGTGATTACTCCAAGAGAATGTTCTGGAGCGATGTATACATTATTCTGTTGCTGTGTTTACTGTCCCTGTGATTAAATGAGGCGTAAGGGTTAGCATGACACGATACCCCGCACCGCCATAATCCACCCCCGATTCACGCTTCCTACACGATTGGGCAGTGGCCTGATTTCTATGCACGACTTGAAATACACTGGACGCGTTAAGTAGGCTATAACCCGTGTGCCTACCCATCAACAAGAGCACACACGCGATATGGATCATAATTTGTATTACACATGCTCATCTCAAAGAGTGAAAATTAGAATTTTATTCAGGCAAATGCAAAAAGAAGATTTGAAAAAACGTATCTTTGAAAGACTGCTCCAAAGTACATTGTGAACGTACATAATACTTCACCAGTTAAAACAGGTATCTATTATCTGTGGGGCATTACGGAAGTTCTGCTTTTACTTTCAGGTCGCACATGCTTATACAAGCTGCACTCGTGCCAACCTCATTTTGCGACGAACAAAAAATTCATAAAACGTAAAAATTGATGTAATTGCTCCAAGGTATCTTAAATTGGATTATTTTACTGAATTGGGCATAAAAAAAAATTAAAAACAATAAATTTGATTCATTTCATTCATTTGCGATAGTTATCGTAGGGTTAATACGATGGAATGGTAATGTTGGTGGAAAAGTTATACGCGTGAGCGCTACGACACTTTATAGATATCTCTGTAGTTCTCTCCTCTCTCCCTCCTGGGACATTGAAGCGATGCATCATTTGCGCTCGTATGGCATATTTTCGCTCAGTCAATTCGTTGTAACTCGTGGAAGATGTGGACAACCTTGCGTATTTTCATTGCCTGTTTAATCGTTCTATTCACCCTATCCTTACATTTTCAACTACCCACCACTTTTTACCTAACTCATATAGAGCGATTATTCATGCTCGTCATACAAATCATCATTCTCATTGATATTTTGCAGGTACAGGCAATATGCATTTACAAACCCACTGCTAAAGGCACTTTTTTTTTTTTTAATTTAACTCATTAACTCATTAAACTCATTAAACTCATTTTATTAAACTCATTGGCACTTTTTTTTATTTAACCAAATAACCTTAACAGACACGTAGTGTATGATGTTTATCAAAGATATATGACAATGACAGTTACATCGACCATTATCTAATTTATACGACCATATTCACTTTTCATCGAGGAAACTCCGATTCATAAAATTTCGTTTAGGCCACTCAACCCTGTAATCAAATGTCTTATTCAAGCAATATAGGTGCTATAAATTGTATTTCACATGCCGTTCCAAGTTGATTGTTTGGAATGAGTGCTTTTTCACTATTGCGTTTCTTATTAATGGTTCTGCCAGTTAGTGTTGCGTTATAGGGGATAAAACGAAAACAAAAGGGGGAAAAAAGCGTGACTGCACGACCAGTATTTCGAGTTTATTTTGGGCGATTGTTGGCGTAATTTCTTCGGTGATTTGTCATCGGTGTTGAAACCCTGAAAATAGGAGGAGCGGATTTGTGTGCGGTATTATGGCTGTGTAGTTCAGGTGGCTGTTGGCCAAGAGTGGACACGTTCGGGCGTTCTCATGGGACCCATAGCATCATAAAAATCCCACAGCCCAGAGAACAGAGAGAAAAACTCGACAAAAAAAGCAGCCGCACGAGGTGCGATACGTGCGAATAAAAACACGAACACGTTTTGGCTAGAGTGATATACGAAAAAAACAAAAACAACGTGAAAAAGTGACGCGAGAGAGGGGGGTTTCTGGTCACCAGCGTGATTAATTCGTTCGGGGCTACGGATCAAGGGTCATGAGTAGCCAAAAAAAGCGAGCGAATCCAATGCCAAAATAGGATAACGCTACGGATAAGCCGTGCAAAGCTGAAGGGCTCATCGGAGCAAAATTTCTTGAAAACCGGGGAGTAATCTACGAACGATTATACTGTAAGAAATTAGAGCTGTCAATTTGATCCGGTGTTAGTGGTTAATATCTGCAGTGTTATGAGCAGCATTGTTACGATATCATGGTTGACCACGTACACCGTATATCGGAGTTTATCGATTTTCCATCAAAATTTCATACCAAGTCCAGGTGTTTCACGACATTGCACACATCGACGGGTTGAAATAAAACGCTTTAGGTATAATATTTCGGACGCTTTCGACGCCAAATTCCTAACATCAAATCATACTTTCAGACCACTGTAAAATCCATCCTGGTGTCAAATCGAATGAACCACATTCTGGTGTTAACTAGCAATACTCCACACGGAGTTACTACTATAATGTGTGAGTTTGTCACACTAGCGTAACACTGCCCAATAAGAACAAACGTATAAATTCAGGAAGAATGTCCGCCTAGAAAACGTTTATTATACGTATATACGTATAATGAACGTTTTCTAGGCGGACATTCTTCCTAAATTTATACGTTTGTTCTTATTGGGTGGACAATCAACACGACCAGGTCACACAGACCTGGATTGCTATCATTTTGACCTGGACTACCATAGTAAATCACTGTAAAACTAGTGAGTGGTGTTGAATTAGTGTTGAATTCAATACCACATTTTTTTGCAGTGTTGACTTGGAATAAACGGTATAAGAAATGGATGCCGAACCATTAATCAATTATTGTGATAAGCCTACTGACATCCTAACCTAATGACATTTTCTAATGACGTCCAATGTATTTAATGCGTTTAGAAATGCCATTAACTGCTGTCAACACTTTCTGAATGAAGATAAACGCTAAACCATCTAACAACAATGCCAACATCTATAACAATCCCAATTACGAGAATAGGACGAAGAGTACAAATGGGATTGACAAAAACTGGGTTAAACGTTACGCAGCTTTCGTGCTGCACAACACAGCCATATACTTTACCTCGCTCAGAACTATGGTGACTGGAGAGGAAGATACAATTACTGTCGTCTTTAGCTTTTTTGCTTTAACCTCGTTACCACGAGATTTCCCATCCCCAACGGGGTGGGGGGATTAAAGCACCGAAAATCTGGTGTATGGAGCTGAATAATAGAAAATGATTATTTTGATACTTTTGAGAGATGTTTCACCAAGTGAGGTGACCATGAAAGTTTCGTGCCAGCTCTAGTTCGCGTTATTCTAATTTTTTCCTTATTTTACGGAGGAACTCTTTGCCATTATATGTTTTGCTATACATTTATATTATATATATATATAATATATACAATATACATATACAACATACCTAAGAAGATAATAGCACTGAACCCTCCCTTTGATGCCACTGCTCTTCAATTTTCTCTTCCCCGATAATTTAAGCCGTTCTAATGTCAAAAAACCATGCATGATCGTAACGCATACCATATTGGGAATCAACACGGAGGCGGGGCCTATCCAATATGGCCTCTTCTCTCCAGTTCGTTACCAGTAGCCAGCTCTAGTTAGCATGGGGCAGCATAGGGAGCAGTTGTAAACACTGGATTATCGCATATTTTTCGGCAAAATGCGATTTTTGTAGTATGATTTGACAATAGGGTTTATTACCGTTGAGGATTATGCGTGGATAGAATCCACTGCGCAAATTGGATACGGATCAAGTGATTATCGCCATAAGGATTACAATGAACCTACATGACATCCCATGTTTAACCTCAAAATCTTTTAAAAAATTCCCGTCACTTTTCGGCTAAATAAATGCGATCGAACAATAAATTATTAGTTAAAATATCAAGCTATCGCATGAAAAATGTTTTATGTATAAATTATTGTCCATATTTCATAAGTTATGAAATTGAAAGTCACGTCGCTTGTGTTTACACGACATAACTAAAACGATTAATCATATTCTGCGTGCGATGAAAATCTCATGCCCTCGCATAAAATATCGACTATGTCTTCTCGATCTTTATTTATGATTTATTCCTTGTAATAAAGCAGTAGATTTTGAATTATTGTTAAAAAGTGACAAATTCGCATGATAATTAATGGTAATCATCAGGCAGCAACTGGAGAGAAGTACTTGGAAATTTGGCCGCCAGAGGTCAGGGTGACATTTGTGAGTTCCCAATACTGCCCCTTCTGTATCTTTGTCAATCCCCGGTTAAAATGGCATTTAACCAAATCTCTGTGTGAAAAAATCCTTCTCCCATCGATCTTACCAGTTTGCATGCCCTCAATCGTTCATATAGCTTCCAATAACATGTCACCCAGGTGTGCTTATTTCTAATGGTAGCTCATATAATCTTTACTTTCAAGCTGTTGAAATTAATAACGCAGATTTGGCCCATCTCAGGAAAGGAGTCGATAGAATGATACAACTCGAATAAAAACGATTCGGAAGTTTTCTCCAATGTTGTTGAATTCTCGTTGAAATAAAAAAATCTAGGTGTCTACCTACTCCACGAATCATCAGTTATAATGAAAACCTATTTTAAAAAGAGTCGACGTTAGATGCAAGAAAGACGTAGGTTACAAAAACCTCGATATTCATTCGGTTCGCAGTTTGATCAGCGTATCTTTAGAAATTAGACAGGTTGGATATGAGCACAGAAAGCGGGAAATAATACATCCGTTGATTTACAATGGGGCTTGGAAAGCAAAACCAGAGTTGATTCGATGGTTTCAACGATAAAATAACCCTATTTTGAGATAAATTTGGAGTATACACATCAAATCACGAATACGGTAAAATGTCAAGAATGTATGATAGCATCGCATATACGGATTAATAAAAGTAACTCTGACTTTCTTCCGGACAACCTGTGATTCATACGCGTACTTCGATTATTTCAAATATGTATTTGCAAGAGAGATGAATAAATTGAAGATCGAAATGCCAAGCCAGCAATCAAGTTTCCGATTGGTGAGCTAATTCGGATATGCTTTCTTACAAAAATGAATCATTCAATATTCTAAGAAAGCTAGAAAACCAAATAGAGATGAAGAGGGATAACTGACGCCAAAGAAGTTAAGTGTTATCATAGTATTGGGAACTACTTCTATCCACATGCTTTCTGCATATAAATTCTGTGCATATCGTAAGATTCGTGAAAAAAAAGTGTGGATTCATACATCACAATACCTCCGAAAGATTCTTCCGGGTATTCGGGCCCTGAAGCGCTCAAATACCCAAATTAGTTAATTACTATGAGTAAATAAGAAAGCAATGTATGTCAATGTATATTTCCAAGGATGTAAAATTAAGCTAACGATAGAGCTGAGTATATATAGTTCAATTTTTCAGCCTCCATCCCGCCAAATCACAATGAACATAACGTGAGTTAATTTAAGCTTTTGCTATAAATTAAACGTTCTCGCATTTATTTTCTTTCATATACTCATCAGTCAGTCTGGAGCTTGGGGCTACGTATTTGGAGGAAGCTTGTTTACGAGACAGAGTTGAGTTACGCAGATTGGCCAACAGCGAGAGCGTAATGCGTCGGAGCAGAAGATGCGAAACATGAAAAAAAAGGCCCAAGAGCGATTGCACAGGTATGGTGTTCAGGTATATAGACGTCGGTGGAGTAGGGAGAGCATGGAGCACACACTGTGCGCGACGTTATCTTGATGGTGACCGCTGTAAGTCATGGTATAATTAAATGGGAATGAATTGTGGTACGAGGGATGAAATTTAAGACACAAAATGTTTAAGCAAAAGTTCAGAAGGATAAAACTATTTACTGAGGTGCTATAGTCGTAAGTGTCCGTAATATTTATTTTGGTTGTTTTGGTGATAAATTCCGAGGTGTGCTTTTGTCTTATCTTCAAACGTGAGAGGCCACAGCATGTGTACATAGAACGAAGAGACAAATACGAAGAGAAGACGAGACTGCATGTTTTGAGCATTTGACCTGCAATTTCGAGAACTCCAGAGAGAACCGTTGGGGCCACGTTGTCTATATCTAGAAACAAAAGGTCTGCGCCATCTCCGCATGTCCTGTGGAGACCTGGTGTGCGCTCGGCAACCAATATAAATGCAAAAGCGCCGCGGACTGGAGCGGTATAAATAGCATCCAGAGGACACGTGCACACACACACACATACACACACAAATAGTTTATGTGCTACAGTATAGTCGTACAGAGGATACCACAGCGGAGAATGAAAACCGAGCAAGTCGTCGGTTTTTTTCGGGTTAAAAGGAAAGACCGGAGCAAGCGGATTGGGTCCCGATTGATATTCAACTCAGCTTATCCGGAAACCTGTGGGGAAGTGACGATTGGAACCCAGCGACAATCCCCACCGGTGTTCGATCAGAATGAGAGATTTCCGGGAATGCGCAGAGCTATGGTAAGCGGCGAAAGAGAAAGAGTCGAAATTGGGGAAGAGGGAAAAGGTAAGGCGAAGGATACGTTAAAAAAAAGGCAATTTGAAGAGAGGTCGTCGATTCAGCCCATTACTGAGCCAAGAGATCTCGTTCCGTCCATACAGTTGGCTACTGTCTCTAGTATAATCGACTTGAAAATTCAGTTCAGTCTTCTCTCCTTTTCTACTTGGACTCGTGTCGTTTACCATTCTGATTCACTTTTTTTTACTTCAATCTTCCGCTTTTCCCTCCACAGCTTCGATAAGAGGTTGGCGTGACTACATAAGAATAGCCACAAGTATATGGGAAAATCTCATTTTCTTGAACGAAACTACACTACGAAAGCTTCCAAGAAGATAGGATTAGCGGCACGGTCTTCAGGTACTGGTGGCACAACCAGTGCCTCCACCTACGTATCCGACTTCCTTGTTTCACGGAAAAATATTGTTATACCCGTTATCTTCGCCAGATTAAAATTGTTTCCACTCTCACGTTAATGCATTGTAGCAATGAAATGTATAGTAGATTTTCTCTCCCATTTCTGTGGTGTTAGCTGTGCTGAGCAATTATTATTCAACCAGAGTGTTTGAATCAAGTTTTTTCGATTGTAATCCTGCGGGCTAACAACAAGCTGCTAGTTAAGAATATATTGGAAGAACGAAGGTTCATTTAATGGTACCTGCTTTTGGGGAAAACCGTGAAATCAAGTTTTTGAATATTGAAGAGGTAAAAAGAAAAAGAAGAGTCTCGTATAATGGAAGAATCGATCACCGATGGCAAAAACAGCTAATCGAATCCTATAGAAAACGATCATACGAGTCTGCGCTCAGCGGGAACAGAAAAAGAAAGACAATTTTTCATCCTCCTACCCACATTGCTCGATCAACAAAATCCTGAAAAATGAAAAGAAATAAAAAACTGGATCAAAAGTGAGACTGATAGGGAGATCTCCCATGTGAAATCGGCAGAGTAACTAATCCCTTCAATATATTCTAATTTAACTCCACGGACTCCCCAAAAGCTTTCCGGTTATATCAAACCACTAAAAAAAAAATTTTTGTATCCTCACTGATGGCGCGGATTTCATCTCTATGATCTATTTTTCAGCGAACATTTAATTTTTTTGGAAAATATTTCTGCCTGTGAGAGGAATATAAAAAAAAAATTAAATTCCCTCGATCTCGACGTAACACCATCCCATTGCTAAAGAAATTTTTATTCTATGTGAAATGCGGAGGGATGTCAATTAATAACTTGATTCGTAGTTGGATAACGTGTGTAGTATACGCGGTACTCACGTATCGTTCATTGAAGTTCAGTGAATTCATTCAGTGAATTCAATGGCCACATACATGGATTCACAACGAGGTTTCAACTATTCAGTACGTCGGTTACGTCAATGAACAACCACATGCGGATGTGGTGGCGATGGAACCGTAAATTGCGTCATTTTTGAGCGATGCTCAAAAATTGATAGTATTTATGAGTGTGTGGGCGTATGTGCATTGAGGACCAATAGGAGCTTTTTTATGACTTGCTTGTATGGCATGTGTATGAGAATTCATGTTGATAAGGCCAGGGGACAATCGTTAGTTGAGTTATGGTAGTCATATCCTACTTTTTCATTTGCAATAAAAATATGTTTTACAGCTTGAGACGTATTATTTACATTATTTTTATTAATTTTTTTCTCCAGTACAAGTTTCTGTGATTTCCACAGTTTCACATCTGGCAACATGTATGTTTCTTATCAGAATTTAAATCACCGGGGTGCACACAAGCGAGAAATACCTGTTTTCTTATGGTATCATGTGTTTTTATTTCACGAATCATCGTTACGATGCGGCAATATAGGCTATTCGTTCCTTGAAGAATATCCTGGAGAGACAGGCCTACAATGAAAGAAATATGCAAGAAACAAGAGCGCTTAGGTTAATATATAATATAGCAAGGAGAACGACAATTGTTTCGGCCTCAAAAAGACGGTCGTCAATCTTTTCCCGTTTCAACCAATTTCATGATCCATTTTGATGGGCTGTGAGCCATTCGTGACTATTTGTAATTACTTATGTTGTCAGTACGAATGTTTGGGTACAGTAAAGCATGTTACAGACTCGAGATAATTGTGTAAATCGACTACAGAAGATCCTGGGAAATCCAGTGAAATGTGGTGCAACGGATGCACTGGAAGTTCAAATTACGAATCAACTATATGCACTGGAAATGTTGTGTCAGTACTTTGGAGATTGATGGTACCAGAGAAAGGCGTGGTCCCCGAGTGGTTGGAAAAATCTCCGATTCACACGTCACTATATGTGCTTCTGGAAATACTAGTGAGCAGCTCGCTGCATGCTACGTGCATGGTAATTCCCGTTCTCCCAATCTCCTACAATCTCTCAATACCCGCGGGGGAATTGTATAACAAGCCAGAGTGGTCATTGCTATAAAAAAATAAAAATAAAAAAAAACAAGGGCAAGCTTGTCGGCAAGCAGACTCTCGCATCCTGGCTAGTACGCTGAAAGCTCTGTATAAACTAGCCGTCCTGCTCACTTCACCTCCGTTCCACCATTGAGTTTTATCCCTCTTGTTGTTTTCCCTTTAACTCTTTCACTAGAATAGCCAATAGAATTTTAAGGGCCAAACGAATGACCATCGTTACCAAACAGATGGCTGTTCCAGTCCGGCAGAATGATAATGCCTCGTGGAATTTCAATTCAACTTTCACATATGTACCTCGAGTGCGTGCAAGCTGTGGCTGCTTGGTGCCCTAGATCTTTCATTGCTGGGAAAAAGTCCTTTCACCACAAAGGCAAATATATCGATATATTTTCATACCAGTATCCTTTGGAATTCAACGGTCTCCCGGCAATGATACAGCTTTGTCGATGGCCTAGCGTGAATCGTAGAGCAAAATAGTACCTTCCACCGGTCGAACGCCGATACATACCACATTGTTTTGTCCTACAAATTTGCCGATATGGTCACGGCGTACGCAGAGAGAGTATACGCTACTCCAGTGCCTCGTCAGAGCATTACGGCTCCGTCGATTCGCAATTACAGCACTCCGGAGAATCGAAAGATTCTTTGTGCCCTACATACGACGCAGAGTTGCTACCAATGCCAAAGTTCCTACGCAATCCTTAATTTAAAAAAAAAAAATAACTCGTAACACATCGTTGGCAGTTGGGAATTTATACTGCGACCTGCGATCGTTTCAACGACATGAATTTCGGGGTCCGTCGTTAAACTAGAGGCATATTCGTTAGAAAAGTTAACGGTATGATGGTTGATAAATCTCGGGATACATACAAATTTATGCAGTTTTTTTAATAACGCCGATGGGTATTTATGCAACGAGTTTGGAAAAACGTACTGAAACTACGTAAAAATGAGATGCATAAAAACGAGGTGGAAAAAATCTGGTGAACTTCTGAAGAAGTGTTCATAATAATGCATATAAATCCCGACCCGAAAAGAGTGAAATAAATATTTACAATGTTAAAACGATTTTCAATTAATGAATATTAATGAAAAATGACAATTTATAGTGTAGGCACGAGGCATCCTTGGACATTTGTGTAATCAATGATTCCGCACATTCATGTAAAATAAAACTTCCAATTTATGTTATTGTTAATAAACGAGACGCCTCTTGACTGTAGTAAAAATTGTCAATTCAAAATATTATTTATAGATGAAAATGATTATTGTATTGTAGACATTCTGAATTATTTCGCTCTCTTTGAGTCTTCGATTTATATGAATTTCCCTGGGCCACTTTTTAGTAAAGATTTTTTTCAATTTTTCTGGAGGCCTATCATTAGCAATAAGCGCATAACTAATTCTAACAAATGAGTATTATATTATTATAATTTTCATTTGTTCTTAGCATAATTTCTTCTTTGCTGCACGCAGAATAAAATGCAATCAGCGTTACGGTTCAAGAAAATTTTTTCTTCGCTGTGCTCTGAAAAATTTACTAACCGTAATGATTTTTTCTTATTGATGGCTTTCACAGTTAGAATAATAAAATTTCTTCCTCATTATTTCCTCATTATTTGATCTAGAGCGCAAAACTCGCTCTATGAGCACGAGAGTTTCTCAATTTTTGCTTCTTCACAGAGGAAGCTTTGCGAGCTAGATTAAAAAATGAGGAAACAATGTCAAAATTGATAAATTGCACGATTTTTATTCAGTACTTTAAATTTGAAAAAATTTAAAATTTCCTAAAATCCGAACACTAACCCAATACCGATTCATTTAAAAAACAATACCGAACATAATTGTCCGTTATTCTATTTGTGTGACAAGTGCTGCCTCAATGATGGCAAGTGTACCAAAGTCAAATCAAACCTAAAATTTTCTATGAAAATCGAAAATTCAAAAAATTCAAAAATTCATCAAATCTAACCTCTATCGATGACAAATCATCTCACAACGAAATACACTCCATCAGATGATTGGAGTAGAACGTACAACTCCCGTTTTATCCTGTGGGCAGTGTGGAGTTAAAAAATAAAGAAATACGAATACCCACTTTCAGATGGTTTGCCAAAGATGCGAGTATTGTCACAGAAAAAATAGCAACGCGTTGTAAAAATATGCAAGAAGGTTTCCGTCGCGAACTATGATGTTTTTCAGCTAATCGAATCCACTCTGATGCTAGTGTACATGGTATATACACAGCGTCATTTTATGTTTTTTGACGTCGATGTTATACCTGTCGATAATATCGTAAAAAAGATCTCACTGATGTTTAAATTTTTTATTGAGTAAAGTGCACCTCGCTAACAACAGATCCAGATTTGAGATGTAATTCCAGTATCCCAGCTGTCCTAAAACTCATAAATTATTATTATTTTATTTACCCTGAGGTAGTCATTTTTTTCCCTCCCTTCTTTAAAACATTTTTCTACATCGACCTCTCGATGAACGCAGCACAAGTGGCTTCACCTATTATAGACTCTTAGCTTCGTCTTTTTATACATGTGTGTCGGTATGTACGGAGGGAAATGGAAACTGAGTCGTGCTATCAGTAAGAAAAAATGGTGGCACGATGAAGGGATGGAACGAGAGAAACGGTGAAAAAGCTCTCTCGAAACAGAGGAGCGTCATTGTTACCTCATATAATTGAGCTGCGACGTGATGGGGAAGCTCCATAAAATGGTCTCGTAAAATTTGAACCGTCTCCCTCTTCTTGACTTCTCTACATACCAACGTCCGATATACATACCAACGCAAACACACACATACACGCACAGACATAGCTAGATATATTTGTGCGTATATAGGTGGGTTCGTCGGGTACGTGAGCCACGTGGTATGTTCTACCAGAGTTACCATACGAATATACAGTCATTCGCTCAGTATATAGTCTATGTATTTACGTATATTCCCTCGTGTATATATCACAGCTCTCAATTTGCACTGTGTGCGCCTGTCTGTATTGAGTTGCTTCCCTCTGGGAAGTTACGAAACGGCGTTGGGAACGTGACGATACGCCGATTTTGCGAAACGTTTTACAGCATCGTAACATTTTTCAACGAGGTTGAAATAAACGGACGGCCATAGGAAGTTTTAACGCTTCAATCGGGACTGAGGCTGCGGGTGAATTTTTTACCACAGTCTCGTCGTCATAAGGCTTCTTTTTGTAATTCTTTATTTCATCCGAAGCCGCGGGACTGTACAGAATTAACAGAGATAAAGCGAGAGAGAGATGGATAGATAGATAGATATATAGATAATATTTATTATGCCCTAGTGTACACTTTGGGGCAAATTATACAAGAGAGAGAGAGAGAGGGGGGAGGGGGGAAGCTTGCAATACTGGAAGTATTTAACTTATGCTCCACTGCACACTTCGTGATTCCATGACCCGGAGAGTGGATTCACAAGTTCGCGAAGCAAAAAGTTTTAAAAATCTTATTAAAGTAGTATTCATTTTCATATTCTTGCAGATGGGATCTCGTATGAAATATAAAAAAAGCAGATCAGTAATGGAGCAAAGTGTACTTTCGAATTTGAGTCAGTAATTTTACAGAATGAAACATTAAAAATCTTGACAATGAATAAGAAACATGGGTCTTCTCAGTCGAAAATCAATTACAGCTTTTCATGACCGTCTAGACTAGCTCTGAAACCAACACGATTATTAAAAAAGACTGCTCAACATTTAAAAATAATTTGGACTTGGGTCCAAGCATTGTTTTTTCGATTTCCAAGTCACCAGCGACAAATTGGTTCGTTTATTTTCCAATTGGATTTTTTCAACGACTCACGATAAATTAATTTTTAAAGTCACAATGCAATATAATTGTTTTAAATTATATGCAATTTTCGTAGACTAAATGAGGGAAGTGCAAGCTCTTATACTCCCTAAAGCATCTTCGGTGTTAATCAACAGCAAAGTGGACGCGCAGTCGACGTGCGGCTCCGGTGATCTCCGAAGTTATGGAGGTTCATGCTATTTGATCAAGATATACCGTTACGTTGCAGTTTTTATTATACATTCTTTGGCTTCTAATGTAACCCTCTGATTTTTTTTAGAATTTTCACCTGCACCGTTCTCGAGAAAATAATTGTGAAAAGTGGACTCTTATACGCAGGCAGTTCAACTCATACACAATATTGTACAAAGTAAAAATATGTTTGATTTTTTTGCTTCAGATCACCCGTCCAGGACTGAGGACTTCCGGAAGCAAAGAATACCATTGCCGGCGTACCAACATACGTGGCTCCTCCCACTCTCAATACCATGTTTTGTCAAACTTTAAAAGATATTATCATGTTCAATAAAGACCGCTCAGTAAACATACCAAATATCAACATTTTATATTTAATATTGTTTGCATACAAAATTAGTGAAAAATCGAAAATTTTTTGGGGATTGGTGGCCGCTTAGGCATGCACCGGCTTGCGCGCCGACTACTGAGCGGGAGGCAGTTTTTCTGAATTTCTAATGCGATAATACAACTTACCGAAACTCAGTAAAAATATGACTGCTGTCTGTAAAAAACCGACAGTAGTAGACGCGTGGTCGGTGTACGGCTCTGGCGATCTCCCAAGTTAAGCAATATTGGCCGAGGTCACTACTTGGATGGGTGACCGCTTAGCCGTGCACTGGCTTTGCGCGCCGACTACCTAGCGGGAGGCAGTTTTACTAACATTCGGATGGTAAGACTTCGGAACTCAGTTAAAATAAGGCCGTCTGTATCGGCATGGGTTTTCCGCAGTTTCCCCATGTCCATGGCGAATGCGATACGGTGTAGCTAAAAAGCAGCTGCGGATGCTACGGAAGTTAGGATATCTTAGCGTAGTACGGGCAGGGAGTGATAGGAGGGATCAAATGGGAAGGGTTAATATATACGTAAAAACCCGCAAGGGTATAGAACACACAAAAAAATGAAAAAATATATATATATATATATACAACCGTCTGTAACGGCCTGGTTTTCCACAGTTTCCCTGTACTCTCATGAAAATGCGATACCGTAGTGCATTAGGAAAGAGTAGACGACACTCCGTGAGGTCTCAAGGAAAAGAAATGGGAAATGGGAAGAAAATGGAAGGGACGTAATAAAGCTGAAAAGGGGTTATAGATGGAGTACAAAAAAAAACATCTTCGGTGTAAAAAAATGTTGCGCCAAGTACACCAGAACACAATGGTAGCTGACGTAATGTGCCTGCGGCCCGAAAAAAAACCTGCGAATTTATAATAATCGCCGGATTTATTTGGCTTCCAAAAAGAAAAAAGACGCCTGTGTGCTAAGGAAAAAAAACAAAAAAAATTTTGACAACTTGGCTCGATCGGATTCTTAATCGGATAACCTCCATGTATTAATTTATTAATATAAATGGATTTTTCGTTAAAATTTCTAGTGGAAAGTGACCACGCCGAGTACTTTGGATTTTTGTTTCTTTCTTCTAATACACAGGCATCTATTTCGAAGCTCCAGAAATTTGGCAATTATTAATGATTTCTCAATTTTCCTACAGGTAGGCGTAATACAATATACTCTCCAAATAACCACTGTATCACCAATGTACTCGGTATACAATTTTTTTACAATGAACGTGATTTTGGGAGAATGAGAATCTGTTTAATTATCAGATCCCAAGTAGGGTTCGCCAGAGCTAACAACAGGGCCAGTACTGGCAACCAAGTCTTGGCATTCAGTACAGGCCCAGTATTTTAGCACTATCGGCCCAATATTGTTACAGCAATGGTGAAACAGTACTGTTATTTCAACACTGGCCCAATGCTAGTATAGTTACGGCAGACCGACTTTTGGGCACCCATTACTGGTTCAATACTAATTTTATTGCCGGAAAGCCAGTGCCGGTCATTGAGTATAGCACCAGCACCGGCCGAATAGTTGAGACTCCAATACTGGCTATCCGGTACTGGCTCAGAACCGGTCCAAGCAATGGTGAAACAGTACTGTGATTTCAACACTGGCCCAATGCTAGTTTAGTTACGGCAGACCAACTTTGGGCACCCAGTACTGGTTCAATACTAATTCAATTGCCCGAAGGCCAGTGCCGGTCATTGAGTATAGCACCAGCACCGGGTAAATATTTGAGACACCAATACTGGCAATCCGGTACTGGCTCAGAACCGGTCCAACTCTCAGTAACCGAAAAAAGCTGGTTGAGAATTGCACTTTTGTTAACAATCGTATTTCTCAAGTACCACGTGTGGTTTAAAAATGAAAAAAGACATAAAGGCTTGTAAAACTATGGACTAAGGAAAACTATGTAAAAATGTAACTCAACCGCTAATTAATAAATAACTTCCATATTTTGGACTGCAAGACAGAAACTTGTTGTTACATAATTATTGTTAAACACAATGGTTGATTAATATTTAAATTGCATTTTCACTTAGTATCGCCTTGTTAACAGTCTTACAAGCCTATATAACAATTTTTATGTTGAATATAGACGTGGTTCTTGAGAAATATAATTGTTAATTAAGGTACAAAGGGTAAATTAGTTATAAGAAAGATAATTTTGTTATCTATCATTCTGTTCTGTTGAAACTCTCAAGATTGAAGATACCGCAGTTTTTCTAATTTAACTGCCCACGTAATTATTATGAAACGCAATTGTTAATTAACGTTTAAATGAAAATTCGCGTCTAATATCACCTAGTTCACAGTCTTACTAGCCTATATAAAAAACTTGATGTTGAAACCGCACGTGGTTCTCGAGAAATATATTTGTTAATTAACGTGCAAAGGGTAAATTAATTATATAATCATGAAATTTTTTGTATACGTCATCCTGTTCTATTCAGAATATGAAGATTCGAGATATCATTTTTCGAACTTTAATTGCCTATAGTTATATTAAATTCAATTGTTAATTAACGGTTAAATAATATTTTCACATACTATTGCCTTGCACATAGTCTCACAAGCCCATATAACAATTTTCACTTTTGAACTATACATGGATCTTCAAAAATGCAATTGTTAAGTAACGTGCATTAAGTAAATTGATTACATGAAATTACATTTTTTCTACATCATCTTGTCCTGATCACACTTTCAATTTTCCACACATGAATTTTATAATTTCAACGATCCTAGCTCTTATAAAACCCATTTGTTAATTAATAATTGAATAATTTTTTTCACTGTGCATGACCTTTTTGCTGAATATCATGCGCTGTTTTATCCAGCCCAACAAGACAGCGTGTTTTTTTTTGAACTCGTAGACTTATACCATTTAAATACAAGAAAATAAAAAGGAATCAATAGCGTAGTGGTAGCGTGTTAGTCGTTAGGTAGGTCGTTAGGTAGGTCTCAGGTAAAATCTCAGGTAGGCCCAAAATTAATTTCGACGGAAAAACGTCCGGACTACGAAGCCGGAAACGATCGTAAAAAAAAATAACCTCGAAATTGTTAATTTTTTTAAAAATAATTATTTCAAGATCGAAAGTGCTGAATTCGTCGATTGGAGGATACCGGGTTCGAATCCCAGTCAATGACTTTTTTTTTTTTGCAAAATTCACAGTATTTTCAAAGATGATGGAACAGCAGTTTTAAATTCGTTCATCGATTTAATTGCTAATTTATAGATAATAAACTACATTTATTATGCTAATTCGATTCGCGCTTTTCATTTGGAATTTGGTTAACCGGGGCAGTCCCAGTACTACTAGCCAGTGCAGGCACAGTACTGTTGGCAAATGCTGGGTCGGTATTATAATTCCAGATAAAAGCCAGCACTGGCCCAATGTCGGCGTTCAGTACATAGCCAGTACTGGCAGTCCCGGCACGAGTACTGGCCCAGTACTGGCCGAGTACAATGACCAGATCGTCTTCTATGTCGGTTCGTCTTGAATCCTCGCTGTGTCCGTTCACTTGCAAACAGATCATCAGTGAGTTATCACAATTAAAGACAAATTCACCCTCCTCTTAGATCCTACCTCTTAGATCTAATCTTAGGTCGGGGGAATTATCCTCGTGATCATATTGTCCAATATTTATAGCTTCCGGATGCTCAGCTCATGATAGTTGGACTCTGTTGAAACTTACACCTACCAAAAAATGTACAGCAGTAAAGAAGAAAAAAAAAACGCATAAAACTATTTTTCGTGATGTTTTCTGTAACAGTATGAAAAACCTATCAACCAAATCTATAGAGCCAAAATCTGAACATACATTACAGTGTACATCCAAGCTCCCTTTTGAAACGTCTGCCCCGCCCTTCAACTAATGGCTCTCGCGATATTCAAGTATGATACAATACACGCTCAGACTTTGCATCTATGTAGAGTTGCATCGTGCCAATAGATGAAGCTGCTCGACTGCCGGATTCACAAATTTAACTCTCTTTAGGCAAACTCTAAGAGCGAAAGAGCAACCGCAAGTGAAATGGGTAACAGAGATCGCCTGTTGAGTAAAGCCAGGCTATGAAAATGGAAGATCGGATAGCTTAGCAAAACCACAGAAGCGAATAGAAATAGAGCGAGTAGAGAGCTCTTGGACAGGCAAGCTGGAAGAAACGCGAAGCTCTCACGAAACGGTAAACTATGAAATTCTGCTTTTAATATCCTATGGGGTTATACGGGCTTGGGTGTAAGAGCCTTAGCAAAGTTTCGGTCAGAGTACCAGCGTTACCAGATATGTATGCCGTATATGCTATTTGCACCTATACACCATTCACAGCATACAGTCTCCAGTAGATATGGTGAACTGGAAACTGCATGGTACAGTGAACTAACAGAACACGAAAAAAAGGATAAATCGTAACGAGGGATACGGTTGGATTCTTTTTTCTGGTAACATGATCATGATGATATGATGATGTGATGATATAATTTTTTTTTTCAATTATTTGGTGGCCTCTATTCGATTGTTTAAATATGAAAAAAATCGTTGTAAGCGCAGTTATTACGCAAAATTTTTTAGAATATCTCGAGTTATCGATCAGTAGATTTTTTATTCACCTTAAGAAAAAATATAGTGAAAAATAACCGATGTATCTGGACCGTAAAAAAATCGATGTGGATGTTACTTGCGATGAAAGGTTTTGACCCATGTAGATATATTCAAAGTTTATTATTCTCTAAAGTTTCGAGTATATATTGTATAGAAAACTGTACCACATAAAAGTCACGCTATGCTTAGGTTGAATGTTTCGGTTGCGGACGGAAGCGAAAATATACATATGCGTTTTATGTGTTTCCGCAGGGTTGCGGTGTAAGTTGTTTTGCCTGGAAAATAGCGTATAAATCGAGCGATCGAGACTATCGAGAGAGACTGAGAAGAAAAGTCCTTCGTGTTTTCACTTACCACAGACCTATCCTAATTTTCAAATTCTCATTCAACGCTAAAAGAGCCATGGAGTGCAATGTGAACAAAGTTATAGGATATCGACGTACCAGTTGTGGCCACTGTACCGTTTATATGGTATGAGTTCTTACACCGACTCCCCTGAGGGTTGCGGGCTCCCAACACCATCTACCCTTGGTCTCCTCTCGTATCCGTTTGTCCCCGGTTCGATCCCCGCTTCCGGAGCTTGTCGCGCACTCGCTAGATTTCAACACCTGGGACAGAAACAGTCGTAGTTCGTACGCCCTGCCTCTGGAGCTACGTCCGAGCCCGTTTGTGCTTTTACCATCTGCTGTGCTACGGCAATGCTTCTCGCTGCCGGAGCTCGGCTCGCACACGCTAGATGTCAGCACATTGGGACAGATGTAACGCTTTCCGTGCGTTAAAAGCGCGGAATTGAAATCATGGACCAGCACAAACGTGTGGTTACCACCGAAGTCCGTGGGAGCTCGTTTCCGCGTCAAAGAGTTTAACTCACCTCGCGCGAGCGAAATTATTACCTGAAAATCGCGAAAAGTAAACGAAAGTCGAATCTACAAGGGTTTAAAGTCAGTTAATCAATATAGGACAGTTTTATTGCCAAAAATTCTATCGTTCCAAATCCAAGTGATGGTGAGACGCGTTATGTTAGATAAAGGATGTTGTTCGCTTCGCGGTTCGACAGAATCTCTTTTTGGCTACCCTGCTAGCTGCCACGAAAAAGTCAAAGTTCCCGATACTCCCCCTACTATATGCTGGGCCCTCCCGTTGGCCAATTACAAATTTTGACTCGACCACCGAAGTCCGCGCGGACTCTCCCCCACGCAAGGGTGGGCCCGTGCGCGTGTCTCTTTCTCTCTTTCCCTGTCTCACCCACCCTCTTAAGTCCCAACTCGAAAAGTTATTTACCTCTGGAAATTTTCCCTTCTCCTCCGCTCTCGAGTTTTCCGTCGCGCCGAGCGACGACTTGTGAAAGCCTCGCTTTGTACTTTCTGGTAGAGCAATAAAAGACAAAAAGGTCGATAGAAAAACTGATGAAAGAAAGCAGGCCCGTCTCTGCTGAGAGTGCGTGTTTTTATGCATTTACTTTTAACCCGTGTGCGACGAGTTGTTTCGCGTTCGCGCGTCACGTGTTGAACACTCGTCCTTTTATTTAATATTTTCAAGAAAGTATTTTGTTTTTGCAGCCAGCAGCGTACCCATAAGTCTCCGTCTCTCGCGTTTCCTTTTACAATTTATGGTTAAACATATACGTATTTCCTAGAATATATAAGAACGTCGACAGCGCAATAAAGTTGCTTAAATGCTACAAAAGTATTCATATTATCATTATTATTATTATTATCATTTTCATGGTATCGTAATTACACCTAAAGTTATTGTATTCATGCATATATCGAGACATATCGTAAGTAATATGCTGGTATTTAAATCGTTCGTGTAGCACATGATATATAATTCAATTTTACTATTTTTGGCAAAGTCAGCACGTTCTCCTCTCAATCAAAATCTCTGCTCTTATTACGTTTCGAATCTACGCGCGATAGTACGCCCCCGGTTGATAGCGCCCTTCGCGGCTAATCCGCGAAGTGCGTATCGCGGAGCGTTACACAGAGGCAGTCGTAGTTCGTACGTCCTGTTTCTGGAGCTACGCCCGAGCCCGTTGTGTTTTCATCAGCCGTGCTACGGCATCGGGAATCGAACCCGAGACATCTTCTCAGCCTTTCGGTCACCACACCAAGGCGCTGGTTTCCTTTGGACCTACTTTTTTAGGTGGATTCCGAACCACCGGGGTCACAGAAAAAGCACTTAGAAAATTTTTCCATTGGTGCCGACAGTGGGAATCGAACCCGGCCACATCGCGCGCCACTGCGTGCGAGCCGAGCACGCTACCCACTGCGCTACTGCTCCCCTATCTGTACCGTTTATAACCACTCCGCATTTCCTTCGAATTTTTTAAAGTTTCAAGGCTGTGTTTACTTCATCGACCATAATATTTCGATATTAGAGATATGTTTCCACACCCCTATGGATTGCTTTATTGAATATCTGCTAATTTATTTCAACAAAATATGACGATATGTGCCAACGCTGAACGGTTTGTGTAGTTTTCTTGTCAGAAACGTTAAGGGATCCCGAGGTAAGATGACTACACGGTTTCTCATATCTAAAGTCATTCCACCCCATTAAAATTTATACTATATCCGTTGAAGCTTTTTTTCGGGTTAGGATCACAAAAAAACTTATATATCAACTGAAATACCTGAAAAACGTGGGGTGGCCGAAAATGATACATTCAAAATGCGATTATTGTTCTACATGTGGCCAGCACACTTATACCACTTTAGTAATATGTTTATGATGCAAATAAATAACTATTTTTAACTCGAATCTGCCGTCACTAATTATCTAATACTCCACCTTTTGTTTGTAGCGCATTCATATCCCAACTCAAAGCTTGGTGGCCACAACTGATACTTCGGATGACCAAAAGTTGTATAATTGTGGCCACCAATAGTGAAAATGACAGCTACAAGATAATTTCCTATTTTCTTATTTATCATGATCAGAATAGGCTATAAATGATAACAATTCGATTCTGTGTACCTTTTTGATTATATCGATTACTGTTTCAGTTCTGAGTTTGCAACAATGTGAACACTGTTCGTACATGAATGTTCAAAAATGTTCAAGGAAGTTCTCTCGGTACCTATAGAGTCAAAACAGAAAGTTTCTTTTCATGAGCCACGTAGTATTTGATGTGGTATAACGTCGCTTTTGTTGATGCGTGTGTGTTAACCTGCAGCTGATAACCTGCAATCTCGATCCGGAGGTACCCTCAACACACAAAAATTGATATGAGCCATTTTTACAACTTAATCTAACATTCTGCAAAGTTTCATCAATTTCTATCCATTAATTCTGTTTACGAGAGAACTCCCTTAAAGTCGCCACAACTGGTATGTTTACCCTAGAGAAAACAAAAATATCATTCCTTATTCAGTCAACTTTTGCTATGGCTACACACCTGCATTAGAGATCTGAAAAGTCCATCTTTAAGTAGCCGATCGCTGATCACTTTTCAATGCGTAACGAGTTATTGTGCATGCGTAACCCTTGGATAGTTTTTTTTTTTATTGTTAAAGAACTCGATTATACTTCTTGGACCTTAGTTTCGAAAATATATATATATGACAAATATAAAATAATACATGCTTTCGCGGTTGAGATAGCAAAGAGTGATGTGGGCAAATGTAATAAGAGAATGGGGTGAAATGACGGTGCAAAAGCAGAGCCTCTGAGGAAAAGAACGAAAATATATACGACAGTCCAAGGGGGAAACGAGTGCTAGAAACTATCTGAGAACGAGTGCGAACGAGCGGAAGCGAAACCGCTGGAATGCCAAACGAGCTTTATCGTTCGGATAGCGGATTCGGGGGATATAAAAGAAATTACACTTTCAAATGCAATTCTCCCTAGGAGGGCATGTACGTTGCTTGAAATTCTGGGAGAATCATAGCTTCTATATATAGTATTATAGGTATGTAGGAGGCAGTTAAACTGGATCATGGTGGTGGCATCATAAAATTGACATTGTGGAAAAGGATATAAGTTTGTTTTCTGCATAATATATGAAAGAGATACTTTAAGAAAATGAAACGGTAGAAAATCAAACGGCAGAAACGGAGAGTTATAAATCGATCCACAATCTGTTGAGAGCATCGATTGTTCGTCAGTTACTCAGCTATTATCATCTCTTTCGCATTAACGGGATTAAATTACTCGAGGGACATCCAATTGTGTTTCTTAGTGGGGTGTTTGAATCGACATTGAATAAGAACTTTTTCGTTTACAAGCGCGATGTCGACACAAGCTTTCCGATAAATCTCTGCGACAGGACCGAAGTGTGTTGTGCTAGATTTCTGAAGACGGATGTAGCACTACATGTTTGAAGTGGATCGAGAAGAAAGAATGTAGTTCCGACCAAGAGTTGCGCTATCGTCACGATTTTATTGTATCAGAACGGTTCTACTCTCGATCGCTTATCGTCTCGTTCGTTGCAGAAGTTTCGAATACCTCGACGAGCTACAGTGCGACAAGGCGAAACGGATGGTGGGATGAGTCGAGGGATCTTTTAAGATAATGCAACTATTCCATGCTTTGCTGTAATTGAATTAAAGCAATCAACTCAACCACTCGACGTTAGTACCGAATGCTCTTCGCTAGGAACATCGTGCGTAGTTTCCCGTTTGTCGTCAATGCGCCATTTTGTCCTGCCCCAGATTTTGCCAAATTACGTTTCGTTATGAGAAATTTCGTTTGCTCTCGAGAAGAGGTCCGAGAGTTTCAAATTCCAAGAGTGTACAGGGTGCGAAGAACGAGTCGAGGAAAGCGAAGCACGATCTGGCTGCAAATATTTTGCAGTATGTATATGCTAGCGTTTGCCTGGCTATACACACGAAAATTGGGATCAGTGCCAAGAGAAGAATCAGTCGCGACGACTATGAGGAGTCAGGAAAGTGTACAATTTAGGATCGTATGATTGCACCTATGGTCATGAAATCTCTGATTGAATAAACCAACAAAAATTATGCGATAAATAACAAGAATATGACAATATAATCAGCATTAATAGCATTTTGGATACAATTGTATTTTGATGAAAATAATAATACATAACGTAAATGCCACAATTTTTAAGCCTATATTAACGGGTTATTCCTATTTAGGAGACCAAAAAAGGCGAATTTTTGGAAAAAGCCCATATTTATACAGAAGTTTCGCATTTGGAAAAGTAACATTTGAATAATATTAATTAATTTTTACGTGTAAAAATATTAATTAAAAAAAATTTCAGCCAATGTCTGGGAAGCACTTTTTGAAAATTACTTCTGCGATGAGCTCTGCCATTCGGAAACTCTTTATTCAAAATTAAAAATAATAAAAACCAAAACGATGTCATTAGTATAACAGTTTATCCCATGATTAATCGACGGGATTTTCGAAATATCAAGTTAAAATAAAATGGGGCTGTTTAGAGCTAAGGTGTTGATTTTTGTGGGAAAAAAACGGACATTATTCGTTCATCAAGGGAGATTCTGCCTTGTTGGGTCGGAAATTTTTTTTTTTTAAATCTTATCGGAAAGAGTCAAGTCTAGAGAATGCTCACTAAATTTGAAGTCGAAATTTACAAAATTTGCACAGTTATAGGCCGTCAAAGAGAGCGGTGCGCGGGTATAAAATTTGGAGTGTTTGGACGCCACGCATTCCGCTGCATCAAAAGAGGCAAGATTCGCCCAAAGGCTGGAAATGATGGCTCAAGAACAATATTTTGTAGAAGAGGAAGATGAACTCTGTAGTCCTGGCATAGCAGATTAGGATTGGGTATGAAACTTTTCATTTTATACATACATAAACTTCAATTATATTTTAAACACTTTTTCTCGAAACTGCGATTTCCAAGTTTACGAAAGTGCTCCGACATACCCTAGATAAGCAATCGTTATGAAATTTTGTAAAAACGTGTACGAAAAATATCTTTATATATAGCTCAACGAGAATTATTTTAAAATGTTGAAAAGTTTTTGTTTATAAACAAAAATACAACATAAAAATTCAACAACCCGTACTCAGAACTATAACTACTACTACGATTTTCGAAACTTTTTATTCAATTTCGGAACACTTACTCAGTCTACCATGCCAACAAAATCTTTTGTGACAGATTTTTGATATCCTTATTCTTGGAAAATGATGAAAATTCAGAAAAAATCTATGTACTTTTTACGAATATCCCGAATATTCTCCAGGAACTAATGTTCTCTGTAGTCATCTGAAAATTTGCATCCGACTGTTTTCGGGCAGTGATGAAAAATATTAACTCGTCTGATAATGTTCCCAAACTAAAAAAAAAAAAACAATGATCCTGAAATCTGCCTCAGCAGGACTAGCAAGAAGCTAGTTAGTGGGCACGAATATAGTGGCAGAAACCGGTCCTTGTGTCATCAGGATCGTTCGCATGCCTGAGCTTGCTTGAGAGGGCGAGAATTACACTAATTCTGGCTCCTATGATAAGGTAAGGCGTGTTTCTCCACGTGCTATATGAGACAGGAGCACGCATGTAAATGAGAATTTCTGGTGTTCTTTACTGCTGACGCCAGATCTATATTAGGGTGTCGCGTAGCGAGGATAGTGCTGCCAAACGAAATTCCCTCGGGATTCACACTCACCCGTTTCTGCCAACTAAGTGATAAGCGACCGTGTAGGGTCAAAACGGAGGTAGTTCACGCTTTGGTGTTCATTCTTTCTTCCACTCTCTCTCTCTCTCTCTCTCTCTCTCTCTCTCTCTCTCTCTCTCTCTCTCTCTCTCTCTCTCTCTCTCTCTCTCGCTCTCTCCCTCCCTCTCTCTCTCTCTCTCTCTCTCTCTCTCTCTCTCTCTCTCTCTCTCTCTCTCTCTCTCTTTATTGCCTCGAAAACTTTGGTACAGCCGATCCTAACATGGTATGATGCCCTATAGACTTTTACTAGGTACACCAGATGCTGCTGCTGCTGATTAATAGCTGAATAAGTATTACACAGCCCCGAACGTTCCATTTCATATCGTGGAACACACTCTTTATTAGAACGAATAGGTTAGTCGTAAGATGGCACCCGGAACTTGGAGAGTGCTAATGACGCGTGGACACGTAAAAGAGACCGTTGAAATTTAATGCCAAACAACCACAGTTAGCTAGCCTGCCCTGGTTAATCATAGCCCATGCCACCTATCGTCGTTCCAGATCTTCGTGGGAAGGGGGGGTTGCAACCCTCTCGGGCTTGGACGGCCTCGCCAGAGTCCCCACAGGCACTTTGTAGGTCGATCGACCGCGCTCGAAGTCCCATTGGCCAAAAAATTTTACTCACAAGCGACCGAGCTACCATTACCTTCAGTTAAATGTTTGAATCTCTAGTTGAATCAGATATTGCTCCCGCACACTTTCTATCTTTCCTTATCCCTGACTATTTCTTTTTATATCCAAATTAACCTTGATAGTTCGAACCGAAAATTGGTATAAACATTTTCGAAATTTTAATCGTTTAAATTCGTGAAAAGAAAGCTTTCTCCATCGAAAATTAGAATATAAAATATAATGTAATTTAATGAATCATTGCTGTGGCCGGTTATTGGTAAGTACAAATATTTTCGCAGATCATAAAAATCGAGAGTAAAAGTAAAATGATTAGGTGCCAATTCATTCGGCGAATGAATTGTCAACAGTCTGACGGAACTGGAACATTGCCTATGTATATATAATATATATCTATATAAACGACTGAAGGCACAGTAGTGTATTGCAGGTACCTTATATATCCATCTGGCTCGTAGCCAACTGCTCCAACAAGAATAGTAGATAGCTTAACGCTTCACGATAGGTCGAATTGTTGGGTCTTGCGCGTCTCTATCGACCATCCAGCACTCGATCGATATCTCTGAAGAATGAGAGCATCATCCGAGATCGTCCTGACTATACGTAATGGGGTCATATGCGAAATAAGTTTTTTCCAACTCATCGAGAAGAATTATCGTCAAAATTGCAGCAAATTTCGAGATAAATTAAGTTTGCCTCGAGGTGACATGATGGAGAAATTCGATTCGTCAGATGGAGGGTAGAAGAGGTACAAAAAAATGGACTTTTGCTAGTTGGGGTTGAAAAACAAAGAATTTCGATCGTTCTGAAACTGTTGGACATCTCTTGGATTTCCTGAAATTGGTGCTTAATTAATGAGAGTTTAAATGAAGTTTGTATACATTACATCGGACGCATTTATTCGAGCTCCGTTCCATTTTCATTCAAAATAATGCCATGAAGGTTCGACGGGTAGAGAAAACGACGCAATAGGAGGTCGGCCATTGGGACGAGTGGAAGAAGGTAAAAAAACTCCTAGCCGCAGTGTTTATAATTGTTTGAAATCCATCGAAGTTACCTTGAAAATTTATGAGAACATAAATAGTAATCTAAAAATCCAGCCATAGCTACAAGGAGATTTAGTGCCATTTTTCCTAAAACCATATTCTGATGGGGTTGGGTAACGTAAGAGCTTATTTGATCCTATAATTTTGCTGTACCTTACTACACCACCATTGTTACTATCCAAAACATGTAAATTGTCGTTCCCGATTTGTTGAGTCTACAAGTCACGCGATATGATACCCCCAGCTCTGACAAAATACCAAGAATAATCGTTCCTAGTTCGTACATAAGAACATTCTACATTAATAGACTATCTGATGTGCACATATATAGAGGTAAAAATTCGAATTGCTTCCTGTTTATAGCTCTGAGCGCAATGTTTTACGTTCCCATATACCGCCAACGAGAGGTCGCTATCTGCCGACTATGATCGACCAAGAAATTACTGCACAGGCGGCTATTTGTTGATCGTAAATTCGTAACGAGTTGTTATGAGAATTGTGCACTCATTGAGGTATTATTGATAAGATAAGGAGAGATCGGCTTGGCTAAATACGGCTATAGGTATTATACCCCAGTAAGCGCTTCTAGAACCGTTGCTGTTTACCGTATTCATAATTGATATTGGCAACTACCTACGATATTCTAATCAAAGGATTATTGCAGATAAGACGGAAATTTACCGCCGCTGCTTTCTTTTCGAACTGAAGCATGCTATAGCCAAAATTACACACGACGTTGACGTTATAGTTGATTTTAAAACTACTATAATGGTCTAGTTTTCAAAGTGAAGCAATTTTAGGGGCTAGTTCTCGGTGGCACGGAGTTCACGCATGGCATTAATTTTCTCAGTTTCAACTTTTGTTGCTATCAACAACGCACTATTACCCAATCTTTTGGAAATAAGGAAAGTGCGACCTCGAAAACATAAAGATATGTCATTACGAGATAATTTTGCATACTTTTTCTATGACTATTATGATCCCGAACATGGGGGTATCTTTACAGTAGATTTGAGCGTTAAAGGATTAAGGATGTATCGGACGTACCTTCCCAACCAAAAGTGCCTTTCGTCGACAATATTGCATACTTCATGACAAGATAAAAATCGGAAAAAATTCAACAAGAATAAAGACGATAAGAAGATTACTTTTTAATAATAATAATGCCCAAAAGTTATCAATAAATTTTTTAAACAAAACATTGTTTAAAAAATTTTTAGAGAATGTTTTTTTTTGTCATGTGAAATTAATTCGTTGATTTTTCTGACTACACATGGATTTTTTAAAGATTTTCTTATCATTTTGAAATTTCGGTTTTCGAAATTTGTAAAGGTTGTATTTACGAAATTATTTGTTCAATGCCCTGGAAACTTCTTAATTGTAATATACAACGTTTTTACGAAAACATATCCAAAATTCACGATTTTTCCTTCATTTTTCAAAATTAAAAAATTTTCGAAAACTGAAATTTCAAAATAATAAGAAAATTTTTAAAAAATTCATGTGTAGTCAGAAAAATCAACGAATTCATTTTACGTGTAAAAAAAAACTTTCCCTACAAATTTCTTAAATAATGTTTTGTTTCAACAATTTATTGATAACTTTTTGGCATTATTATTATTCGAAATAAATCTTATTATCGTCTTTATTGTGGTTGAATTTTTTCCGATTTTTATCTTATCATAAAGTATGCAATATTGTCGACGAAAGTCACTTTTGGTTGGGAAGGTAGTACGTCCGATACATCCTTAAGGTAGTTCTAACACGACCGGTGGTGGTGGTGGGGGTTAGCGGAAACGTAGACGCGGCGGAGCGCGCGGTGAACGGGGTATGCATGAAACAAAAGAGAGAGTCGGTACCCGTGGCTCAAAACAATATTTTTTTAAGAGTCTATACTTTTTTACTGTATGGTTGAAAATTTGCAGTAAAATATATGATATTCTTCATATACTAAACTACTTTTGTGCCAAATGTCAAGAATTTCTCATTACTCCTTCATACATTTTGGTGACTGAATATCCGGAAAGTGCTCATTTCGTAGTGTATAAGCCATTGTTCGTATGCAAAATTCGCAATTTTTGATAAACGATATCTTAAAAACGGTATGGTTAAACAGTCTCAAATTTCGCAGAAGTATTCTTCAATAATTTTTTTAGTTTTTCACAAAAATTCATTGAATTGGCATTACTTTCGATCTGTGTTAGAACTGCCTTAACTGTAATTATCGCTGCGACGAACGTATCACCCCATACATTCACCAACTAAATTGGACAACAGTAAAACACGGCCGCCTCTACATCCTTCCCATTGCGAAAAATCGAATACTCTTCATGAAAAATCCTTTCATAATGTCGAATTGTTAAATTCGAGTCGATGGGACTCTTCAACGGTCCGCACGTCTCCTACAATCTTAGACACAATCTTAGAGACACAGTATCATTAATGACGGTTTTTTACTTTTTACAGTAATAGAAGCATTAATGATTTCATTGTTGTGCTCTTTCGCTCGTCAGTCACCCGCGTTAACTATTGTTTGTTCATGATTATGGAGACCAAACTTAGGGTACTGTCACATTTTCACTCTACCAATTACATTATAATAGCATTTAGTCTTAATAGCATGTATTACTCTCATACTACAATATAATATGTATTTAAACACTATTTAATTAAATGTAACACTCGTATGCTATAACATAGATATAGATTCACCTCGTTTGTATTCACGTGTAGCTTTACTTAGCATTGCATATTATGTTCATAAGTTTAACTATTTTTCTATCTTTGACAAATCACATTGTATTTAAAATTTTTTTTATTGTATTTGATAATTTGTGAATCTGTAAATTCGTTATTTTTCCCGTACGTTGCATCATAGCTTGCTAGGGCATATTATTAGATCAATCGATCTCTCTCTCTCTCTCTCTCTCTCTCTCTCTCTCTCTTTTTCCCGCTCTCTCGCTCTCTCTCTCTCTCTCTCTCTCTCTCTCTCTGTGTGTGTGCATGTGTGTGTGTGTGCATGAGTACTTCCTATCGTTTGGTCTTTTGTAAATTATTATTGAGCTATTAAATCAAGTTTTCGTAAAAAACACTGAAAAAATATTTCGAAAGAAATACCTCTATGGGAATGATCTTACAGACGCGTTCCCGCGCTACTCTTCCCTTCAACTTCTCTGTATGGGCTGTATATTAGTGATTTCAGGATGTGGTGAGAGTGCATTCTCACCACGTCCTGGAAAAGGTTCAAGAAAAAATTCTGCCAACTACCAGTCATATTCGGGACCTGCATACCCTTTGTACTCATCCAAGTTCGATGGTATCCAATTTTTCTGTATCAACTCAGTGTTGCATCGTGTCTTCTCTTTCCTCGTAGCTTTATTCGATAGCTCAATTCGATAAAGTTTCTTTTCATCACGGATGGCAGCGGGATTGTAAATCGAGAAAAGGCCTTATCCTGGTAAGCCTCTGTGATATTTCGAGAACAAGAAAACCATGGTGTGTAACGACGATAAATCGACAATCAATATCTTTGTCCTCATTCGCTTTACTCTCTTCACATTTATCTTCATTTTATCTGCCTCATTATTCATTTATTTACGTATCATTTTTCTTCGTATTAGCCAACCTTGTTATTAGCTCAAGCCGCATTTATATAATTGATTTATGTAATTACTTATTTTTGAACATATTTCTCAATTAGATACATTTGCACCTACGTTTATGTTTATACTGCAACTCTGTAATTACCCACCAAAAACACCATGAATGGTGTATAAAAACTTGAGACAAGTACATTTCCTTGCGTCGTTTTGTTTATGCTTACAAAAAGATGTCAAACACAAAAAGTTGTCAAATAAATTCAAATAATCTAAGTCACAGTTGCCAAGTACATCAAGCATTTTCATTGTTTACATTTTTATTAACCGTTTATAAGTAAGTAACAACGCTCGAAAACGTATTGAAACGGACTTAAGGACTTAATCTAAAAATTTAATGTTTGTAAGATTTTATTGAAAAAAAATTCGCATTGAAAAAAAAAATCCGAACGAAGTACTTGGCGAGTTATGTAAAATGACTGTACAGACTACCTGTTACGAACTCGCCAAGTACTTCGTTCGGATTTTTTTTTTTCAATGCGAATTTTTTTTCAATAAAATCTTTCAAACATTAAATTTTTAGATTAAGTCCTTAAGTCCGTTTCAATACGTTTTCGAGCGTTGTTACTTACTTATAAACGGTTAATAAAAATGTAAACAATGAAAATGCTTGATGTACTTGGCAACTGTGACTTAGATTATTTGAATTTATTTGACAACTTTTTGTGTTTGACATCTTTTTGTAAAGGGTTATTTGTCAAATATTTGGGTTTGACATCTTTTTGTAAGCATAAACAAAACGACGCAAGGAAATGGACTTGTCTCAAGTTTTTATACACCATTCATGGTGTTTTTGGTGGGATTTGGTTTCTTTTTGCAAAGCATTATATATGTCGACATATATTTACGATGTAACTTCTATGTAAAAGCTTTGAATGGCGACTACTATGCTCAGGGTAGAATTGAACAATTTTTGACGGCATAAATTGTCTTGCCAAAACATTTCGTACAATTATGGAATGGTTTCATTATTTCACAACTTCAGAAGCCCCAATCTAGCACCTAGCACACGAATTATCATTTGCATTTTTTTTTTATTAGATCGTTAGCAAGTTTAGCGAACTCCAAAATATTCTATGCGTACAAAATCCTATCAATGAGGTCTCCCTATTCTTGAAAGTGCTCGCATGATCCATTCAAACATCTTTGAGTTTCGATTCTTGATACAAAGCACCATCGCTGAGTTATAAAAATCATAAGCATTGCTTTTCTATAGTCGGTTCATAGTATCGAGCACTATCTTTTTTTTCGCGATGGAATATTAGAGCTTCGTTTGTAAGATATCAATGAAACGCAGACTCAACCCGACCGCGACCCACGTAATTCTACTCATAAAAGCCATCATAGTCAACTGAACAAGGGAAAATTCGACAAATCATTGCACTACAAAAAAAAAATCCCATGAAGCGATTTGATCCAGACAAACGCAGTCTATAACCGAATTGGTACAGAAAAATGAAGCATGTTGTCCGTATGCGCAGGTCCTTCGAAATTTGAATTGTCTGTACCGAACCGAGTTGTGAAATTGTAATTAAACCTTGTTTACTTACAAATCACAAATGTAATTTGAAATTAAACTTTTTTCAATGGACTATTACAAATGTGATCTGTGATCGAACATTTTGTAATTAAAAATTATAAATATAATCTGTAATTAAAATTTTCACTCTTTTCAATTACCCATTAGAAATAAAATTTCTAATTACACTTCTTTCAATTTCAAATTAAAAATGTAATTTGTAATTAAACTTCTGTATAACTACAAATTATAAATGTAATTTGAAATCGACAAGAATTTAATTACAAATTAAAATTGTAATTGAACAACGTTTAATTATAAATTATGAAAGTAATATATTCAATCAATTATTTGTAATCGATTAGACGAGTACAAATTCGCAATAAACAGATCCTCCGGAACATCATTCGTCACCCAGAGTTATCATTTTTTAATTAATTTTTACGTTTGATTATTTTTATGTTTTGCTCCCGATGGACATGTGGTGGTGCGCTCCGTAGCACCAGATCCCCAGGTCATGGGATCTTTTTTCCTGCCGTCCAGGTATCACTTTCGGTAGTTCTTGAGCACAGGTCGACGGGCATCCGTCACCTACCATCCTGGAATGGCCCCGCGCTTCGTAATCTTTGAGCACCAGGTAGTTGGGAAGGCGTTATTTGTCGTCCAGGCTCTGCGCTCCGTTGTTCTTGAGAACCAGGTCGACGGGAATGAGTTTTCCGTCATCCAGGTCTCACGCTTCGTAGTTCTCGAGTTCCAGGTCAACGGGATTGCGTTTTCCACCGTCCAGGTCTACCGCTCGATTGTTCTCGAGTTCCAAGTTGATGGGAATGCGTTTTACGCTGTCCAGGCCTCGCGCTCTGTAGTTCTTAAGTTCCAGGTCAACGGCAAGGCATTACGCATATAAATGGCGCGTAAGACCCGGACGCCAAGCACTATGGTGCGATCAAGCTGGACGCCAACAAGTAACGCGCGATCAACCTGGATGCTAAAAACTATGACGTGATTGACCTAGACACCAAGAACTATGACGCGATTAACCTAGACATCAAGAACTATGGCGCGATCGACCTGGACGCCAAGAACTATGACGCGATTGACTTGGGCACCAATAACTATGGCTTGGTCAACCTGAACGCCAATAACTACCGCGCGATCAACCTGGACGCCAAGAACTATGACGCGATCGACCTGGACGCCAAAAACTACGATGCGATCGACCTGGACGCGAAGAACTATGGTGCGATCGACCTGGACGCCAAGAACTATGACGCGATCGACCTGGACGCCAAAAACTACGATGCGATCGACCTGGACGCGAAGAACTATGGTGCGATCGACCTGGACGCCAAGAACTATGACACGATCGACCTGGACGCCAAGAACTATGGCGCGATTAATCTTGACATCAAGAACTATTGCGTGATCGACCTGGACCCCTAGAACTATGACGCGATTGACTTAGGCACCAATAACTATGGCTTGGTCAACCTGGACGCCAAGAACTATGACGCGATCGACCTGGACGCCAAGAACTATGGTGCGATCGACCTGGACACGAAGAACAATGGTGCGATCGACCTGAACGCCAAGAACTATGACACGATCGACCTGAACGCCAAGAACTAATGTGCCATCAACCTGGATTCCAATAACTATGACGCGATTGACCTAGACACCTAAAACTACGACGCGATTGACCTCTAGACACGAAGAAATATGGAGCGATCGACCTGGACGCCAAAAATTTATGACGCGATTAACTTAGACACCAAAAATTATGGTGCGATCAGCCTGGACGAAACTTTTCTTTTTTAACACAGAACCACATTGAATGAAAAAAATATTTATCTAGAAATAAATATTTTTTCAAGATGCGCCGGTATCGCGTCTTTTCGGCCTTTCAGCGTGACACGGGACTGAAGACGGTTAGTGTGGTTATGTTGGTGGTGCGAAAAATTAGTGGAGCGAAAAATTTGCGGAGCGAAAAATTTGCGGAGCGAAAAATTTGCGGAGCGAAAAAATGATGATCGTTGTACGTCGAAAATAAAAAATAAAATGCGATATCTCCCATATGTCAATAGCTACAGCATTCATTTGGGTACCAATCGAAAGAGAAAAAAAAATAAAAAATATTCGTATTAATATCATTGCCGAAGTCTGTATAATTAATTGATAATTAGAAAAATAAGTTTCGTTATATAGATATACTCCCGTGTATAAGCTCGATGTGTGGCGTATAAGAGGCTGTAGTACCTCTCGACATGTCGGTATAGGAGGAAATGTACTTGTCTTGAGGCTCTGCCGCGACTCTTAATTCGATTGTTTACTTGAGAGGACTTGTCGAGTAGTGCTAAGTAAATCTTGCTCTCTCTCTCTCTCTCTCACACACACACACATATATATGCACCCTTCTCTCTCCTGGGACAGCTCAGTACTGTCGATTTCGGGCTTATTTATATTTACCATGCAAAATATAGCCTAACCATTCAAAATTTGCCGACTATTGAGATTTGAAGAATTTCGCGTATCGCGAGACAGAAATTCGCCACGGGATGCCCGAGGTGCATTTGATACTTGCATTACTCTCTGTCAGTGGACGGAGTAGTTCGGTGAGACAGCAGTGAGAAATGTCTACCGGTTATTGGATGGGAATCCAAAATGTGTAGGCAGGTGGATTTGTGATATGGGAAAGAGGTTCTCGATTCTCGTCCTCCAACCATTAGTCTTATACGAGTCCAAACGCATTTTTCTACTGAGCTTTCATTAAAGTTCTGGGGTGAATAATACACGTATGGCTTGAGTGCTTTAGGGCATCCCATGGATAGGAAAAATAAATTTTAGCACGAGGATGATCATCAACAAACAGTTCAATCTTCTCGATTGTGAGGTTCTTCTCTCGCCTTCTCTCTCTTTCTCTCTCTTAGTTTCACTTAAGTATTGAGATGGTTGCTTTGTTACTTGTCGACTCGACTGTTTCTCTCCAACCAACAGTAAGTCCACAACGAAACATTTTTCCGACATACGTCAAGATTATGGCACAGCGCAACTATACGGTGACCGACTTGAACTTGGAACTACCATACTTTCTGATAAACTTGCATTTTGCCTCGGATGAAATCCAGCAATCTTATCTACGATTGAATGAAACATCAGGCGAAATGTTATGAAGCACAACAGCTATATTTATTTATTGTTCCGATATATGGGATCTACACTCGTGGACACAATCAACATATTGAAGATGGTATAGCGATAATCGCGTAAAATTCTACACTCTATAATCATGTGGGCTCGTAGCCCTGTGGACCTGCAATATATTACAATAATGGCAACGTGATATTCACCTTAAAACCGATCTATCTCTCTTTGAGGTGCAATGATTGAAACGAGGCAACCAGTATATCGTGTGCCGTATAAAAATGTATAGATTGAGGTGTCGTGAAGCTTTCGTGCAACAGCGAAGAACGTTCAAGAAGCGGCTATCGGCCCTTCGAAACTTTGACTCGAACTTCCGGTTTGATTTTCCTACTCGCTAGTTGCAACGTAGCAATACAAGCAAAAAGTGTCTAAATCATAAAACTTGCACCTTGCTTTCTCAGTTTTTTTTAATCTTATTCACTAAGGCTTTTCTACCTCCTTAATAATTCAAAGGTAGGACAGGGTATAAAGTTCAACGACACTCCTCGAAGGACTCGAGTGTTGTATTGTGAGGCGAATTGAGAATTAAAAAAATATGATATTCAATAAAAATCTAAACCCTTTCGCTGATACTCACTAAATTTGATCACAGTTATTCTATAAAATCTCTTTCCTACTAATATTCCTAAATATTAATAATATTAGGAAGTATTATTATAATATATCCCAATAATATAGCCTAATAATATTTTCTAACAATATTCCTAAAAATATTCCTATATATTAGTACAATATTTTGAAATATTCTCAATATTCAAAATCTGAATCCTTCCATTGATTCTCGCAAACTTTAATACCTATTATCCTTCAACGATCGTCTATTCATGTAAACAAATTTAACCCGAAATCAAAAAAATGTGTCAAGCATCGAGCGATTCGAGAAATTCGAAATCTCATAAAGTCTGAACTCCTCAAACGAATCTTTCCAAATTCAATACCAAACATCCTCGTGCTCTAAACTATATTTATGTAAATTTTTTCGACTCGATACGTTCAAAATCACGAAAGTTAGAGCAATTAGAGAAATTATAATCGAAATTTTCAAAGTTTTGTAAAATCTAAGGGTTTTAAGCAATTTACACGAAAAGTGCAGAAAAAAAGAGGGCACAATGTTCAAAATGTACGTAGAGACTGAGTCAGATCAGTCGAGTCATCCTGGAGCTATAACCGTTAAAATGTTTCGATCTTATTACACACGCGCATACACGTACGAACATTTTTATAAAGGATAGCTTGTATTGCAATACAAGCTATCCTTTATAGACACTCCTTAATATTTATTCCTTGCTCTGGATTTTTTAAAAATAATTATTTTTCTTTATATCTTTTGCGCAGACTCAAGTCCTCTATCGCTGAACCAGCGCGATGTGTCCACAGCTTTCTTTTGATGGACAGTGAACGTTTCCTCTGAAGTTTCTTCGTCGTTTCTCTTAAATATAAGCCCAAATTCGAATTATCAACCTTGTTCCACGGTCACATCTAACTCTCTGCACTATTCAATGTCTTTTTTCACCATTATTTTACTTCATATACTTTCAGAATATCGGCAACGTTTTCTCTTTTTTTTTTAAATTCAGAATACGAGGTGTTCCTGACCAAATTAATAAGTCCGTGACACACATGTTTTACAATTCGATTCTTAATTTTTTATATTGTTGGTACAATTCTAGAAAACATGGCGTTTTTTCGTAGTTTTTTACGCTAGCTGCTATTAAGGATGTTTCACAAAAAGTGGGAAAATAACGAGAATGGCGTGAGTTTTGGATGTGTTTATTCTTGCGAAATTTTAAGGTCATTGGCTGACCAGTTTCAGAGATGTATCTTCTCGAATATCGCTAAAATATCTCATTTAAGTAATTTATTAGACACACGGGTTATTTCACAAAAATTTAAAAAAATGTTAAATGTTCTTTAGAATGGAACAATTTAATTGCAATATAGAAAAAATTAAAACAATATTTTTCCACGGAGAAATTGAATTCTTCAATTATTTTTAAATATGAACAATTAATGAAAATGTATGGGGAAAATTGTGTATGATATAATAAAGATCTGATACTATAATTCATGAAAAAGAATAATAATTCTTAACATTATTGTTGAAACTCAATATCCTTGATGCGTTCGATGTTGTTGATTTTTTTTTTTTAATTCTTAACTTATCAGGATCTACTACGATTCACAATTATCGTTACTTTTGGATGGGAATATAAATGGAAAATATCCTTAACGATAATAATTAATAAAAACATATACGTATAGAAAGAAATAAAAGGTTGAACATAAATAAAGTCAAAGCACAACAAAAATCTCGTATTCGATGCAAAAACTTTCCAGCCACGTTTAAAAGTTGACCGGCGTTCTCATCTATTATATTACAATTTTTTCAAGAAAACTACTCGACCTGTTTTCAAGAGAACTATATGTTTCGATGCTTTAAAAAAATATAGCAGGGATACCCGTAAACTTCTGTCAGTGTCTCTGCATATTTATACGACTGGGAGTATGGACTTATACATTTTTATTTTTTCTTCAAAAAGGCACACACTTTATTATTTATTATCATGTAGTTACTCAAGGTTCTCTTCCCCGCTTGCAGCGTTGCAATTTTTTTGAAACTTTTCTCACTGTTTCTTCTGAATATATCTTTTATATTCAAAAATGTTTATGTCCGTTGCTTTTTATTCATCTCTCGTACGACTGCGAGTCATATATTTATGGCCAATAAATAATATCAAGAGTACGGATATGTACGGTGGGTAATTTCTTATCGACAAAAAAAGTACTTGCACATTTTGCGTAATGTCGGACTCGTCGAACTCATCGATATACTCGCAATATATGATGAAAAAAGAATGAGGATCCAAGATAAGATAAGATTGAAGGTATAGTTCGGCTAAGGAATATGCACGTATGTGGAAAGCTTATGACAGACTGTGTTTTCAGGCCATCGTACATGACACATATAACTTGGCTTCATCCTACCTAGTAATATTGCTCTCTCTCTCTATCTCTCTCTCTCTCTCTCTCTCTCTCTCTCTGCTCTGATTCGAACTTGCTTCATCTTTCTATTTCTATCTCGGTTTTCTCGTATCTTACCGACGACACACGTTCCCTGTACGATATCTCATTATATACTGACCAGATTGTATATAGACGGCAGTAGATTGACGACGAGAACGAAACTCGAAACCGGAACCAACGACAGAGGGCTTACTTCCCGGCCGGAAGTCGAGTCTGAGAAAACGTTTCACCGATATCCACCAGACACCGTCTGGTCTCTCTCCCTCTCTTTTTTTTCCTATCGTACGCGGGCTTCTTCGTTTCTCAAACTCCACTTCATTCGTTCTTTTTTTTCATGCTGGTTTACACCCAGGTCCTTATCGTTGTCGTTGTCGCTGTCACTCTCCTTCCTCTGGTGTCAAACATACTTTTCGATTATATATGTATATATTTTTCGTCCGAATGTAACACTATCATTTCGGTGTCGTGCTCCTGAACGCTTTTTCACATCATACCTATAACTCACGTCGAACGAGAACACGCGTTTATATAGGTATGTAGCATAAATGCATAACGCGGGCATTGAAAATTTCTACTACTATCTACTATCTCTACCAACCGAACTCCAGAGAAGAACAGAAAATAAAGAAAAGATTGAGAATATCTTTCAATGATGTGCCCGTTACGCCGGAAAAAAACCGGAATCTTTTGTTTCTGCAAGCATCAGCAGATTTTTTTCTCATATACATTCTTAATATTGCTGACGTATTTCTTGAATATGTAATAATCATATAACGGACGACCCCATCATTGATGGATGGATTCGATATCTACTAAAGTTACACGGCGTTTTGCGTGTGGAAAGGCTGCCATGATTTATTGGTCACTAAATATTTTTTTTATGACAAGAGAGTGGCTTTAAGCTTCGTTTCAATTTGCCGGAAAAAAATTTGTTTTTAAAGTCCCAAATGGACAATTATATTGGCAATGAGCAGATGAAAAACACCGGTTTTAAACCAATATGCGGAGTCATGGACCGATTACGTCATCATGATTCATCATGACGTTATCATGATAGCATCATACCTTCCAAAGTGATGATGTCAACGATTGTTCAGTTTCGAAATGATGACGTCATCGGACCATCACTCGGCATTTTGCTTAAGAACCGGTGCTGTATATAATATCTACTGCAATGCTCCAAAAATCATGGTGACGTATATTTAGATCCGGATCTGAGTAATTGCAGGAAGTGATGCATTTTTTTCAAAATAAATTTAAGAACCACACATTTAGGATTACCGATACAATTTATTTTGGCTCAATAAAAAAAGGGATAATGCATATTTTTCGACTTTGAAGTGTAAATACCCCCCCGCATAGAATCCCACCTCATATTTTTAATTGACTGTCCTTGATCAACGATAATCTGTGAGATAAGCATGCATGCAGCTTGAGTAAAGAGAAACAAAAGCAATGACCAAATGTAATGTATTTTCACGTATGAAAATTAAACATTGTTCCCACCACGCCATCCTTAACTTTCTCCTTAAAGAGTTTTGTCTGTATGAAATAAAAATTTTTTAGTTGTACCACCGATAATTTTGAAAGTACTATGAAGAAAAAATTGAATTAAGACATCGTGCATAGAATGATGACCCTCTTATTCTTATAGTGGTTATAGTGGAATCCCAAGGTTTGGGTTCAGGTTTAAGTTTAACTAAACTCAAGGTTTGGGTTTAGGTTTAACCGAACCCAAGGTTTTGGCTTAGGTTTAACCAAACTCAAACCCAAGGTTTGAGTTTGGGTTTTGTTGTATTCTTGACACGGCGGTGGTGGTGGCGGCGGCGATATCTTTATATAATATAGAACGATACTAGGGGTTCGTATGGCTCGGGTGCTACGCACCCTCGCTGGGATTGGGTTGTTTATATGTTTTGGTTGAGTTTGGGTTTAGGTTTGGGTTCGGGTTGGTCATCCTTTCAAATTGGACACCTATTATAAGCTCAATTTCTGAAACAGCGGTGGTGGCGGCGGCAGCGGCGATATATCTTTATATTGTAGAAAGATATATTATACGAGTAAAAAGGTGGTTTAACGACATCTCCCAACAACTTTCTCCCGGCTATACCAAACTTGAACGACAGAGAAAAACACACATAACATGAACGATAAAACGACACGACAAACGACTAAAACTTGTTCCACCTTCCATCGTCCATTCACAGAACTTTTCTTCTGTATTTAATATTCTCGTAAATATATATGTTAGTTCAAAAGTGGCAATTCGTTTACCGAGAGAAAGAGAGAGAGAGAGAGAGAGAGAGATAGAGAGAGAGAGAGAGAGAGAGAGAGAGAGAGAGAGAGAGAGAGAGAGAGAGAGAGAGAGAGAGAGAGAGAGAGAGAAGAGAGAGAATGAACTGAATGGGCGCAGAAGAGTATAGAAAGGTCTGCGCCTTCTTCAACAGTCGTTTTATCGTGTTATGTCAACCTCTGGAACTGCCACTTCATTCAGTGGGGTAACAGTTGCCGAGGAGTCTGCCCAAACACTGACCTGACCACTAATCACGGTTACGCGACTACGCACAGTTGAGAATTCCGGATCTTTGTGTGTTACGTGGTGTCGAAACCCCATCCCCAAAATATCGAGGTCGAGGAGCTAAATTCACACGCACGTATACACAAACACACACATACATATATATATACATACAGGGTGGGCATTTTAAGTGACCAGGGCGACTTTCTCGAAAACGAAGCAAAATCTCGAAAAGTGTTTCAGACGAGAGCTGTAGGGTTTTGAAGGGGACAGAACATAGCGCGTTCGAATTTTCATTAAGTGGATGCGCCAAGGAGATACGAAGGTCAGCTTTGGTTTTTTAAATGGGATGATGTATTTTTTATTTTTAAAATAAAAAAGTATTGAATTTCGAGTATAAAAGTATAAGTACACCAGTATCCTAAAATTGACACTCAACAGGATCTTTCAAAAATAAGAAAAAGGTGTCCGTTCTCCACTTTACGCGGGATAAATTTACAATTTTGTCAAAACAACTGTTCAAAATGGTGGTGATTATCTTCAATACACTTCCGAAAGCGTTCAATAATAGAATGTTGAACTTTCATCAAAGTGTCTTCAGTGATACTCGCACAGGCATCAATAATCCGTTGGCGCATATTCTCACGTGTGGTCGGCACTTCTTGATAAACCTTATCTTTCACGTATCCCCATAAGAAAACTCTGGAGAAGTGAGATCCGGAGAACGTGCGGGTCAGTTAATAGTTCCTCTACGTCCTATTGAACGGCCAGGATAATCTCTATCTAATATTTCTCTAGCTATAACTAAAAGATGGGCCGGACAACCATCGTGCTATACCACTTAATCATTCGTTCTGCAATAGATATATCTTCCAGTAATATCGGTAATTCTCGGTCTAAAAAGTCTCTGTACTTTTGTCCATTATGTGTACCTTCAATGAAAAAATTGTTTACATCACACAAACCTTAGAGGCATTGTTTTTCTCGCGTACAGTATAAAGTTGAAATCGAACCGAGAGTTATCAGTCAAAACACAAAGTTGTAGACCCGCAAATTGGCCCGCATGTTCTCCGGATCTCACTTCTCCAGACCATCGTTTCGAACATTTGCTTTGAAAAAATTGTAAATTTATTCCGCGTAAAGTAGAGAACGGACATCTTTTTCTCATTTTTGAAATATCCTATTGAGTGTCAATTTTAGGACACTGGTGTACTTATAATTTTATACTCGAAATTGAATACTCTTTCCATTTTCAAAAGAAAAAATACACAATCCCATTTAAAAAACCAAAGCTGACCTTCGTATCTCCTTGGCGCATACACTTAATTAAAATTCGAACGCGCTATGTTCTGTCCCCTTCAAAACCCTTATAGCTCTCGTCTGAAACATTTTTTGAGATGTTGCTTCGTTTTCGAGAAAATCGACCTGGTCACTTTAAATGCCCCACCCTGCATACACATTTTTATAGGATTGTTCCATATAAAATCGACGAGGAAGTGTGTTTTTTTTCAAAATTAATGAATTGAATCACTTCAATTTTTTTTACTAATATCTCGCGACGAAATCGAGCTTGAGTGTTGCTTCACTGCTCATTTCGTAGCTAATCGTTCAAGTTACCAGAAACTGAATTGAGAAAGAAATTTTCATCAATTTTTCCGGTTGTTTTTATTTCGAAGAATGCTATGTATAGTTTTTTTCTAAAACACTCCATCGTCGGCCTCCCTCATTAACTTATATTATTTATTATTCATAGTCTAGTGTGTCCGAACCGCGGAAACTTATAGCATCTCTCTGTATCACATAAACATCTCACCATCGCTGCCGCATACAAGGACTGACAAAAAATTTGGGTTTTTTTTTTGGTTGGGGTGTGAGGGCGCGCAGCACTGAAGCCGTATACGAAACCCATACGTTGGGGCGAACATTCGGGAACAAGTCATTTATAAAATATCAGACAAAATGTTAACGTTATTGTTTCGTAGCTTGGAAAATGTCGTAAATTCATCAAGTGCATGATAGATCGGTTGAGCAACGATCAGAAACTTTTGAGTCACAAGTACTTCATTACTTATTTTAGAATCAATAAGTATTAAAATTCTTATAGCATTCATTTTTCCGAGCACAATTTAATTCGGGTCACACGGTCTTTTCTGTGCAAAATTTTGTATAAATAAACAAGTTGATGATATAAATAATTGGGTTGATTATTAATTATTCTTGTCCATTAGGCTAGTTTGAGAAAATTCCTTCAACTTTGAATAAAAATAACAAATTCAAAATTCACCACAATAGTATATTATGCGGCAAGCGCGTAAAGTGACTGTTTTCGAGCGAGTTTATGGTTTTAGAACGATCTTTGCCTGGCTCGCCTTCGGCTCACCAGGCAAAGCCAACGGCTCGTTCTAAAAACATCACCTCGCTTGAACAGTCACTTTACGCGCACACCGCATACCATATTTTTTCGGCACAGGTATTGAAGAGCTAAGTTTCGACGCCTGTATCGATCCGTGAAGTAGCTAATGTCGTGACTAACTTCGTAGCTGACACGAAAAATGTTTCATGTCAGTTCTAAGACTCATGCCCGTACTGCGCATGACAAGTGCAACGAAAAAACTTTTTACGGCACTTTTCATGCGCAGTACGGTGCACGACTCTCAGAACTGCCATAAAAAAATTTTTTTGTGTCAGTCGCGAAGGTAGTCACGAAAAGTGCCACTTTGCGGATCGATAATAGGCGTCGAAAAGTGGCTTTTCAATGCCTGTGCCGTAAAAATTTTTTTTGTCCGATGAAAGGGCTACAATTTAACGAAATTTAGATTCCAAACAGTAGATTTAATATGTTAAGGATCCGACAAGAAGTAAAATTTCACAATTAAAGCTTAAAGACGGTTTTTAAAGATTTGATGTATACTATTCTCGTCTTAATGAGTGTTACTAGCGACCTCGAGCGAGAGAAAATGATGTTGAGGACGGTGTACTGAGCCGATTAACGAGAAAGCGAAATATCTATGCGCTTCGTAGTTTCGCCCCGAGACTTGCTGCACTCTACTTTCATAGTCTCTATGTGCTTTCAGTCTCGTACACTCTCGCGCCACATCGAATTCAAGGGGCTTGTGCCTCTTCGGTCGCATATAATCGCTGATTCGATTAGATAGCATCGTCAGACAACACACCGAAGCCTTCAGCGTGCATTTTCATTCGGCCCTCTCGACCATGGACGTATTTACGTGAGAGAGGCTTTCTCTATACGTGTACCAAGTTCTGATATATCTCTCTATATTACTTAAATATCTGGCCACCGCACTGTTACGACCCAGAGAAAAAAATCGATTAGATCTACGTAGATCTAAATTTTTGGAAATCCTTGATCTACCTATAGGATCTCCGTGTATATAACGGTAGAAATTACATCGGAGAAGGACATCAGTTTGATGTCCCTCTCTAATTTTGTTGAAACTCATGTGTGTTATCATCCATTATGCTTTGATTCAAAAGATGGGTGTAGCGAATATATCGATGTGCCTAATTAAAGCGTGATTGCTTTACCCGATCGAATATCGTCGATTATTTTATCTCTTTCGTCGCGATCCTAAAGCGATCGAGATTACGGGGAAAAAATCTACGCTCCACAGATCGCCCTGTAGGCTCGTCTGTTTGCCTCTCTCGATCGCAAGGAGTCGAGGCACGGCTCTGGTCAGACGTGAAGCCACAGCGCCACGTATCGTTTCCGTTCGTATTAGCCGTTGTCTTCATTCGCATTCGCGAATAAACGATGTTGCGGTTTTCGTATTTTCCCATTACCATCGCTGGCTATAACGCATCATGCTACAGCTGCGTATATATAGAGATGATGATAGGCATAATCCATGAAAAATAGCCATGGGATGATTTTTCGTTCGATCGGATGGGAATCTGAGACCAGCCCAGAATTGCATAATCGTCGAAAGAATATTGGCTATCGCTTTCTCGAGTCATCATTATCGTGAATAATGATTTTTATTATATTTTACGACCGTCAACGATTATACTTTAGCGTGAAAAAGTAATCAATGGTTATCATGTTAAAATTAAAAAATAAAGGTCTTTTTCCGAAAAGTATTAAATAATTATACTTTCATTTATATTACTGAGAAGAATAATCACGTCATTGAGAATTTATCAATTACATTAGTATTGGTCATTAGCGATATTTATTTAGTTTAATTGATTCAGCAAAATAACAATCACAGTCAAATCTGTTTTGAATTTTTTTTCATTCGAGTATCATCTCTTGTCTAATACGATAAAAAAAAAACATTTCCCGAATTTTTCGAACTTCTCGAGGCCAGTTGGATTTCCCGTTATATATTCATACACACCTGTTTATCTGCATGAGCCAAAACACCTTCCGTCTGGGAAAAACACCCTTGGGAGCTTCTTCCAACCCGTTTCTCGCATTCGCTGATCGCGTCGGCTCTCACTCCCCCGTCAACCGATTCCATTTTCCGCATCCTCGGATATATCTTCTCACCTTTTTTTTCCATATTATCTCCACCTTCGTGTCCTATTTCCCTGCCCGTTTCTGGCCATTCAAATTCTAACGTATGCAGGGCGATAGACGTGTAAAAAAAAATTAGAATAATAAAAATTCGCGCTAAAATTGTGCATTTGAAAATGGAAAAAAAATTTTCTTCCAAAAAGTAATTGAATATTCAAAATTCGCGAGCCTTTACAATCCAACGTGAATTCGGTCAAATACGAGCGAATTACGATTCGATGAGTAATAACAAATCAGGTAGTTGAAAAAAAAAGAAAAACTATTTCGGCCACATAAACGAAGCTGGAAAATAATCTGGTGACCATACTGCTGCGTGATTGCACGCGAGTCTTCGATCCCGTTTCGCAGTTCTTCATTGCATTCGTTCATCGGGTTACGGATAAAAATAGAAGTCGAATTCCGAAAAAGCTTTCTAATGTATACGTAAGTGAAATTCAGCATATATCCCTTGTAGACAAAACATATACCAAAATATGTTATTTATTTGTGACATATTCCGACAAAAAATTATTAATTCGAAATGTTCATATTTTATTCTTTCCAATGATATGAAAAATATATTCCATGAAATAACTGACAGCAGTAGAGGAGCGGTCTGCGCATGGCTTTGGTGTTCTCCCAAGTACAGCAATATTGATTTTGGTCAGTACTGAGATGGGTGACCACTTTACCAAGCACCAGCTTGCAGCTGCTGAGCATGGGGCAGATTTTTTATTTTCTGCCGATAATGTAACTGAAAGTCGGTAAAATATAGCTCCCTGTATCGGTCAGATTTTCCGCAGTTTCCCTGTGCCCTCGTGAAAATGCGATACAGTAGTGCATTAGAAAAAAGTGGCGTTCGGTCTATACCGTTGCAATTATTTTCCACATTTTTCGAGTTATTTTTTGAGGTTTTTATTTGAAAAATTCATTGTTAATTTATTATAAAATGAACTAAAAATTGAATTTGTTACGATAAAGTTTTCAAAGGGATTGGACAATACTCACTCAATCTATCACTGTCGGATTTTTTCTGACGTATTTCAGGTAGCTTTTGCACTACTCTCGTGTGTTCTTCTATCGTGTTTCATTTTTCAACCATGCAAATCAAATTATCCAAGTATCTAAGTATTTTGAGAAAAAAAAAGGGTTGTTGCCTTTGCGTGGATGCGAATACTTTACCATGGAAAAATTCCGCATGTTTGGCTGCAAAGATCATGCATTGTGCTGCACAATCGTTTATTACGTATGCCTAACATACAGGCAGCTTAATTTATTTACAAGTCAAACGCATATTGCCCATTCTTCTTCATACTGGAATCGAAGAGGGTAAATGAATGTAACAGTTAAACACGGGGTTCTCTCTTGGGGCTAATGAAAATTTGCAACGAACGGAGGGTCTTAATCCCACAATAATGCAGTGTGATGAAAATGAAAATTTTCTCGGATAAAAAAAAAACTCGCCCATGCAGATGGATTAGCGATAGCTCGCCATGCATTCATTGTTTTGACGTTAATTTTCACAGGTTTCTGGGAATGTACTGCGCTTGCATCACTGCAGTTTTGCGCTAAAACACATGCACGCAATAAAGCGAATGATGCAACGACCGATAAAAATAGTGCCACCTTCCCGATACTTGCGACTCTACAGTGTCGCGCCTGACGACACTCTAACTGCCACACACCCCAACCCCTTGTCCATACACCCTGAATTATAAATTATTCGAGGATGGGTATGTTTACGATGCTGGACCGTTAGTCGCATCGACGTCGGGGATTTTCTTCTCTTCACTTTTTCCTCCCTTGTTCCTTTTTATTCGCGTTCTTCGACTCATAAACCCGACGATTTCCTACATTTACAACGGATCTACAACGGATTTACAACGGATATAGGATCTATATATCTAGGATAAATCCGGGATGTATCTCTTAGATATATCGGAGCCCGGATGTAGTGACATAGCTGAAATAATGTGTATACTGCAATGCAGATAGTATATCACAAATGTATCGTGGATATACTAGCGGCATATTCTGGATACATAAAATTATTCGAAAATTCGATATTTGAATAAATTCAATTATGAAAATAAGGATTTTCCAGCTCCATTTTTTCTTTTTCAATAGGAGCATAATTCGTGCATTGGGCAGGCTGAATATTGTCCGAACTGATACACTTTTTTTAATTATATTGTTGGGGAGCTGGCCTGGCCGCTAGCGCTAGGGAGAAAAATTCGAAACTAAACCGTTTTGGCTTTTTCGATAAACCTAGATTGAATATTCGTGGTTTTTTTTAATTCTGTGTTCGGAGAATTTATACGAGTATAGGGACACCTCGAATGCTTACACGCATCACAAAATAATCTTATCTTTCCAGCATTTTCCAGCTTTTTCCGCATCTCTCACTGCTCATCGTCTCATTCTTCGATAAAGCCCGAAACCTCGACGTATCAGGAACCCTTTCCAGCTCCGACTAGCAGCCCGAGATGCTGCGCTTGGCTAAGCTAGTTTTTATCGTTTTTTTTTCTTGTTTTCTTCTCGCCACGACCATTTCTCGTTACTATATATCCATGACTGTCGCTCGCGGCCTCGACCATCGCGCGAATACCCAAAGAAATTCTCGCTTAAGTCTCTCGGGACTGTGGCGTATAGGTACTCTTCGAACGATAAGAACGAGACAAGTCATTTTTCACAGGAAACAATTATTCTTCGGTGCCTCATCCAACCTGGCTTTTTTCTCATCGTTTTTTTCCAGAACTATTCACCCAACTCCGATAACGGGCAAAATGAACTTCTTTGGTCGGATTCGGAAGCTAGAAAATGCGGCGTCTTTCTTGCTTTCCTTCCTGTCCGTCCACGCTAACATTGTTTCTCTCTTGCGAGATCCTTCTCGCAGATCAATCATTTCACGCAAATTTATTCCCATCACGAAAATTGACCACATCGCACTTTATATTCGCCGTATCTTCACGCATCACGTGCAGCGTTTTTATTCGTTCGAGAAAAATATTTTCGTCCAGAACGGCATGGAGGATGATGGACCCGCATATGCGAGAGCTTTGATAAATTGAGGGTGTCAGCAAGAAAGTATTTTTAAAATTGATGTTGGAAATAATTATGCGATTTTTTTACAATAAAAAATTAACGTTCTATCGTTTGTCTTAATTTCTGAAGAACGGTATTTGCTAATTTTCTTGTAGTTGATCGAAAAATCGAGCATTCAGCTGAATAAACGCAAAAAGCCAATGCATATTTTCTCCGTTAGTATACGTATTAGGTGTTAGTTCTTGAGAATATAATTTTTAACTATTTGGCATCAAGAAGGTATTGTGAAAATATTAAATTATATTTATGAACATAAATTTATACGATTAAACGAACTTACCAAGTGAAGTTCGATCGTAATTGTATGTAGCGCCTCTTCCGATAGATCCCACTGTAGTCCCCCCTCCCCTGCCCGAATCACCACACGTATTCAAAGCCCACTAGAGACTTTTTTGTTCCCATGGTTGGGCGCACGCCCTGAGAACTCATTATTCCAAAGTATTGCCGTATCTATGGGTAATACCACTCTGAGGTATTGGGCGACAGGTAAACACAAATCTGTATAATATAAATAATCAGTTTTACCTGGGTGGGATGTTATCTATCGGAAGAGGCGCTACATACAATTACGATCGAACTTCACTTGGTAAGTTCGTTTAATCGTATAATTGTATTTCGCGCCTCTTCCGATAGATCCCACTGTAGATGTTTAAAGAACAACATACGGCAATTATAAATAGTTAAAATTTATTTTAACTCAAATAGTTGTAACTTAAAGACCATCACTCGTTATCAGTAAACGAGGGTAAAACACAATGTTAACATTTTTCTTTCTTAATTATTGTTACTCTAAGATCGCATTTGCGTACTCCGAACTGTTTACGGATATAGGGAGATCATAAAAACGCGCAAATGTTTGAGATTCTTTCGACCATCCGGCCGACTTTCTTATAACGTCTAAATCTAAACCCTTTCGCTTCGCGGCCGATGAGGATGCGTGGCGTGTACTGTACGCCGAAAAAATACTAGTATCAATCCCGCTGTCCGATAAAACTCTTTTAATCCATCGGGAAAGCGTCTGAGAGGACACCCTCTTGAATGGTTTTTTCAGAGCGAGGAAAAGCGAATCCTCACCTCCTCGTATCGAACCTGTTTGCTCTTTGTATGACTCGAGAGTCGCAACTACACAAATATTTTTTCGAGCTTCGAATCTTGAAAAGGTCAGAAGGGGTTGAGCCCGACCGCGACCTGACGTCTTTATCGTGTCAGAAATCTTTATTTGGACAGTATTACCTCTTTCGATTATATTGCTGAGCTTAATAAGGGACAGCGTTTGCATTCGTTGGCCTGTCACAAGGGCAAGAAGAGTCACAAGCTTCCCCGCTAACATCTCCAAGGACAACGCGCCATTTTCGCCCAGACTTTCTAAATAGTCCAATACTGTCTTTGGGTCCCATGTAAACTCGTACTTGGGTCTTGACGGCCGACGTTCAACAACCCCTTTGAAAAAACGCTTGATCCTTGGATCCTGACCTACAAAGGGCCCTGCGATTAGTGAGATTGCTGATCTTAAGGAGTTCAAGGATCCGTGAGATGCGCCTCGTTGAAACTCCGTAGCGAGAACAGAAAGAATGTTTTCGACGGACGGCCTGTATAAACTCGCGTTGTGCTCTTTGCAAAAATTCCACCATTTTCGTAACGCGCAATCGTACTGTTTTATCGACCCAGTGCGGAGAGAAGCCGTCATCAAATCCAGTGCGATCTCCGGAACATGACTCAGCTGGAACGCCCTCCTGATAACAACCCCACCTCCAGGATAAGGTCCTTCCAGAGCGGATGTGGTTGGTTGCTAGGGGACAATAATAATTCCTTGTTGGGCGAGAAAACGATAGATTCTTTGCATAGTAAAGCTCGAAAGAAAGGGTACCAGGGCTGCGTTGGCCACTGAGGAACGACCATGACTACCCTGGCCTTTTCTTCTCTAATTTTTTGTAAGGCTCTCAAAATTACTGAAAATGGGGGAAACGCGTAAGCCAGAGAAAAAACCCCCCATTGAATTGTAAAAGCATCTATTGCTGAGCTCTCTGGGTCGCGAAACCACGAGACAAAACGCACACATTTTGTGTTAACGCGCGAGGCAAACAAATCTATTTGGGGATTTCCTAACGATCTCAAGATATCCTGAAAAGCCCAATCCGCCAGAGAATATTCCGTTTCTTTATAAAGTCTCCTCGATTCAAAGTCAGCGTCCGCATTTTCTTTTGTGCCAATGAATGAAGCCTCGATTCTATTATTCCGCGCCTCACACCAATCCCATACTAATCTCGCTACGCTATTCAGATTTTTGGAGCGTGTACCGCCCATTCGGTTAATATACGCGATCGCTGTGGTATTATCTAACCGTAACAAAATATCGCTGTTTTTTAGCTTATCAGCGAAACATTTTAGCCCGAAAAGAGCCGCTTTTAATTCCAAACTGTTAATATGACTCTGACTCTCTTCTTTACTCCAAAACCCATGGGTTTTCTTTTCTCCGCATACTACTCCCCAGCCAGACAGAGATGAGTCAGTAAAGATTTCTATAGCAAACTTTAGAGGCTCTATCGAATTACTCGGGTTATCAATGGCCCTCAGCCACCAATTAAAATCCGCTTGTAGCTCGCGGCCTAGTGTCATATTCGCATCGAAACAGCCCCTCGACTCTAGGAGAGCCAAGTAACGCGCTCTCTCGAACGTCTTGGTATGGGCAAATCCATAAGGGATCGCCGGACAACTCGCCACTATAGAACCCAAAAACCGAGCAAAACAGCGAATTTTACAGCTCCTTGTGCGACAAAACTTTTTAATCAAACCCTTTATTTTGATTCTCTTGTCTTCCGGGAGCTCTAGCCGCATCCTTCTCGAATCAAACCAAAACCCCAGATATTTACACCTCTTCGATGGCGTAGACTGAGATTTCTCCTCATTGATTACGAAGCCTAACGACTCGATGAGCCTCCGAGTAACCAAAAAATTATTCTTGCATACCGCGAAGGACTCCCCCATAACGAGAATATCGTCCAGATAAATAACTGAAAGCAGGCCTCGACTACGTAATTCCGCCATAATCGGTTTTAGGATCTTTGTGAAAATAAACGGGGCTGTTGCTAGTCCGAACGGCAAACACGTAAATTCGTAAATCGTGCCGTCAAATTTAAATCGCAAAAATTTTCTGTCCTTCTTTGCTACCGGGATCGCATAATATGCATCCCTTAGGTCGATTGTCGCGAGGAAATAATCCCTTTCTAAAAGACGAACTGCTGTCCTACGATCCTCGAGTTTAAAATGTGACGTAGGAACGAATTTGTTCAGCTGTTTCAAGTTCAAAACCAACCGAAAGTCTCCCCCGGCTTTTGGAACCGCGAAAACATCCGATAAGAATTGGCCTTGGCTATCCTGACACGGTTCTATCACTCCTCTTTCTGACAGAGCCGTCACGAGATTTCTAATTATCGCAGCTTCTTTACCGACAGCCGACTTATCCTTAGGGAGAAATTTTTGGATCGGCCTCGAGGAAAAAGGAATTTCGTAACCCGCTATCCACGCTAGAATGCGCTTGTCGGCAGTATGCCGTTTCCATTTCTCTGTGAAAAAACGCAATCGTCCAGCTATGATACTCACAGGCAAAACTAACGCCTGCGTGCTGGAGGGTGGCCCGATCTCCGCCTCGGAGAATCTCGGCGACGGGGACTCTTCTGTCTCGGAAAATTGCCGCGATTCTTCACGTACGGTGTCGTCTTTTTCCCGCCTGAACCCGTCGATCGCTGGCGATAGCCGCCCGAGAAGCGACGAGGCGGGAACTTCGAGTTTTTTGACCCTTTTGCCGATGAATCCGCTCGCACCTTACCCAATTCCTTACTGGTGCTCTCGAGCACCTTCGCTGCCTTTACTTTTTCGTCCAGCTGTCTCCCGAACAAAAAGTCATCAGCCGTTGACGAATTCAAGACTTCCTTGAAAGACGAGCCTATGTTGGCCAGAACGAGACTCCTTCTCACTGCTGACTCGTCGTGCAAAAGGTCCGCCAATAACCTCCCTGTATCGCTCAGACGTTCAAGGAGAGAGAATTTCTCCTGCGAGTCATTCAGGACCCCAAGAAACATTTTTCCCACAGCGGCGATGCAAGCTGCAAGCTTAACTTGTTTCGCTACGATACGTTCGTCCCTCTTAATGGCTGTCTCCGGAAGAACGGCCTTCACCTCCGGGTTTATCGCCGGCGGGTCAATATATTTCGCATTGTTTGGAGGCGGGTATTTTTTAATTATCTCGGTCCTGTCCTCCGTCGGCAACCCTTTTTCGAGGATTTCCTCCCAGCGAATTGCCATCTCCGGTGGAATATCTTTATCCAGCACTCGCTCCTCCAAGATCCTTTTTCCCAAAACCTCTAGTATCCGAGGGTCGAGAGCTGTTTCTTTTGTCGATTCTGATGTAGCGCCGGAAACAGCGTTTGGATCTATGACAGGTAAACCCTGACGAGACTCGACGACGTCGTCGGCCTGAGATCGAGTTGCCTCTTGAGACGCAATATGCGTTATCTGTGCGGACCGAGAATCCGTCGGATTTTCGTTCGAGCCGAGATCTACCGAGTCGACCCTCTCGGCGCGGCGTAGTGCCTCTTCCAATCGGAACCACTGCTTTCCGATGACGAATATCCCCTACGTCTTCGAACATTCCTCCCACGCTTCCTCCGTCCTTCCTCCGATGAACTCGAGGCGTGACGACGTCCTGACGAGAACGAGACAGAATGTATTCGATCGCCCCTAAATTTTTTTTTTTTTTTTTTTTTTTTGTGTCCATGAACGTCAAACGTACGCGTTAAACAGGTTAGACCTGAAATAACGCTATTTTAGGAATATTGTCCGAGTAATAACTCTGCCTCGCATGGGTTAGAGCCCACACGAGGGACTGATGTCGAATTTTCTCAAGAAACACAGCGGCGGCGTCGGTGAACATAACCCATAAACACGCCACTTGACAAGCTAATCTTCAAAACAAGATAATTACTCTTGCGCTTCTTCCTCTGTTCCTTCTCGATAATTCTCTCAAGTTTCTTTATTCAGGTTAGACCTGAATTAACGCCATTTTAGGAATATTGCCCGAGTAATAACTCTGCCTCGCATGGGTTAGAGCCCACACGAGGGGCTGATGTCGAATTTTCTCAAGAACCAACAGCGGCGGCGTCGGTGAACATAACCTATAAACACGCCACTTGACAAGCTCTCCTACAAAACAAGATACTTACTCTTGCGCTTTTTCTTCTTCTGCTCCTTCTCGATAATTCGTTCAAGTTTCTCTATTCTCTCTTCGAGAACATTTTTTCCGTCCGCAGACCTGCTTCTTGAGCTCCGCGAACTCATTCTTGAATTTTTCAGTTACAACGTGTGGATCTTCCGGCACACGGAAGAAGAATGAGTTCTCAGGGCGTGCGCCCAACCATGGGAACAAAAAAGTCTCTAGTGGGCTTTGAATACGTGTGGTGATTCGGGCAGGGGAGGGGGGACTACAGTGGGATCTATCGGAAGAGGCGCGAAATACAATTGACTGTACATTAAATTAGAAACACTAACATTCAATAATTTTGTATGAAATTTACGAATTGGTACATTTGTTTGAATATTATCCCCGTTCACTCGTAGCTCAATTAAGCAATAAAAATTTTTAAAAAATTGACGTCATCTACACTGAAAAAAAGGTAATGTAACGGCAACAAAATTCGTTTGTTGCCTGCGTTTTGTTACGACCAATATATAATTTTGTTCGTAGGACAAACATTTTGTTGTGACCAATGAATAAAAATGATTCTTTTTGTTGGCAACATCGTCCTAATTTTGTTAATCACATTTCATTGATACAACCAAAATTGTTTGTTGTTGGAACAAAACATACTTTATTTTGTAATACAAACAAAACTATTGGATTGGGCGAACGATACAATAAGAAGACCTCGACCCATCTGTATATTTGGTTGAGACAACAAAAAAAATAAAAGTCGACAACAAAAATGTTTTGTTGTCGTAACAAAAACTTCATGAACACCGCAACCCGTGCCCGTTAGACACACTATCGGCTTCTAACCAAACAGTATAGTTGTCGGAATAAAACGTTTTGTTGGCGCAACCAAACGTTACGTTCGCCCAACAAATTTGTCAGGCCGGCAATACTGTAGCATCTTTGGTATCGCGTGGTGTGCAACAATCGTTCTACGACCGTGTGAATGCTTCGAGTGTCCATGTATATGGTGATAATATATTTTTTCGAGCCAACAGTGATATTAAAAAAATCTAAAAAATTAAAAAATCTTCATGAGATGGATGACCTCGTGCAAGACTTACTGAACCAATGGCAGTTGGGCGATTTAATCGCCGTCTTCACTAAATTTTAAGTTATACACACTGGCACATATAAAGTGGAATTTTACAGCGAGGCTAAGCACGTAAAAGTGCGAGAGAGACAGCCAAAATTTTGAAGACATTTTTCTTCTAAATAACCTTATGAAAACAAAAAAAAAGCGTCTAACAATCATTCAGATGGGCTCATTTGTTATTTTTCAATCTAACAAAGCATCTGCGCGAAAAATCTGCTCGAAGGTTTTTGAGGTTATGTTGATCCTTAGCCTCGCCTCAAACATTCTGTCATGAAATTCTGAACTTTTTTCACGGAAAAAGCTTCCTCTGTGCTCTGTGAGAAAGCATTTTGGAAGTTAATTAGAGAACCACATTTTTCAAATATTTATTAACAATATGATAGCGGAGAGCATTGATTATCCCCATGCACTATACGATTATTACTGCAACAAAAATGATTTGCTCTGTATGCAAAATATGTTTGTTGCTGCAACAAAATTGCTTTGTTCTACATACATAAAATATAGCGTTTCGAACAGCAATGTTTTGTTGAGCCAACAAAATATATATGTCCGTTCAACAAAATTGTTTGGTTAAGGTAACTAAATCATTCCATAGCGCAATCAAACGTTTGCTTGCGGCAACAAAATGTGTTTAACAAAACGATACCCATGTCGCCAACAAAACGTTTTGTAGATCACATGTTAACAAACGAATTTTGTTGCGCCAACGAAACTTTGGTTGTCACAACCAAACTTTTTTTTGAGTGTATCGCACAAATTTTGTGACACGCTGACTCATGGATGTTAATTAATTGTTAAAAAAAAGTCAAGTGCCCTTCGAGATAGCCAAAAGGGGAGCAGCGAAATGAGGTGAGGGTTGGACGAGAATTTGCGAAAAAAAAAAACCAACGCTTGATTACTAACTATAAATTATCGAAAACCTCTATTTATAGGGCCCTAAGTATGAGGATCAGTTGAATAGGGGTTCGTATGCGGATAAGTTAAAAAATGGCGGAAATGGTATTTATACCTGATCGTATTTTATATCTGATCACATGACTGTTACTACTTATTTGGCATGAAATGAAAGTAACTTTTAAATAAAATCGAACCGTATTATTTTTTCTTCTCGACGACCTTGGCAAAAGCGTTTAGTAATCGGCTTCTTTAACTTTTCGAGTGTCCAAGATACCGTATACATACATGTATGTATATAACATTGTACCGTAAACGATTTTTCGAGCTGTGAGAACTTTCGAAGAAAAGAAAAAGTTCGAGGGGGTCTGGAGAGGTACATAAAATGAAATAAAAGAAAAAAAGCACCAGTCGGCTCTTTTTCTTGTTGCCATTCTTGGCGTATACTTCGTTCCAATTTTTCTTTAAGTTTTACTCACACGACCGTCTACCGTTAAACTGCTACTTACGGAGCCAATGTGCAAGGATCTCTCTTTCTCTCTCGCCGCTCGATAATCTCGGAGAATCTGGTAATTCAGCTAACAAAAACCCAAGACATTTTTTCTTCCTTTCTCGTGTTCTCTTGTAGCAGCGTTATTAGGATTATAGTACCAGGGAAGGGCCTGAAAGACTCGTAAGACGAGCAGAAATATGCGGGTTCAATAATAAAACAAAAAACGCGAAGCAAAAACGAGAAAGCGCAATTGCCTCAAAATGAGAGAACAAGGAACGGATGGCCAAAAAACGAGCTTGAAAAAAAGCAGTGAGTATAATGATGTCGAGACGGTGGGTTTAGGTTTAGGTTTAAGGTTAGTTTTAGGTTCAGCGTGGAAAAATGGGGTAAAGAGATATTCTGAACGGCGTGGGTTTGAAAAATGATGAAAATTGGTTATGCGAAGAACGAAACACGAATTGCAAATGGGTAATAAATCGTGCTACGAGATACGATTATTAAACTTCTTGTGCAAATTTTTGTTCATCTCACTCCCGTCCACTTTATTATAAATATTGATTTATATATATATGCAAATACGCGCCCATATACTATAGGTGTCCCTAATTTATTTTTGTTTTTCCTACGATAGAAGTTAAGACTTTGCCTTCGAATCTCAGTACGCGAAGGAGAAGCTGTGATAAAAAATTCCAAATGCTGCTTCATTCGACCTTTAGTGGCTTCCACTGCCTTATCTAGTCCAGCTTAGTTGAGGTTGATTCTTGCCCCGGTATACCTTCAGTTCCTCCTAGCGTATCTACCTAGAACTATGTGATCGGGGTTTATTCCTACTCCAGCGTACACTTAGAGTCCCTTGGCGCACCTATATAGAATGTCACTGGTTCACCAGGTCTTCTTGATTTTGGTCTTCACCAGGCCAGGTATTCTTGAATTCGGCGAGAATTTATAAAAGAGTTCAGAAATCATATTTGCAATTTTTCCTAAAATACCTCTGACGGCCCTAAAATTCTCAAATTCCGAGGTATGGGACGATTTTGTTTCATGTACATAGAATAATATTAAAGAATTGAGAGAGGGGAGCAGTATCGCGTGTTAACGTTCCCGGCTCATACGCAGTGGCATGCGATGGGGCCAGAATCTATTCCCACCGCCGGCACCAATTGAAAAACTTTCTAAGTGCTTTTTCTGCGACCCCGGTGGTTCGGAACCCACCTAAAAAATGTAGGTCCAAAAGAAAGCAGCGCCTTGGTGTGGTGACCGAAAGGCTGCGAAGATGTCTCGGTTCCGATTCCCGATGCCGTAGCACGACAGATGAAAGCACAGCGGGCTCGGACGTAGCTCCAGAAGCAGGGCGCACGAACTACGACTGCTTCTGTCCCAAAGTGCTGACATCTAGCGCGTGCGAGACAAGCTCCGGCAGCGAGAAGTGTTGCCGTAGCACAGCTGATGGTGAAAGCACAAACGGGCTCGGACGTAGCTCCAGAGGCAGGGCGTACGAACCACGACTGTTTCTGTCCCAGGTGCTGACATCTAGCGGGGGCGCGACAAGCTCTGGTAGCGGGAATCGAACCGGAGAAAAACGGATACGAGAGAAGACCAACGGCAAAAGGTGATGGGAGTCCACAACCGTCAAGGAAGTCGATGTAAAAACTACCTAACCTAACCTAACCTAACATATTAAAAAATTGAGAAATTTTGATACTTTCAATTTTTATGGGGAATGTTTGTTTTAAATTTGTATGGGGTATGTTTATGTTTAAATTTATGTTGAAATTTAACCTTTTATGGGGTATATTTGTTCTAACTTTCGTAAAATTATCATTTTTGAGCCGATCTTTCCACACAATTAGGTAAAGAGACTACTTAAAACTGCGCTCAAGAATAATCGTCAGAGAGTTCGAACATTACAAACTTTACATTTTTTTGAAACTTTCACGGGCAGGTGTGGTATACTGAAATATCTATAGCTACCGCTAACAGCAGAAACAGAGGCTTATAATTTTTATTTATGCACTAAATTATGACAAGCAAATAAGAAACCGTATCGACGCAGATAAAAAATATCTCAAGTAGATGCTGAATTTTCATTGTTTGCCAATTTAATAATCGAGGACATTAAGTGTACACCGGGTAAAAAAATCGATCATAAACGAGAAAAAATGCATGGGGGGGAGAGGGTTAGAGTACAGTAAAGGTACACTAGGGTAGTAACCAACCCCTAACGAGCGGGACTTTGTCCGCCAATGGGAAGCACTGAAGGTACTGAGGTAGATTTTGACCGAGAAATCTCGATCCTCTCGTTACTATAATTACATAAATGTAAATTGAATTAATGAATTTTAAATAGGTGACTATACTTGAATTTCTTTGAGCATCGATTATAAGTATCCAAAGTAAAGATTAATCAAATGCTATGTAATAAAACATGCTCAAAGTAACGAGTAATTAAATGGAACTGAATTACAAATATTCCAAGGAATTGATAAGTAAATTAAAAAGAACCAAAAAGTATCAAAGTAATAGATAATTGAATGAAAAGTAATCACTAATTGTTTTAAAGATTTATAATTCGATAATGAGACAAATTCATCCATCGTCTGCTTGTCAGGGCGTCCTCATGCGTACACGTCTGAGACCCGAAATGTAAAATACCCCGAAAAGCCTCGTCTGCTCCTAGTTATAGTATTGCAATCCACGAGAATTTTTTTTAAATTTCATCCGTTTCTTGGCTCCGCACCTTGGGGTCTCTGCTGTATCATGATATAATCCATATTCAATTTTTTTAAAGTTTGCAGTGATTTCAAAAGAAATCATTATGAAACGAATGTCCAAATTTACTGGAAAAGGCTTGACAAGGGTATAGGAAGTCCAAATGTCACTACAGTCATTCCTCAACGTTCCGCCTCTCATGAAATTATCATACAGAAAAATATACTGCATCCCAGGCCCTACGAATAAGAAAATTTATTCTCGTCATTGGAATCGTTTCCCAAGAGGAAAAATGAAATGGATTGAACGGGTTACAAGTAAATAAAATTCTCATACATCGCAGAGCCTGTATCGAATGTATCAGGCATGGATAAATTGTATTACGTCAAGTTAGTTACGTGGAAAAATCCTGTCGAGCTTGCAGCATTACCCGTCCCGCCAGTGTATCTGTTTAAAACCAGGACTGCCATTCACAATAATATCAACTTTATACGATCTTTTATATAAATTTGCATTCATTTTGTGCACTGATGTGTGTCATTACAGTTATACATACATATGTGTATACTTTATCGAGTTTCCGTCATGCACAGAAATTTCACGACACTTCTGTCTCCCTCACTAGAATCTTGCGAGCAAGAGAGAGAGAGAGAGAGAGAGAGAGAGAGAGAGAGAGAGAGAGAGAGAGAGAGAGAGAGAGAGAGAAAGAGAGCTTTCCAATAAATCAAACTGCTCTTGTACACATCGAAACAAGAAACATTGAAAAGTCATAGCAGGCCAAAAAGATTACTACGCTCGTTCGTGTAAAGCGTTACATAGCGATAGGAATAGAAAAAAAACCTAGAAAACGAATGCAAGAAGCAGCCCGTGCGGTGCTCGCTCACTCGGGGACATAAAAAAAAGTCGTGAAGACAGAAAAGACTCCGAGTCACGGAATAAGTAAAGAAAGATGGGGGATGAAAAAAAATGCCTTGTTGATTGGTACCATTGAACTGATTGCTAGCGTATTCCTCCGAACCCGCGAGAGAAAATCTTCGAAGCGGCTTTCAGCTATCCGCTTAATATATATCTATATATATATATAGTACATCACAGATGTATATCTATATGTAAATTTACATGTACTTTTGAGAGTCTTCCTGTACAGGTTTTCCATCCCCGAGCTCGGCAGATTCAACGAAAACCGTAAAATCTTTCCAGTAGCTATAAAGTCTATACCCAATGAAATTGAAATGTCACAACGGCCAATGCCATGTAATTCGTTTTCCCCCGACAATTGGTATCTTCTTCAATACGGCATTTTTCCTCTAACGTCGTAGACTCAGAACCTGGGAGGAGAGAATACACGCAAAAGAAGGAACACAGGATGGTGAGAGGAAATTTTAGACGAGGAATAAAAACGAGGAAGAAACATCGTGGAATCGATTAAACGTGAAAAAATTCATCCTCCGCTGTACTATGAACTGTGATGGTCTGATATGCACCTGAGGGAGGATAAATACATACATGGACGATGCGTAACGTGGTACCTACGATAAATATACGTACCACAATATACGCCTATTATAAGAGCAACTTCAGAATATTATTTCAAATATCATCGAATCCAATGCCCTCTTAGGGTTAACTCACCTGTGAATAAACTATTCTTCATTTATCAAGAATATGACGGATAAATTAGCAAAATCGATTTTGTTTACGCACAAGCAAATGAAGTTTCTGAAAAAGATAGGTACTGTGTTCTACAAGGAGGTTAAAAATATATCAGCTGACTTTACTACATGTCCTAAAATTTTCAATATTTTGTGTTGAAACTTGGAACGTTATACTCATTTGTATGTTCTGAAAACTAAATAGCATCGCTGTTGTCGATGCTATTCAATTTTGATAGATTTTAGGCTCAAAAAAGATTTGAATATTTACCAGCGACCTCTAAATATTTTCTGATCTTGCGGATGTTTCACAAGGTTTTTTTCTTATTCTTTTGTCACGTTTTCGGCTAGTTTCTCGTCAAATTAGAGGAAAAAAAAGCTCCTACGTAAAATACCGTAATTTAATATATATTTGCGTGTGCATGAGTATGTGTGTGTGTATGTGTGTCTGGACGTGTACTGGTGTCATGCGCTGAATGACACGAGCACATCGGGGACAGCAAGAGAGCTTAATCCACGTCGAATGATTCTGCGCTCCCGCTCGGTCTCATGATTAATGGCGCTTTGCCTGGCACAAGCACTCTCCCTCTTTCTCTCTCTCTCTCTCTCTCTCTCTCTCTCTCTCTCTCTCTCCGCTTCGTTCGCTGGCAACGCGATCTGCACCAGAGTGAACACTACGTGAGCCCCGATCCGCGAATATATAATGTCCCATGTACGCCTGTAGTATCGCATATATACACATATACATATATGCATAAATATAACATATAGTTTGTGCAGGAGTAGTATGTGATGGGACAAAAGAGCGCTGGTAATAGTGATAGTTGAGATAGGCTAGATGAGGTGAATCGAAGCTAGGTCAACGTGAACGAATCGCCAGTCTTGAATCAGGAGAATCCTCTCTGTCAACCGGAATATTCTCGGTATATATCTGTATATCCTACTACAAAAGCTCTGACAGAATAGTGGGAGTACATCCTCGATCAATGCACATTCGTGATTCGTTGACACATACATATAAATCATCGTATCGTATACCGAATAAATCATTGTGAATTATTATTTTTGCCTCGGATAAGAGAAAATCAATGTTTTGAAGTAATATTTTTACATATTCAGTCGGTGATTTTCCTGAGCAAGAATCGACAGAATTCGAATTAAAAGATTATTCGAAATGACTGTTTTTCTAGCACGATCAGTCATAATGTTCGAACAAAATGATTATGAACGCGATTTTTCGTGCAAACGTTACTTATCTGTGATCGTCGTATCTCATTCTCCGTTTACATTCATGCACCCCTCGAGCTTGCATCGAGCTGACTCTTGTTGTTCACCTCGAACGTACGGGGATCATGATGTAGTGATGGATTCATCTTCTGGCAGAGTACCTTTTGTCCGAATGTGTGTACCAATACGAGATAGCCAGGAGTGATGCGTCTGTCGGAGACACGTGAGATGATCGGGGATTCGAACCCACTTTTCGGTAAAGGGATCGAATTGCTGACTCGGTATAACGGCTGGTTCGTTAACACCCGTATATCCATTGGGCGTGTTCACGGCAAGACCGGAATAGCGTGGTATATCGGTTAATAGGGTGTAGGTGCATCGTGGAAACTCAAACCAGGTATACCGGACGATCGAGAACCACAGATCCACAAATACAGCTGTATTTGGTTCGATATGTACGATATGTACGATATGTACACGTATATATGGAATACGCGTGCACGTATTCTCGCTAGTGTGGGATGCGTGGCATTGGAGAGCCAGCGCTATCTACAACCAAGACCCATCAGGATGATCAGGCACTGCTAGGTCCGACCAGCTTCGGCGATCCCCTATTTATTCGCACCAGCCAAATGGACCGTGTCTCATCCGACTACGTACCGAATATCCCTAGATAGCCCAATGATCCACTTCTCTCGTGCCTGCACACGTATGCACGTTCACCCATACACGGAATAGCTAGACGATTACCAACCAGCCAAGGACATCCTCTGACACGGCTTTCGTATATATTATATGGAGATTGCGCATATGGTATTCTCGGCACATTCGATTATAAGCCAAAGTTTGAGAGCGTTGGTATTGTTAGCGATTTCTGCGCTAGCAGTCATAGAGGCAAAAACTCGAGTGCATTCATATTTTTTTACGACGACGAGAGTTTTCATCAAGAGAAAATACTTATTTGAATCGAGCCAAAGAGGTCCAAGTTGATTTGAGTGAAGTACAATTTGTTTCACCCAAAAGCGGGAAAATTTTTTTTCACTAAAAGGATTTCTACTCGAGTCTCGGCTAAACAATCGCTGTTCAAATTAATGATTTATACTGGTTGTTTTGTAGCTTTCACTCCAAGTATACTATACTATTTGATTTTTTATGATCATTGACATCGGATAACCCCAATCGTATCGTCCAATATTTCTTGGTTGCAATTCCCTCCCTTAGCTCCAGTAAAAGAAGTCATGTTGTGATACCCGTTTGAACTACCATACAATTTTTTTTGTATATATTAGAATTTTATATTCATGAATATGCTAGAGAAATTCAGTATTAGGTTAGCCCCTGTTAGAAAAAAATTAAAGATAAAAAATAGGCGAATTAGTGTGGCCGGGTATGAGATTACCTCTGCCATGAAAGCTCACAATGACGGGTCTCGTCCATTAATCAATAATTTTAACTTAGAGCAAAGATGATTACACACTGAAGCAAGATTGAGAAAAATATAAAAAGAATAACGTGGACCTTACGGATGTTGTGAGATAAAAGAAAAGACGTCTGGTCATTGGACATCTGACGACACAACCTTAGCATACAAAAATAATAATTTTTCAAATAACTTCGTCAGTGTTTTCATAAAATTGATTTGAAAAAACTTTATTTCTATTTGGATTATTACTATAAGGATGATTTTATAACTTTTTTCGCGCAGTATATAGTCGCTCATGTAGCCACTCATGTAGCAGGGATACCATAATAGCACGTTGCCACGAATATACCATTTGCTATTATTGATCCGACCAAATGCACGATGGGATTTATGTATGACCACGTTCCCGTACACGATGAAATTTATGTAATCGCAAATTCACGCTTCGGTGTGAGTACTTTTCAATTGAAATACAGTGACGACATCATTCGCGAATTTTCATGGTTCTCGAATTGATGTTATAATTTCTCAATGCCCACGCGAGTAAATTAAATCGCAATAACATTAATCACTCTCTCTCTACTATACCTTACATACAAGGTATATGGCGTAGAGGATGGTATCGCAGCTGTAGGATAAATTGAATCGTTGCTTTCAAGCTTAAGCTTTGTCGTATCTCTCTCTCAGCCCAACTATTTTGTTTCCGCATTCTGTCGTTATTATTCAGTCTGTCCTCTCCATGAAATTCTATCTTAAGGGAGTTCTCTTGGAAACAGAATTAATGGATAGAGATTGATGAAACTTTGCAGAATGTTAAATTAAGATGTAAAAATAGCTCATACCAATTTTTGTGTGTTAAGGGTACCTCTGGATCGAGATATCAGTCATTACGTTTTGAGTCAATCAACACAACTCTTAGGGAAAATCGCGAATTGGGTATATTTTATCATTCGTATTTACGTAATTGATGGACAGAATTTAATGAAACTTACACAGAAGAAAGAAAAAATATTAGAAATCATTTTTCTGTCTTAAAAATTTTAAAAGGGTGCTTATGAAAAGAGTAACAAGCAAATATAAAACACAAATTGTAGCTTTCCATATGTTGTGAGAGAGATGTGGCGACGTTGGAGGATTGAAGGTTATGCCGCGCTATTAAAAATTCAAACGTACACTGTCACCAACTGTCACTGTATTGCAGCTGCAGGTTAATACACGCACATCAACAAGAGCGACGTTGACACATCAGATACTACGTGGGTCATAAGAAAGAAACTTTCTGTTTTGACTCTATAGGCACCGAGAGAACTTCCTTAAGAAACAGTAGAGTATCTGGTCACCAATAACAACACACTGAGGTGAACTTTTTCATCAAGGAGTTAAGAGAAAATTGGTAGAGCTCTCTACAAACAATATGAAACTTGGACTCAGAGAGCCTCGTAAAATAATGAGACTCTCCGTGAATTTGTAAAATGGTAAAACGATTACGTAATTGAAATAAGATTTTAGTAGCAGCCCACTTTGTTTGGGCAAACATTTTTAAATTCTAGCAGTGACTATTTGACGAGTTTTCAAGGTGTTCACTATTAAAGTACGAGGGCAATACCGAAAAACATCCAGAAAATCGCTTCCGAATTGGGTAATTCGCGAATTTGATGCACTCAACCCGAATATTCTAACAAGTATCAATATTTTCTACTGTATAGACGCCATTGGAGTTCCTCATCGCCTCTAACATGACCTTAACGCCACAGCTGAGATCATCATGCATCAAAAATTTATTGGAAAGCTGGATTTCTGCAAGTTTTATAAATGTGACGGAAACCCTATGAGAGCTGTAACAATATCATTATGTCCGATCCAAAATTTGTACCCTCTTTGTACATTTACCGTTGACTGCATTATAAGCTTGACTGTTACGTATGCAAGGGCAGTGCACTGTGAGAGGGTTAAACCAGAAATGGAAGGATGTCTATGCCAGTCCAAGTAGCGTAGCACAAGCGTTAATTAACCCCTGTGAGACACTAGGATGAGGAGTCCTCAATATCTCTCTCTCTCTCTCTCTCTCTCTCGGTATGTGTAACGTAAGGACACTATTATTGTGATCTACAGCCCTTGCTTGGTCCTGTTCCCTATAGGAGCTTGCGAAGCGTGGCAAATGCGTGCAAAGTATTCGCGTCGCTTGATGCTCTAACTATCCACTGCTGTTACTGCTTCTGGGTCGTCATGTTAGTGTCCCCGGGAGGAGTCCCCAACCGATCTTGGCGACAGAGGAGATCGACCATACCTGAGTAATCATTGCTACGGAGATGCTGAGCATCTTCTCGAGGAGCAAGAGAATATGTTCTCTCCTAGTTAAAGCAATAGATGATCCTAAATGGCTAAGCTACTGCCATGTATGCGTACGTCTAAACATACATGTCCGAATTCATGGCACGAAGCTGTACAACTATGTATACTGTACGGGGTTTACGTTATATTATGCGCTTGGAATACATGCATATTTAAACCTTCGATCGATGATAAGTAAATCGGTCGTTCTCCTACACCACAGCCACTTCAATACCTCTACGGTTTACAGTGCTCGATCTCGCATGATCATAATCTTCCCTTGGTAGAGTATCGGAACTCTAATCACCATTTTTTCCGCACCTATTTTTCTAGCTCTCTCTTTTTCCCCATTCATGCTCAATAGCCAGTTCTGCTTTCATTTCTGCTCCGTATACCACGAAATCGAAGAATGTATAGCCTTTCATGAAGTGTCACTTAATGGTGCATAGCCCACGTTGTGGCCCACGACACATGTTATCAGAAGTGCATCTCCATTATCGGTTCAATGGTCCGAGACACTCCCTCGAGTTTGCTTGGCTCTCGCCGCTATTTAGTGGATAAACGATGAGTTTCACGCTGAGCGTGTCGAAAACCATAAGCGTGTTTTCCGCACTACCTCATAAACATCTAAGAATGAAACGGTTTACTTGCTATTAGTAATTGGCACATTTGTTTATCCGCATTAATTTTTATTTGAGTAGAGCGAGAGATTTCTTTAGTAGCTCGATAATAGGGGCATAAATCTTTTAGGTTGAATTAACTCACAGCATGAAGTACAATAACTGTTTTTTTAATTCTTATTGTTGATAGCACATAGCTGGATACTTTGTTGATCCAGATCAATGAAAACTGGTGAAAATCGCAGTTATTGCGCAGCCTGTCAGTTACATAGCCACACAAGTATAAAACCACGAAGTATCGAGGTGTCTTAATCTTGTTGTGAATTCCAACAGTGGTGTACACATGTATGTTGTCAGACCCTGGAGAAGCCATCGATGCAAGTCCGATTACAAAATAGCGTCAACGAGTACGGCACCACTACTAAAAATAAATACCATCGGAATTAAACATCAGCGAAAGAAGCCAATCGTCACTACAATTATCCACTATTATTTCATCATAAGGAAATTTTAAATGTATTTCGCAATTTTTGAAATTAAACATCGTGCACACAGCTCTACTATCATTCGAAGAATTTTTTCTAGGCTCGGTACAGTATCAACGAAAAAGATGAGAACCAGAATGTCAGAGAACTCGCAGCCACTAAAGTAAGTGATCGCGAATTACGGTGCAAAATGGCGAGTGGTAATAATAGAGGCAAAAGCAGCGTACTATGTTGAAGAGGAATGTATAATATGTCGATGATGAAAGAACGGAGTTGTCGTTGCTTTCTTCTTTTATTCTGAAGAGTTGGCATTACAAAAAATAAAGGAAGAATGAAGATCAGTCAACGAAAGAATCTTTGATCGAATTGACGTCTCCTTTTCAAATCGAATATTAAATCTCCTTTAAATATTTTATCAATCAAAGTTTGGAGTTCTCCAATTTGTTTTTGTGAATAAAAAGGTTCAATATGCATCTCATACGCAAATTACAAAGTTCGCGGGTGATATCTAGTCATTGTCCGACATATATCTCTCTATAATATAAAGATATGTCGCCGCTGCCGCCGCCGCCGCCGCCGCCGCCGCCGCCACCGCCGCCGCTGTTTCAGGATTTGAGCTTATACCGGGTGTCCAATTTGAAAAGGATGACAAACCCAAACCCAAAACCCAAACCCAAACCTAAGTGAGGGCGCGTAGCGCCCTACGCACCCCTAGTATATATATATATATATACTAGGGGTGCGTAGGGCGCTACGCGCCCTCACTTAGGTTTGGGTTTGGGTTTGGGTTGGTCATCCTTTTCAAATTGGACACCCGGTATAAGCTCAAATCCTGAAACAGCGGCGGCGGCGGCAGCGGCGATATATCTTTATATTATAGAGAGATATATATATATATATACTAGGGGGGCTTCGCCCCCCTGCGCGCTTCGCGCGCCAACCCCCCGTCTTGTGTTTGCGTGTCAGTGGTTAGAGAAAAACATTCTGGAAAGGTATTTTGAAAAAAAATTGTTCATATTGTGTTTTTTGGGATTGGGATATGAGTTAGGGTTGAGTTTGGGTTTGATTGAAATATCGATATATCGATTCTTGACACGGTTCGATGTATCGAAATATCGATTCTTGACACATTTTGATATATCGAAAGATCGATTCTTGAAACGCTTCAATGTATTGATATATCGATTCTTGACATGGTTCGATATATCGATATATCAATTTATTGATTCTTGACACGATTCGATATATCGATTTATCAATTTATCGATTCTTGACACGATTCGATATATCTTTTCTTGACACGATTCGATGTATCGATTCTTGACATGATTCGATATATCGATATATCGATTCTCGACACGGTTAGATATATCAATATATCGTTTCTTGACACGGTTCAATATATCGATATATTGATTCTTGCATTTCCTTTGAATTGGGTTTATTTATAATATGTAAAACATTTATATTGAATATTATATTTATATGTGAATATTTATATTGACACGGTTCGATATATCGATATATCAATGTTTGACGCAGTACGATATATCGAAACTATATCGATATATCCATATATTTTAGGTTTGGGGTATGAGTTTGGGTTCGGTTTGGGTTTGATTGATATATCGATATATTGATGTATTGGCTCTTGACACGTTTCGATGTATCGGTTTATTAATTTATCGATTCTTGGCAGGATTCGATATATCGATATATCAATTTATCGATTCTTGACACGATTCGATACATCGATATACCAATTCATCGATTCTTGACACGATTCGATATATCGATATATCAATTTATCGATTCTTGCCGCAATTCAATATATTGATTCTTGACATGATTCGATATATCGATATATTGATTCTTAGGTTTCTTTTGAATTGGGTTTATTAACATGTGAAAATTTTGGTCATAATTTATGAATAAAAAAATTTTGTGCCAAAAATTATACATGAAAATTTCTGTCATAATTTATATACGAACATTCATATGTGTTTGGGCTGGGTCTGGATTTATCGATATATCGATTCTTTGGGCTTAGGGCTTATGCATATTTGACAAATATTATATTTATATTGGGAATCAACACGGAGGCGGGGCCTATCTAATATGGCCTCTTCTCTCCAGTCAGTTGCCAGTAGCCAGCTCTAGTTAGCATGGGGCAGCATAGGGAACAGTTGTAAACACTGGATTACCGCATATTTTTCGGCAAAATGCGATTTTTTGTGGTAACATTTGACAATGGGGTTTATTACCGTTGGAGATTATGCGTGGATAAAATCCACTCCGCAAATTGGATACGGATCAAGTGATTATCGCCATAAGGATTACAATGAACCTACATAACATCCCATGTTTAACCTCAAAATCTTTTAAAAAATTCCCGTCACTTTTCGGCTAAATAAATGCGTTCGAACAATAAATTATTAGTTAAAATATCAAACTATCGCGTGAAAATGTTTTATTTATAAATTATTGTCCATATTTCATAAGTCATGAAATTGAAAGTCACGTCGCTTGTGTTTACACGACATAACTAAAACGATTATTCATATTCTGCGTGTGCTGAAAATCTCATGCCCTCGCATCAAATATCGATTATGTCTTCTCGATCTTTATTTTATGATTTATTTCTTGTAATAAAGCAGCAGATTTTAAATTATTGTTAAAAAGTGACAAATTCGTATGGTAATCAATAGTAATCATCAGGCAGCAACTGGAGAGAATTACTTGAAAATTTGGCCGCTAGAGGTCAGGGTGACATTTGTGAGTTCCCAATATCATTCTATATTATATAAAGATTTCGCCGCCGCCGCTGTTTCAGAGCTTATAACGGTTGTCCAATTTGGAAAGGATGACCAAGAATCAAGCTCATAACGGGTGTCCAATTTGAAAAGGATGACCATGAATCAAACTTATAACGGGTGTCCAATTATAAAATGATCACGAAGAATCGAACTGATAACGGGTGTCCAATTTGAAAAGCATGACCATCCCAACCCAACGTAAATCTAACCTAACTTTATCCAGGTTACCTAGGTTACCTAGGTTACCATGATTACCATGGTTACCTAGGTTACCTGGGTTACCAAGGTTACCAAGGTTACCAAGGTTACCATGGTTATCCGATATCTTTATATAATATAGAACGATGTGTGTGTGTGTGTGTGTGTGTGTGTGTGTGTGTGTGTGTGTGCGTGTGCGTGTGCGTGTGTGTGTGTGTGTGTCCATGTGTGAGTGAAATACAACAGAAGATGAGTTGCTTTACTGTAATGTTCTGAACGAAAGCTTTACTAGCCTCTTCTATTCCTCCGTGCATTTCACTTATTATCATCAATATCTGCTGATTCATTTCTCTGTTGAGAAAATTCAAGCTCAAACCACAATCCAGAAGCACTTATTGTCTGTTGGCGTTATCCAGTGCAACGTGTACACATGAAATCATACGTTTGTTTTGAGATTTTCAGACACCATCCAAATAAAAAAAAAACACCAATAAAAAACGATCTCGTGACAAAATACAAAGAATCATAGTAAAAAAAATTATATATAGCCAGTAGACGTGCGGTTTGTGTACGGTTTTGACGGATTGCGATGTTAAGTAATAAATATATGGGTTTGGGAGAAAATTTTTGTCCGTTTCTGATGCTAATGTAATTCTGATGGTAACTAAAGCTCAGTACAATGTAGTCTTCTGTATCGCGCAGGTTATGTTGGCAGGATACGTCGAGTATCTCAGCGCTAATGTTTTCAGTGAAATCCAACCATATTTCACTTCTTTGTTTCGTTTCGTAGCGTAAGAGACGCATCTGAGTATTGAGGATTTAGGGCACTACTATATGAAGGTTTCAACAAATCGTTTTTTTGTTTTGTTCATATTTTCTTAATGCTTCGTGTCGTGAAAATACGCGCCTAAAATGTTATCTTATATTTTCCGAAATTCACCGTGCTACAGAAGTTCTTTTGAGCTATCATGAGGCCAGTCACACCAGGCCGCCAACTACCTGGAAATACTCGATGCTACTAGTTGTCCATTTCTAAGCGACGATTGTCGATAATTCTATCGGTCTTGCCTCTACTGCAGTCATTTGAAAAGAGATCATCTCACTATGTATTGTTTGCAAAGCCTTCAGGCCCTCGTTATAGTTAGTGTTTCTCCAACTTACGATGCATACAGATAGTTGTGAGTTTTGGACATCTTCAAAGCATGTTATTAATTATCATGAATCGTAAATACAAGAAACAATTGACTCTCGAGCCAGTTAGAGATGGCAGAAAAAACAACCGCCCTCTGAATCGATACGAGACAGTAGAAGACAGTGCAAGATAATGTGAGCAGGTCAGTCAAAAATATTTTAATCTTCCTAGAACATCCAAATTTTTTTTTACTGTTTTGACAATTTTGACGGAATTTATTCTTCGCGAAACGTCTGAAAGTGAAGTGACGGCGACAGTAAAACCTATAAAACAATCGTTGATTTATAGTGTTGTAGGTCGTAATAAAAACTCATGAAAAGTGCAAACCGCAAAGAGTCTATGTAATCGCAGAAAACCAAATACGACGCTAGAAGGCAGAGACAAATTTACTAGAAAGTTAATTGAAGAGATGAGTGTTTTTATGGGTTGACCATTCTTACGCCATCAGAATTCCGTGGATAACCTTGTACAAAGCAATTTGGGCCACTCGCTATCACAAAAGTTCATGTGACTAAAATCTAAAACATCATTATTGCATGGACCAAAGTCATGGTCCACTGAGCAGAAGGTAAAAGCTGCAGGACAATTGAGCGATTATACCCTTGAAATGCTTCACTCAAACTCGACTCATATAGTTTAAAGCAGCACCGAAATTTTCAATTTTTGATAACCCGTTCAGACCGAGCACAAGCCCCGGACACCCTTCATTTTATTGCGGCGGTATTCGGCACGCCACAGTGAGGCTACAAATATCAATATTTTCCCATATTTGTATTTACAACACATTGATGATATTTACTTTGATTAACGACACTAAAAATAATTATGAAATTCATTATTTTTCGTGATAGAAATTGACGAAAATTGTCTTTTTTCAACTGTCGTCGTGGTGTCCTCTCTGAAAGTGTACGAGCGGTGCCTATTAGAAGAATGATGGCTCAATGCGACAGCTCTTTGAAAATACCATTACCCCCTGACCCGCTACTCTGCATCCACCGTTTGCGACATCCATTATGCCTCTCACTATGAATCTCTCTCTCTCTCTCACACACACACACACACACACACACACACACACACACACACACACACACACACACACACACACACACACACACACACACGCACGCACGCACACACACACACACACACACACACACACACACACACACACACACACACACACACACACACACACACACACACACACACACACACGCGCGCGCGCTTTCTCTCCACCTACCTCTCCGTGGTGAGGACGATGGCAATGCCAGCATCACGCTGAGTGAAGCAGGCTTTAGCACTTGCAGAACATGGTATTTCGCATGTTCATATAGCAGTATCAGATCGAGCACAGGGTAATGCATCGAACACACACTCAACGCATGAATGAATTTACGTATTATTATTCGACTAATCGAATGCAATACATTCGATTAATGTATAGGCACGAAGCTATCGTGTAGAGGCTAAAAGATTGTGACGAAGAAATCGATACCAATAAATTCTATGTGATATTGGGATCCAACATAGGGAGACATGACATCTGGTGGCCGAAAGTAAAAACAGAAAAAGGAGGAATAAGAGCAGTCAGTTAATACGTGTTCATATGGATTTGATCAATTGCAATACAATTTTTGTAAATTGCAATCATATGCACCGAGCAAAATATTCGCCGTGTTGGGACAATTGACCGTTATAAAGCATGGACAACCCGGCTGGAAATTTGTTCAGGCTAGCCGGATTCATGATCAGGCTCGGGCCAGGGAGCGGCATGGCTATCCGTACCATGGCAATTTTGATTCGGCCGTGAGCCTGCCCTGAACAGGCCAGCCACAGTCAGGCAAAGTTTTGGCAAAATGAACAGGCCGTGATGCGATTTGCCTTATTAGAGCCGTAGTATGGCTCTCTTCGAAGGCCCTTCTAAGGCCGTGCTCAGGCTAGCCTTGGTGGCGCTGGTGGCGCTCTCTGCTAACAGTGTGTGGTGACACACACGCTACCCCTACCACTACACTGAAGCAACAAGCACAACGTGTGTTGTGACTGAATTATTATATTTCGGAAATATATAAAAATCTCGACACACATTTATGGACAGTGTACTCAATTTTAAAAAATAACATGAATTCGAAAGAACGGAAACGACTATTAACTCATATTCGTGTTCAAAGATTTCAATCTCGAGCCCGTGAAAACGATGAGCTAGAATCGACACCGATGGAAGGTATGTTTAACCTCTTTTGAAAAAAAAAATGAATATATATTATATGTACAATAAAAAATTATTTTGTTTTGTTGATACAATTTATATTGTATTTACACAGATAAAAATGTTTTTTTTAAATTAAAGTATATTAATGAAAGCAGAAAATGTATTTTAATGTATTGAATCGAATGTATTTAATGTTAGGTTAAGATTTCCTTTTCGATCTGCCAATTAAAAATGTATATATTTTTGAACATACAGTGACGCCATCCACCACTCATCAGCATGGGAATGAAACTCGTGAAGAGGATAACCACAGCGAGGCGAAGTGACAATACGGATTCACAATCGACTACAGACGATGACGGAGAGCCTATCCAACAAAATGTGGTGTGTGCCGAAGAAAATGAAACTGAACGATTACGCAAGTGGGTGGTGAATGCTAATATTCGTCATGCTCAGATTGATGGCTTGGTGTAATCTCTCTGTATTGCTGTAGCGATAGAGATTTCTGTATCCATTTTTAGGACTGCGAAGGGCTGCAAAGGATAGAAAATGGACAGCGATACAAAAATGCATGAGCATTTTCTATCTTCGCAGCCCTTCGCTGTCCATTTTTAGGACTGCAAAGGGCTGCGAAGATAGAAAATGGACAGCAAAACAGAAATGCATGAGCAGTTTCTATCTTCGCAGCCCTTCGCTGTGCATTTTTAGGACTGCGAAGGACTGCGAAGATAGAAAATGCTCATGCATTTCTGTATCGCTGTACATTTTCTATCTTCGCAGCCCTTCGCAGTCCTAAAAATGGACAGTTCTAAAGTTCTAAAAATGGACAGTGATACAGAAATCTGTATATATATTATACAGTATATAATTATATTACATAATATATATATGTCGCATTCCACGTCAACTCAGCCACCCCGTTTTTTTTATTGTCTCGAAAAAATTATTCAGTATGGGCATTTCAAAGGACAATATATCCATGACATTTTACCACTTTACACTTTATTAATCAATTCCTCAATGCTTCAGTATTTTCAGCTTGTCCCTGGTTGAAAGGGCTATATATTTATCATTTAAATTCAGAACAAAATATTCTGAATCTAAATTATAAATATATTTTGCCCTTTCAACCATAGGGACAGGCTAAAAATACCACGTGTAGGAATAAAGAAATGGCTAACCTGGATGCGCCATGATATGGCATCGTGGTACGGACCTGATCACGCTGGCCTGACCACGGCCACTTGTGACTATGCGTTACGAAACCTGTCAGGCCATTCTCAGGCCGCCATACCACGGCCTAACTTGGATAGCAGGATAGCCTGATCACAGCCTGACCCGGCCCGTATTTAAATTTCCATCCGGGAAGGGCTTTAAAAATTGAGAAAATAAAGGGACAATTAAGAGTGTGTGCATTACACTTTGCAAAATGCATTTGACATGGAGGGCATATTTTTTTTCTTACATTTAAAACACACTTTATAGTATATTGAACGCATTGTTTCAGCGAAAAAATCGTCGATAAATAATAATTCAATGACACACGGAGCGAGAAGTAAGGAAATACACATCGCGCATATATACGCGGGGTTATAAACATCGAAAAAACTGTCGCATCTGATATCGCGAGTATATTTATCTTTTTCATTTACACTTGGCGGATTTTTTATGTGCACCATCGCGTAATATACGTAAAAAATACACTCATTATCGCGTTTAATCGTCCAAAACAGGGAGTGGGTATAACCCGATAAAATCCACGGCTGTTAAAACTCGACAACTGCTGTCAGCTGTCAGTCAGTTCGTGTAGACGAGGCAATTTTCTATCCATGAATTTTTCGACAAATCGACCAATTCGCTCAAAAACCGATCAATAGCAGCGAATTGCGTTGGGCAGGATTTGTACCGGCCCAATCGCATATATTTTCTATATTTATTAACATTTTGGCAAAAAACTAATACTGAACATAGGGATTGTGTATATCACTGGAACTTTTCTGCGCCATATTGAATAGGCCCCGCCTACATGTTGGATCCCAATAAACAAATATCATTTAAGGTAGTACCTCCGTGAAATCAATGTGTTGATAAATCATTCAATCTTTGCACGTGTGTTGATTAAGATATTATCTAACCGTACGTGCAGTTACAAAGAGATTTACCGTTTCAAACTCGAGATAATTGAAGTTAAAATGAGCCTGATTAACACACGTAACCCATGCGCCAGCCATACCCTAACGACACGGTTTCCGCTGTACCACCTAGACGGGTGTCGAGAATTGACCAAAAAACTAAAGTAACGTAGGTATAAGTATCATAGGAATACTCTCGTAAAAGCTGAAGAGGATTTACCGTTTAGTTATTGAGATATATTCGTCGACAAGCCCCGTAAGCGGACCGACTCTCTCTTGTTTCGTGCGTGCCAGCTCACCGTGCTTCACCGCGCCTATATTCCCGCCGATTCCCCGCCCCGGTCGCGGAGGTACTACCTTAAATAATATGAAGAGCTATTTCGTCAAACGACAAAGACATTTGTATACCTAATTTTGTAGCCTGTCAATTCCATGCGGTATCGAACGCCGCTCCCAGGCAGTTATGAAGAACGGACGATGAAGTGATAAGGGACGTACCAACGAGTCGGCCAATTATCTTCTCCACCCGAGACTTCCGGGGAGAGATCGAAGTCTCTATATAATCACGTCTAACCGAAGGACTTCCTCACCCTCCTCAACCTCAATTATGTATATATACACATACATAAATGGTTTATATATATATATTTCATAGATACACAGATGTTTCTCTTGCTCTAGGACGCAATAAACCCCCTTCAAGCCAATATCATCGATTATCGATCCTTTCCTTCCGTTAAAACGGCTACCAGCAATTCCAATTGCTTGAAACCAGTGAACATGAGGCCTAGCTCTCTCTCTGCCTATATATATATATGTGTGTGTGTGTGTGCGTGCGTGTGCGCGCGCGCGCGCGCGTATGTGTGTGTGTGTATATGTGTGTGTGTGTGTGTGTGTGTGTATATCGTAAGTGCTTATCCTTGTTCTTTTTTCACCAGCTTTACGATAAACGATTCAAGATCGTGGAAACTTTCCTGAAGGTCTTCAGTACGTATAGTACCATATGATCAGCTCTAACTGTCAAACCTATTTGAGTTTTAGGACTGCGACATGGCCTTGAAGAGGATAACATTCTGTATATATCATAAATCTTGGGTTTTCATATCAGAAATTCGATCATATAGAATGTCCACTGAGCACTTTTTAAAGATGAGTAGGACCATCAAGGTGTTAAATAATGACGTGCATGAACCGAGCACCTCAATCTTAGAGGGCCATGAATGATGACGTAAACGAGTTGATATTTATCAGAATGAGTCACGGTATTATGGTCTAGGTACTTTTATTAACAAAAAAAGGGCTTATATCAACCACAACGATAGATATGTTTCCTAGACCGTTGGAAAAGCTCAGGCATGATGAGCTGCTGGCTCTCTCTCTCTCTCTCTCTCTCTCTCTCTCTCTCTCTCTCTCTCTCTCTCTCTCTCTCTCTCTCTGTCTCTCTGTATTATCCTATCCTATTACCTCAGCTAACTCCATAACGATTTTCAAATCCCTTGATTCTCCCACCTATTCGACAGTGAATTTCCCCCATAAATCCTATGTTTCAGCAGTAGTTACTGGGCGTTGTCACTGGAGTCGGGTGTTGAATGGACATCTGGTGCATGATCAGCGTCAGTCGGATTCCGATATTATTTACTCGGTTCCGTATTCACTGGGTGTTCTTTTATGTCTATTGTATTAGTTAATAGGCTATATTGTATTAGTTATTATACTTTATTTTACTTAGTGCTAATTTCTGAATGTATTCGAATGTCGTAAAACCTTTGCCTCATAGTCAAACTAAGGCATCAATAAATTCCAATCAATCAATCAATTTCTCTCTCTCTCTCTCTCTCTCTCTCTCTCTCTCTCTCTCTCTCTCTCTCTCTCTCTCTCTCTCTCTCTCTCTCTCTCTATTTTACTTTAGCTCTCTCTCTGAATTCAAAATAACAGAGGAATTGGCAATAGAGGCAAAGAGTAATGGGGTTGCCGGCAGATAACCACGTTCACCGCTATACAGCATTACTGATTCTTCGTTTCTTCGCCGCTTGCATCTTAATTACTCGTGGTAGGCGCTGATTACAGCGATGATTAAACGCGGCAGGAGACTACCATACCGGTGTAGGTCCTTTCGTAAAATTAAGTAGTCCAATCCTGTTTATCTCACGGTGTGAATAAGAACCGAGATAAAGAGAGAGAGAGAGAGAGAGAGGTTGAAAGATGTACAAGAAAATAAAGCTTTTGCACTATGCTGTGGTTCGTTTCCCATTAATTATATAGCTACTCCTGCTCCCTTTCTCTTGACTCACTGTGAACCATTATAGGAAAGCTTTATATCGCTGCGAGCGCCAATGCACTTTAGGCTTTATGGAAAGGCCTGGGAGGAATATGGGATTACAAATTGAATTTTGACACACGAGCATTGGTTGACTCCACGTATACATGAGCACAGATGTGAGCATGGTTTGAATGAAAAAGCACATTTAAAATAATGATCATTAATAAAGAGAGTGCATGGAAAAAATTAATAACTAATGGTCACAGAAAAAAATCTATGTTTATTCCGGTCATTCTGTTTGAATTGGTATGTATACACCAGTGTTTTATGGAATCAACAATGAAAGTTCTTATTCTTGGTATCACGAGTCTCATGATAACCGAAAAATTTCTCTGTATCGTATTGATAATTACTCTTGTTTTTACAGAATAATTAAAAATATATATTTGGTTAGAATGTAATTTTGTGGCCACCTATCGCAGCAAATCAATTTTTAAGGTTTCAACAGAAACGGCGACGGATGCGGATGGATATTGAAAACCTAACAAGAGCGTGGATTCAATTGAGAGTAGGTACGAGGAAAAGTGAGAGTGCTAACTGAAGAAAATAGAAAAAAAGGAGACTCCATGCACTTTCCTTCTTTTTCCCCCTGCTACTCGTCTTTTCTATTCAGGATTCATGATACAGGGCTATGGACTAATTGGCATTTTAGCGTACATCTCGAGGCAAATATATGCGTCCATTGTTTCAACCAGCGTCAACCTATACTACGGGCGAGTAAAGTTTTCAAATAGCGCATGAAACATTCAACGATCCAAGTACAAATGCTGAATCGTAAAGAATGGTCGACAGCTACAATGGCTAAAAACGGACGACTTTTGCTTCGGTTCATTATTAATCCGAGCAATCGTTCTTTTAAATTTCTTATCCACGAAATACCCGACTGAATTTAAGTCTCTGTATCGTTGCCATGCCACCTTTGATACTGCTGTATGATATCCAGGATCTCGTACAGCCATGTTATCATACAGTAAGCGTCTGAATTACAGAAAGTTTAGGCTTCCTTAAAGTATAAAAAATTTCTGTCTTATGAATATCGCAGGATCAATTCTGGAATCATCGATTTGCTTGTAGGGTGGTGAAGGCCAAGAGAACTGCGACGCTTGAACTCTGGGAGATTAACTGACGTGATAAAGTCGGCTAAAAGAGAAAACACCCACGGGGTGGTCAGGCAACGCTTAATTCATGCCATTGCCATTTCCCTCATCGGCTTATCCAAGACGAACGAGAGGGCGTGAGCAGAAGGGGATAGACGGCTTCGTCCTTACGGTTTTTCGCAGCACGTTTCTCACCAAAGAAAAGTGGCCCCGTAACGAGCGAAGTTTCTTTTGTCCGTTCGTTTCGAAGATTAGCTTTCTTCTCTTCGGCTCTCTCGTTTCTGCCTGTGTCTCGGATTCTCAGTCGTTCCCGTCGTTGTCGTCGTCCAGCCATTTGTCTCTCTTTCTCGAGATCTCTTTATTCTACGGGAAAACGAATTGACGCTCATGACCGTTTTTTCCGCAAGAACGTTAGTGCGTCTCAAAGAAGAAGAAAAGAGATTAAAAAAGTGAAAACGCTTTGAATCCCTAATGAATTTCTTGATCGGTGCACGCCCTCTTCTAAAGTTTTTGTATTCGCCCTTGCTGTAGCAGAACCTTTAATCTCAGACATTCATCAATTTGGCTCATGCTGTTGGGGTTCTTTGTCTTCATATTTAACGTTTACCGGCGATGACGTGTTCCTATTTTAGCCATGATTTAAATACAGTATTATGAGGTACTATATTCAGTGGAACCTTACTGCAGAACGATCGCGATCTAGTGGATTGACTACAGCTCCGCATGTCGTAGTTGCGTGATTGAGTCTAGCATGGATGGGGACAGAACTTGGACAGAAACGAACTCATGATAAATGATTTTACGACGAATAAATATGTATGAGAATATCCTGTTAGAATATGTATTTTTTTAACTAGTTTAACCTTTCCAATCCCGGAAGCCACTATAGTGGCGTGAGGGAGGGGGCGGGGGGGGGGGGTTAAATTTTTATAATTTAACCCAATGACGTTGACGAAAAATTTCTAGCAATGAAAATAAAATAGTCGGTCAAAAACATGCTGGAATTGTAAAAATTAAGTATTATTTCAAATGAATACTGCTTGCCTATGGTCAAAAGGACAAAATTATCTTTGGACGTCTCCGAAAAGCCCTCGTGAACATATGTGATTCGACATAAACCGTCAACATCGTAGAAAAAAAAAAAACAATTTTGCGAATCATCGTTCGGTACGAATAGATGCGATGTACACATGCCTTCATACTTACTCTCTCTCTCTCTCTCTCTTTCCCTTTCTCTCAGAGCTTGGAACCTTCGTCTGCTCCTCCCTGTCGACTACACCAGTGACATCGTTGTCGATATGACCCTCTGCTACTTCTTTCGTCTCAACAACGCTACTTTCAAACTTAGATCATGAAAAAGTGGAGAAAAGAGGGGGAAAAGAGTGCAAATAAGGCATGCAGAAGACTTTCCGACTAGAAATATATCGGCAATTCCGCGGATTGTAGGTAAACGATCGGGTACCCAAAATCCTATTTAGCTACAAGTTCGGCATGTTTTCATATGTACTACGATATGAGAACTCCGCAAATTTAAGACCTCTAGGCCTTACCATCTACGAAAAACACAATGACCCCTTTGTCCATCGAATTTTTATTTTCAAATTTTTAGCACTTCCGTTGTCGAAAGAAAATATGACCCAACGTATTTTTCGTGTACAAAATCTAATGTTTCCGAATACGAAATCCATATTATATATTATATCTTCAGCAACAGCCAAACAATCATATTTATTACCGCAAAAAGATAATTTTTTTAGAGCTATACAAGGAATTGCCCATATATACACGAAGACAGAAAACGGAGATAGAATTCAATAGAAGCTTCACGCCAATTTAAACTTAATAAAGCGCAGTCTCATATAGATGCAGACACACACGGACAGATAGAAAGGGGGTGGGGGAGGGGGCACGAGAAGACAGACTGAGAGACAGGAAGGAGAACCTCCTCTCACGTGTGGCTTCGTCAACACCATCGTAATTCTCTTTCCACTCCATTTTTGCAGGCGAGAATATCTTGCTTCGGTACTCTTGGGTTTCATTTGATTTTTTTCACTCATTTTTCCACATCGTCGGAGAAAATGAATTGAAAGCGCTGAATGCTCATTTAACGGTGAGCCATCACCACCACTTTGCTATTCAGGTATACCCTCCTTCGTATTTTTGCAATTTAGCACAAACTGCGTTCACCCCATCGCCTATCATCAACTTATTGGAGATTCTACTCCAGACCACACGTATATACGGACCCACTATTAGTTATTTTCCTTTTATCCAAATTCTCTCTCGCCATTGCACAACCATTCTCCCTAACATCATATTCTATATATCCGCATATATACGCGCTAGAGGCACCAGTCCCTCTCGAGATGCCATAACAGTCTCGTTGGAGTCCGGGCAACGAGCTAGAATTCTTAATAAAGTTCCCGAGAAACTTCCGTGGACACGAGATGGGGCGAGAACTCGGGAAAAACCGTGATCGAGGGAGTGAGAGGCGACAACGAGAAAGTCATGGAAAGAAACGCGGGGAATCAAATGGGATATAAGGGTTTTGAGTGGAAGAGGAATCGTTGAGGGGGCGTGTAGTCGGTGAGAATGGAATTCCATCGTGAACCCAACGTATAAAATTACGTACCATGGTATGCGATAAGAATGAGATTGATGACCCCATGAAAATAAAGGTCGATATGTGTTTTAAACAACTGATATGTAATGTGAAAATATCCAGAAATATATTTTAGGAATATGTGGTCATGAGTGGATAAAGCTCCCATGCCGGGTGATTATCCTCTGGTCGTACAAACGTAATAGTGCTTTTTGCTGACACGAAGACACTTCCCGAGATGTAATTTGCCGGCTACTTTGAACCTCTAATAGTGCTCCTTCGTAGGAGTTGAATACAGTAAACTAGATTTGATTTCAATGGAATATGAGATCCTACTATGGCGCTGTTGTTTTGACGCTTTGACGGTATCGCGGAAAGTGCCGACTCAATCTTTCATCGGCTTCAGCGAAACCACATAAAATTCCATCTTTTCTTACTCACTCTGACGCGGAAATGTCCAATAGCCACTTTTTTTTTGAGGTATCCGGTTTTGCCCTACCTTCCCGGTTCTTTTTTATCACTGTCAGCGGAGCCATGTTGCATAAAGCTTTGCTTAACTACCCTAGACATGGAAATGCTCATAGGCAGTGTTGGGCATAATTAATTACTTTCGGTAATTAATTACAGTCTAATTACAAATTACAATCGTAATTTATAATTAATTTTTTTTTTAAATACTAATTACAATTGTAATTAGTATTTAGACAATTTCTAATTATAAATTACAATTAATTAGTATTTAAATTTTTTTCTAATTACAAATTAGAAGTAATTAGTAATGAAAATCTTTTCTAATTACAAATTACAAATGTAATTTGTTTTCAAATTTTTTCTAATTACAAATTAAAAGTAATTAGTATTTAAATTTTTTCTAATTACAAATTACAATTGTAATTAATATTTAGATTTTTTTATAATTACAAATTAAAAGTAATTAGTATTGAAATTTTTTTCTAGTTACAAATTAAAAGTATTTAATATTTAGATTTTTTTCTAAATACAAATTGAAAGTATTTAATATTTAGATTTTCTTCTAAATACAAAATACAAGTATTTAGTATTTAGATTTTTTCCTAAATACAAATGAAAAGTATTTAGTATTTAGAATTTTTTCTAAATACAAATTGAAAGTATTTAAATTATCTTCTAAATACAAATTAAAAGTATTTAGAGTTCAGGTTTTTGACTAGTTACAAGTTACAATTGTATTTAGCATGAAATTTTACTGTAAATACAATGCCCAAATGTAATTAACAAGATTTTTTTACCTATGTATAATTCGAAAATGTAATTGATATCATTTCCCAAGCTAATTGCAACAACTTTTGATTGTATTTAAAGATTTTTATCGAGATAATTAAAAATCACAATTTTCATTCCTTAGACCATATGAGTATTTCTGACTATTTGGGTCATTGCGAGGACGATCACGCCGTAGCTGGCATCCAGGTCGGTCGCACCATAGTTCTTGCTGTCCAGGTCGATCGCGCCATAGTTTCTGGCGTCCAGGTGAACCATGCCATAGGTTTTGGCGTCCAGGTCGATCGCACCATACTTCTTGATGTCCAGGTCGATCGCACCATAGTTCTTGACGTCCAGGTCAATCACGCCATAGTTCTTGGGGTCCAGGTTTATCACGTCATAGTTCTCGGATTTCAGGTCAATAGAGCCATAGTTCTTGGCGTCCAGGTCAATCGCACCGTAGTTCTTAGCGTCAAGGTTGATCGCGCCATGGTTCATGGCATCCAGGTTGATCGCGCCATAGTTCTTGCTGTCCAGGTCAATCGCGTCATAGTTATGGTGTCCAGGTTGATCGCGTCATGTTTTTTGGCGTCCAGGTTGATCACACCATAGTTCTTGGCATCCAGGTCGATCACACCATAGTTCTTGGTGTCCAGGTTGATCGCGTCATAGTTTTTGCCGTCCAGGATGATCGCGCCATAGTTTTTGGCGTCCAGGTCGATCGTGCTATAATTCTTGGTGTCCAGGTCGATCGCACCGTAGTTATTGGTGTCCAGGTTGATCGCGTCATAGTTATAGGTATCCAGGTTGATCGTGGCATACTTTTTGGCGTCCAGGTTGATCGGACCACGGTTCTTGGCGTCCAGGTTGATCGCACCATAGTTTTTGGCATCCGGAGGATCACACCATAGTTCTTGGTGTCCAGGTTGATCGCGTCATAGTTTTTGCCGTCCAGGATGATCGCGCCATAGTTTTTGGCGTCCAGGTCGATCGTGCCAAAATTCTCAGTGTCCAGGTCGATCGCACCGTAGTTATTGATGTCCAGGTTGATCGCGTCATAGTTATTGGTATCCAGGTTGATCGTGGCATACTTTTTCGCGTCCAGGTTGATCGGACCACGGTTCTTGGTGTCCAGGTTGATCGCACCATAGTTCTTGGCATCCAGGTCGATCACACCATAGTTCTTGGTGTCCAGGTTGATCGCGTCATAGTTTTTGCCGTCCAGGATGATCGCGCCATAGTTTTTGGCGTCCAGGTCGATCGTGCCATAATTCTTGGCGTCCAGGTCGATCGCACCGTAGTTATTGGTATCCAGGTTGATCGTGGAATACTTTGTGGCGTCCAGGTTGATGGGACCACGGTTCTAGGTGTCCAGGTTAATCGCATCATTGTTTTTGCCGTCTAGGTCAATCGAACCATAGTTCTGGACGTCCAGGTCGATCGCGCCATAGTTATTCGCAGAACTATGGTGCGATCAACCCGGACGCCAAAAACTATGACGCGATCAACTTGGACAGCAAGAACTACGGTGCGATCGACCAGGACGCCAAAAAGTATAGCGCGATCAACCTGGATGCCATGAACCATGGCGCGATCAACCTGAACCCTAAGAACTATGGTGCGGTTGACCTGGACGCTGAGAACTATGGCTCGATTGACCTGAAATCCAAGAACTACGACGTGTTCAACCTGGACCCCAAGAACTATGGCGCGAACGAACTGGACAGCAAGAACTATGGTGCAATCGACCGGGACGCAAAAAAATATGACGCAATCAACCTGGACGCCAAGCAATACAGTGCGATCGACCTGAATGGCAAAAACTATGACGCGATCAACCTGGACAGCAAGAACTATGGTGCGATCGACCTGGACGCCAAGAACTATGGTGCGATCGACCTGGATGCCAAGAACTACGGTGCGATCAACCTGGACGCCAATAACTATGACGCGATCAACCTGGACACCAATAACTATGACGCGATTGACCCGGACCGCAAAAACTATGGTGCGATCGACCTGGACGCCACGAAGTATGGCGCGATCGACCTGGACGCAAAAAAATATGACGCAATCAACCTGGATGCCAAGAACTATGGTGCGATCGACCTGGACGGCAAAAACTATGACGTGATCAGTCTGGACAGCAAGAACTATGGTGCGATCGACCTGGACGCCATGAAGTATAGCGCGATCGACCTGGATGCCAAAAACTATAGCGCGATCAACCTGGATGCCATGAAACATGGCGCGATCAACTTGGACGCTAAGAACTATGGTGCGGTTGACCTGGACGCCGAGAACTATGGCTTGATTGACCTAAAATCCAAGAACTACGACGTGATCAACCTGGACCCCAATAAATATAGCGCGATCGACCTGGACGCCAGAAACTATGGCGCGGTCGACCTGGACACGGTAAACCATGGCACGTTCGACCTGGACACGGAAAACTATTGCGCTGTCGACCTGGACTCCAAGACTTATCACGTGATTAACCTGGGCGCCAAGAACTGTGGCGCGATCGACCTGGACAGCAAGAACTATGGTGCGACCGACCTGGATGCCAGCTACGGCGTGATCGTCCTCGCAATGACCCAAATAGTCAGAAATACCCATACGGTCTAAGAAATGAAACTTGTGATTTTTAATTATCTCGATAAAAATCTTTAAATACAATCAAAAGTTGTTGCAATTAGCTTGGGAAATGATATCAATTACATTTTCGAATTATACATAGGTAAAAAAATCTTGTTAATTACATTTGGGCATTGTATTTACAGTAAAATTTCATGCTAAATACAATTTTAACTTGTAACTAGTCAAAAACCTGAACTCTAAATACTTTTAATTTGTATTTAGAAGATAATTTAAATACTTTCAATTTGTATTTAGAAAAAATTCTAAATACTAAATACTTTTCATTTGTATTTAGGAAAAAAATCTAAATACTAAATACTTGTATTTTGTATTTAGAAGAAAATCTAAATACTAAATACTTTTATTTTGTATTTAGAAGAAAATCTAAATATTAAATACTTTTAATTTGTATTTAGAAAAAAATCTAAATATTAAATACTTTTAATTTGTAATTAGAAAAAAATTTCAATACTAATTACTTTTAATTTGTAATTAGAAAAAAATCTAAATACTAATTACAATTGTAATTTGTAATTAGAAAAAATCTAAATCATAGTTACTTTTAATTTGTAATTAGAAAAAATCTAAATACAAATTAGATTTTTAATTTGTAATTAGAAAAGATTCTAAATACTAATTACTTCTAATTTATAATTAGAAAAAAATTCAAATACTAATTAATTGTAATTTGTAATTAGAAAAAATCTAAATACAAATTACTATTGTAATTAGTATTTTGAAAAAATTTAAATACTAATTACAATTGTAATTTGTATTCAGAGTGTAATTAATTACAAAATTGCCCAACTCTGCTCATAGGCCATTTTTTCGGTGGTTAGTTTTGCTCCACAGGGCGGTTTTGCTCCACCCGTGTATATTTTCTGCTGTTCTGAAGTGCAAAAAATGACTCTCGTCATCCTTGTTTTATTTAGAAACTTTGTTGTACATATAATACTGATGAAATCGAACGTTAGGTGTGGCGTGCGATCGCCTAAAAATCGAGAGCACGATTATTTAATGGCGCGGTGGGGTGCTTCGGGAAGGCAGAAGAGAGGGTGAAGACAGGGGGTGCACTGACAAAATGTCCAGCTCTCGGAAAATGTTCGCCAAAACTATCGACAGAAGTTTCTGTCCCGAGAATGGGAGTGCAAGCCAAGATTTAATTAAATATCGGACGCGCTCGTGATGCTTTCGAATTCACCATCCATAGGTATACTATAGAAACATTATAAAGAGATATGGGCGACACCCTATACTAGAGTGCATACATATATCTCGTTTGGGGTTTCCGTATGGGTTGGGAGGAGAGGATACTTACTTCCTCTGAGTTGCACCAATTGAAACACCAGTATATATTTATGTATATTACAAGGAAAAAAATATTTAGTTGGATTCTTACGACGCCTGCGGTCATGGACGTTCAAGCGAATTTTTTGTTGATACAATTGAAAAATTAGTTTGATCAAGAATAATTCGCTTCCGACGACCAAAATATGTTTGAGGCCACCGAAATTTTTGTTGTACAAACTAACATTTCGTTTGAACGTCCGTGACCGCAGGCGTTGTGAATCCAACTGAATTTTTTTATTTCGTGTACAAATATCTCGCCACCGCCGCTGCCGTATATAAGAATTCCCGAGTGGGTGTGAAATAGACCATCCAAATTTGTTTGGGCTTAGGTTGGGTTGGGCAGGGTGCGAGGGCATGTGGCATCCGAACCGCGGGAAGTCCGAGTATATGTACAATGTACATACATATAAACCATATGTATATACATATTTACCTTAAGCCCCCCCCCCCTCCCCCCAAATAATAAAAAAAAAATACCCTAATTTCTTCAGATTTTTATCTAGACTCTAACCCCCCGCACCCGAGGGTGAATTCCCCGATTTGAAATACACGTGTTTCGGCCAAATTCTCAGGATATATGTTATTCTAAGAGTAATAACTTTTTAAAAAATCTGTAACTGCGAGATTTTAGTGTTCATTGGTGCTACTATATGAAAAAAATCACATTATCATACGGATCAATTTAGACAAATTGCACGCCCTTTAACTTTGAAACATGGTGGTAGTAACCCACGTTACCACCTCGATTTTCTTGAATTTTTCTAATTTATTTACTTTTTAACGTATTCAGATCCGGTTTTTTACACTTTTCAGTTACTTTAGTGATGAAAGAACATAAATATACAGTATAATTGTCATCATTGTTTATAATACAAGATTTATAAATAAACAAGCTAAAAAAAAGCGTTTTTTTCGGAAAAATTCATTCTTGAAGAATCTATCCAAGGTAATAACTTGAGATTAAGGCCGTGTTCGGAAATTGGCTGATAGTACTGTCGGTACTAGAAAATGTACGGTATACGTGACTTGCACTATAGATTTTCTAGTACTGACAGTACTGTCAGCCAATTTCCGAACCTGGCCTTAGTGAAAGGGGGTTTTTGGGGTCGCTGATTACGAATCCGCTATCAGATCTGCAAAATTCAGGATGTTGGATTCAAGATGGTGGACACCAAAATTTAAATATTGAATTTGAAAAATCTGACATCGGATTCGTAATCAGCGACCCCAAAAACCCACTCTCACTGAATTTCAAGTTATTACCTTGGATAGGTCCTTCAAGAGTGAATTTTTCCGAAAAAAACGTCATTTTTTTAGCTTGTTTATTTATAAATCTTATATTATAAATAATTATACCAATTAGACTGTATATTTATGTTCTTTCATCACTAAACTAACTGAAAAGTGCAAAAAACCGGATCTGAATCCGTTAAAAAGTAAATAAATTAGTAAAATTCAAGAAAATCGAGGTGGTAATGTGGGTGACCAACATCCCGAGCGGAAAATTTCATCCGGCTGAGATACGGCCCATATCAGGCTGCCTTATTACCTAAATCCGGCCTCGACCAGGCTACGCATCAGGCCCACATCCAAAATGTTACGCCGTTTCGGATCCGGGCAGGATCTGGCGCCTGATCCGGCCGGGATCAGGCACCCGAATCTTGTTTATATTTTAGCTACAATAAATAATATGTGTGTTATTTTCTTGTAATCACTTTTTACACATCTTACGGCGTGTTAATTAATATCGCACTTTAATTTTCTATTATTTTGAAAAAAAAAAGTCATTGACCGGGATTTGAACCCGTGATCCTCCGAAGTCAACCAATTCAGCACTTTCGATCCTTAAATAATAAATTTAAAAAAAATTAAAGATTTGGAGATTATTTTTTTTTTACGAGTGTTTCCGGCTTCATAGTCCGGACGTTTTTCAATCGAAATTAATGTTGAGCCTCCCTGAGATTTTACCTGAGACCTACCAACGACTTATCTAACGACTGACATGCTACCACTGCGCTATTGATTCTTTATTATTTTCTTGTATTTAAATGACATTAGAGTAAGAGTTCTGATGAAAAATCGCTGTCTCAAGGGGCTGGATAGAACGAAGTGACTGCGTAAATCCGATAATACACAGTAATTATTAATAAATATTGTTTAATTTTTTTAAGTAAATTTTCCAATTGACTTTTTCTGTTTAAACACTTAAATTGTGAAAATATATCTATTTTCGATTCATAAAAAATGTATTTTGAAAAAAAAAATATATTTTGAAAAACAAAAGTTATTTATTAGTATATTTTTGTGAAAAAGAGAAAAAATCATAGTAGTTGCTACTATATAGCAATAGCAGTGATAATGATTGGTAATGATGACATACATGTGCCCGGATTTTTGTTCGTCGGGATCCGACGATGCCTTACCGTCCCCTGATCCATCCCAGATCAGGACAAAATAATGCTGGCCTCATCAGACCAATAATTTTTCCAGTCAGGCATGCCTTAGTAGCACCTGATCCGTCCCTGATATGGATAATATAAGGCTAGCCTGGTAACCCGCGACATACCAAAATGGGATCTGGTCCAGATCAGGGCGTGATCTGGTTAGTCTGATCCGGCATGCCTTATCGATACCTGATGAGGGCCGGATCCTTTATCAGGCTAGCCGGACTAAATTTCTGCTCGGGATGTTTCAAAGTTAAAGGGTGTGCAATTTGTTTAGATTGATCCGTATGATAATGTGATTTTTTTTTTCATATAGTAGCACCAATGAACACTAAAATCTCGCAGTTACAGATTTAAAAAAAAAATTATTACTCTTAAAATAAATTATATCCTGAGAATTTGGCCGAAAGACGTGTATTTCAAATCGGGAAATTCACCCTCGGGTGCGAGGGGTTAGAGTCTAAATAAAAATCTAAAAAAATTAGGGTTTTTTTTTCAATTATATTTAGAGCCGATTTGGGGGGCGTTTGATTAAAAATTCGTCCGAGCCCTAAATAAGGACCACCCTAATACACACATATTTTGTATGTGTTTTCGCAATCAGAAATCGGAAAGGATCAGGATGGCGGATGGTGGATCATTGGCGAGAAAAATCATAGATTGGAAAGAGACTGAGGGAATCACCTATGTATATTTTGTCCAAGTTGTTATGAATGTGTAAAAAATTTTCAAAAATCGAAACGGTTATTGGAGCAGCTCCCTTGTTCAACCAAGCGCGTCTTAAAATTCAATCAAAATGCGTCAATTTTCAATAGATTATCCATTACCCGCATTCTCTCGTGGCTTCACAATTTTCTATGTATTTTTATTGACCTCTCTTTCGTAGTTTTACGTTATTCAAAACACTGGCTAGGCAAAGTACCTTTGAAATATCTTAGGAAAATTGTGTTTCCAACAATCAATGTACTTTTTTCATTTCTCAACTCTTTTACACAACGTTCAACTATAGTTTTCATTCGTGATACTATAATTGTGAAATGAATAACAAAAAAACGTTCCGTTCCCCATAGCTTGTTACTGCCGTACGTTTATTTTGTATTCAGTATGAATAACGTTAGGAACCTCGAGGATACTTGCTCAGGAGAACTTTTTTCTTCCCCAAACGCGTGATCTTGCGGAAAAAAATCCCTTTTGGTCACGTCCTAAATATTTATACGGTTAACAGGATTTTCCTTTTACGTATCGTTTTATACCGTGAACGTGGCGTCGTGGTTACGAAATAGGATGGCGTCAACGCGTCTATCCAATCCCATATAGAGGTAAAAAAACCTCTCATGGTATCTGGTTGAGATTTTTCTTGCTACTGTACGGAATACCTGTCATCAGCGCTAGCGGAGCGAGAGAGGAGCAAATCGCTGAAGTGTATAACGAAAGCCAAGCTTCATGATTTAAACAGCAGCCATTATTCAACTTTGTCTCTTTGGGCGAATGCCCTGTGGAGGAAAGAGTGGAAACTTTATTTATTTTTAATTCTTCTCTCTCTCTCTCTCTCTCTCTCTCTCTCTCTCTTTCTCTCTCTCTCTCTCTCTTTCTCGCCCTGCATTCACGGTTACTTCACTGTAAGTACACTAGGACCTCGATTTAACGGCCGGTGGTGGGACCGGCTCCGCATCGCACCTTGTTAAATCGAGGTTGTGTACGCCCGACCATATGCTGTATCTGCGCGTCGGCACTCTGCGCTACGGGCCTGATTGCGGAGACTGGAAGCGTCCCCCACCATCTCCCACCACGCGAAAAATGGATGGATAAATGCAATATGCTGGGGACTGTCTGTTAAATCGAAGGCAGTTAAATCGAGGTCCTAGTGTAATGCCTATTGGAATCTCGAGAAACTCGATGACGTGTTTGACGAGAAGTGACGAAGAATGAGAAGAAAAAGTTCGTGGTGCGTTGTGAAGTACCGACGAAAACCAATGTTCGTGAAAGCTGAAGTGAAAGAAGCAGATAAGAACATAAAAGAGGATACGATCGAAGGGATAGCATTCGGATGTTATTGAGAGTTCTTTTAGCGACGACCACAATGGATTCTATTTTCTCTGTATCTGTCTGTCTCTCTCTCTCTTTCTCTCTCGTTGATTACAACGACATTTCAATTAAAACTATTTAATTAAGCTATTGTGTCAATTCGCTTGCCCATGATGATTCAGAGAGTTGCCGAACTGAAATTTGCATAAATAATATAAAATGAAACGAATTAACTGAAAAAAAAAATTTTCGACCAATGGCTTTAAAACTAATAGCACAGCTCAAAAGTGCAAATACTTTATTTAAAATGGTGCTATGGATATTATTTTGATACTTTAAATTTACAAAAATATAAGTACGGTAATTAAAAAATTTGCGTTGGGCAAACGGGGACATTCGTTACAGTGATCAACAGGGACGTTCCCCATAAAATTTTATCAATAAATGACGTTCATGAACTCGGCATCCCAAGGTATTTTGCCCCATATTAATTCTAAATCCAAAGTTAAAATTTTTATGTTGTATGTTTTTGCGATGTTACTTCCGAATCTGAAGCCAAATGACGAAAATTCAAAGTGACGAATCTAGCATAACGAATCAAAACATCAAAACGGCGGCTAATTTGCATTATGGTTGATACTTTACTGCTTCTGATGGGGTCACGGATTTTAATTTGAGAAGTTGAAGTGTCAAAATTTAAAATCACGGATGGAACTTTGATTTTTATTTTTTAACTCAATATCTAGCGCCCCAAAATCCTCTGAATGAAACCAATTTTTATGCACATTCGCCGTCTCTTTATAACTTCAGGTAGTAATATTAAATCCACCATTTTTAATTTGTGAACTGTGCGTTCAGACTCGTGAATAACAAGCCCCAAAACCTCCAACTACCGAAATTTCTGTACCATATTTCTGTTAAATGATCCAACCCTGATTTGAAATCAGTGACTTAAAAAGCGTCCAATCAATGATTTTTCAAGCACATCAGTCGTAAGGAAAGACGCGCGATGCTTGAACGGGCGACCCTATCTACGATTTATATTTTCATTTTGTATTCTTCGTGCAGAATATATGATTAATGTAATTTCTCCCGCGGTTCAAAAACCTCACGATAACAGCAAAGAAATTTTTCATCAGTATTTCATAAATAAATGTGCTAATTGATTGAACGTCGCCATTTTACACGCCGTATAGCAAGAGCCAAAGCAAATGCGCTGTACTGTTTGTTTTTGTACATTAAATTTTTTATTAGCGTTTCCATGGTATTTTTACAGGTTTTTACGTCCCATTCTTTGTATTCCCATTTTCATTCCATTCCTTGAAACGCCCAGAGTGTTGTTCACAGCTAATTTTTCACTAACGCACTTTACTGTATCGCATTTGCACGAGGGCGCAAGGAAACTGCGAGAAACCTGTCCACAATGGATACGCCTATAACCGAGTTTCAGTTGTCTATTATCGGAAACTGAGAAAAACTGAAGCGGTCACCCATCCAAGTACTGACTGGAGCTACTACGCCAAATCCATGCACTGATCGTGCGACAACTGCTATCGATTTTCATTTTCATTTTTTTCCCTAATGATTTGTTTTTCCGCACTTCAAGCCCAATAATATCTACTGCTTCGATGTTTCTGAATACGATCCAAAATTCTTAGCCTGGCAACGAATATTCGTATCACCATACATGAGCAATTCAAAGTTATAGAAACCCAGTATCGTTCCACTTAATTCTACCTATAATTATAAATGAACGCTGTAATATGATTCGTCAGGCTTTTTTTTTGTAACTGTCTGATCTCTCTCATCGAAACGTTCGAAAGCTTCAAGACTTTCAATTGTATTTTGAGAGAGAATCTTCTATTCCATCCTGACGTCGGAACATTGACTTTTCTATACATATTTTCAAGAGCTCCGAGAGCTTTTACGATTATGCATGTATTGATGAAGTTATATGTATATATATATATATGCTGTTGCAGTATATAGATTTGTCTACCCGACAGGCTACCCTCACCCGATCGATAGTCTCGCAGACTGCGCGTCGGACCGCGAAAATGTGACCGCCGAATAATATCGAGAAAAATTTTTAGTTTCTTTTCTCTCGATGCACTGTGGACTCAAATGCATATGCACACATACACGTGGAGCGCGATAAAGTTGGTACCCATAGCAACGAAAGAGACAGGGGAATAAAGGAAAAACCGCTAAATTGTTCAGCGATTTGAACGTTGAAGCCAATCGGAGCGTGCTGTGAAAGTTTACTTTCAGAGTTATCTTTTCCTTTCTTCCCCATAACCTGAGAGCTATAGTGCAAAGCACACAAAGCTCGTGGCTTTTATTTTAAAGTCGCAGATGCACGCAGTAACCATCTCCGTGATTCTTAATTCTAACGACACGCAGCCTCCATCCATATCCCGAGTCGAAATTTACCTCCTCCTTTAGAACCTCCAACATCCTCTTTTCGAGGTTTTGAGAGGGTCTACAGAGGATCAAATCGCATAGAAAATGAAATCCTCTTTAGCGCCAAAACTTGCAGGAAACAGACAAATCGGCTGAAATGAGTTTGAATTTGTGGAATATTGAAAGTGTGAGCAGGACTGGATGGTGTAGAAAAAAATACAATATTCATGTAATCAATTTATTTAGGGTACTTTAGTTAACAATTACATTTATCAAGATCCATGTAGAGTTCAAAAACGAAAATTGTTATATGGGATTGTGAGACGATTTGCAAGGTGATAGTAAGTGAAAATTTTACTCACCTGTTAATTAACAATTGAGTTCAAAATGACTGCAGGCAATTAAAGTTTGAAAATTAATATCTCGAATTTTCATATTCTGAATAGAACAGAATTATGTATACAAAATCCTTAATATTTATATAATTAATTTACCTTTTTCACGTCACTTAAATATATTTCTCGAGAACCACGTATGGTTTCAGCATCAAAATTTTTATATAGACATGTAAGACTGTGAATAAGGCGATACTAAGTTGAGGCATTGGCTATAATTATTTTCCTATTTTCTATTTCAGTATTATATATTTAATATTTTTTCGCATATTGCAAATGTAATTGTACGTGTTGCTGAAATAGTATATTGTGCATCAAGGGCGTAAAGTGGGCTTTTTAGACCGAGTACTGCAACCACACGAGGTCAAAAAGCCCACTTAGCCCTTGCATGGTGCACACTATATCTTTTGTTGCACATGTACTGATTTCTGCGTTTTTTATGCTCATGTATTAGTCCAGTCAAATGGTGCCTCAAAAAGGGTCCTCTGTGCATTTTGGGTATTAGGTAGCGATTGTTTTTTTCATTTTGTAGGGGATCGACCATGAGTGTAAAACTCAGTTTCCGGGATTCTAGCAGGTGAGGAACGACCGCCATCTTGAAATTAAGGGTGTAAATATTTTTTTAAATTTATCTCCGTAACCATGACGCTGACAAAAATTTTGTAAAGAGCTTATTTGTACCTGATAAAATTGTCTACAACTTTATTTTATCTTGCGCTAAAGTTAATAATAAAAAAGTTATAAACAAAAAAAGATGATGAATGAGAAGGTAAAATACTTTGAGGCCAGATAATTAATTAATTAAAAATCTTACAATAAAAATACCTCTTACCTTTTTTATGCAGCATTTCGTAATAGACAATTTGACCGATTTAATTTTTTTATTTGGTTTGTTTTTCTTTGATTTTTTAGCGTTGTGATAGTCCAGTGTCAAATGGTAAAACTGTGCAAAGCCAATGAAAATCAAACCAAATAAAAAAATTAAATCGGTCAAATTGTATATTACGAAATTCAGCATAAAAAAGGTTAGAGATATATTTGCACTGAGCGTTATGAGTATTTGATATAATGTGTAAAATTATGATTCTGGAGGACTTCCAGGTTCAAAATGAGAGCTCGAGAGTGGGCCGGACGTTATGAGTATCGAAATGGTTGCTAAATCATGAAACCAGAGGACTTGGGAGGCCCTAAATGGGAGCTCGAGCTCGAAGAGCATAAAAGAGGCTTTAAATGGTTGCTAATTTTCGACTTTGGAGGACTTGAAGGTGCAAAAGAGGAGTTCGAGGAGCAAATGGGATATAAAGAGGATGTGTTGGATGCTAAGAGTATTAAATAAGGCGCTAAATTTCGACTCGGGATATGAAACTTGATTCTCGTGCGATGCATTTATATATACAGGATGATTCCGCACAAGATGGGACACATTTTTTCAAACGAATGTTATAGTTTTATGTGAGGGGCGGTATGATCATGCGTGACTTCTGATACTTTCAAAGAACAGTATGCTTACTATTATTCGACACAAATAACAAACGATCATTATGAATACTTTTTATTCCCAGCGAGTTGAAGAACAATTGTCATTCGCGTAGACAAGTGATATAACAGTCGATATGACTGTTTTAAAAGAATTATATTTCAGTACCAGTATACCCGAGTGTACCGAATTCAATCGTGAACGTCTCTTGGTGTATGAATCTCGATCTTGTCGTATTCTTAGACATCCAAGGATAGTTAAAATTTATTTTCAATCAAGAGGCATTATTGGGTTCGGGAACCGTTTCAGCCTATAAAATATCTTTTTATTAATTCAATGATAGTGCGATTACGAGAAAACTAATCGGAGGAATTAGTTCATCGCGGTTATCAAAGGTGAATTCAAAAAAATTCGCATTGAAAAAAATAATTCGAACGAAGTACTTGGCGAATTATGTTAAATGACTGTACGGACTACCGGTTACGAACTCGCCAAGTCCTTCGTTTGAATTATTTTTTTCAATGCGAATTTTTTTTCAATAAAAATTTTTAAAACAATAATTTTTTAGATTAAGTCCTTAAGTCCCGATTCAAGACGTTTTGGGACGTTGTGACTTACTTATAAACGCTTAATAAACAATGCAAGCAATAAAAATGCTGGATGTACTTGGCAACTATGAGTTGGATGATTTGAATTTATTTGAGAACTTTTTGTGAGGATTTATTTTACAACTATTTATGTTTGACAATTTTTTTAAAGAAATAATTGACAAATTTTTGCGTTCGACATCTTTTTGTGAGGATAGACAAAACGACTCAAGGAAATGTACTTGTCTCAACTTTATGTACACCATTTATGGTGTTTTTTGGGGGGTCATATATCCTTAACCCATTGACAGCGTTGTAATCAAAGCATTTATTTATTTTTTTTCAGCATTTAATACATTTTTCTCGCAATTTTGTACGGAAACAATGAGCAGTTCCTAAAAAGCACTCGAACTCATCGATAACCTCAATATAACTGAATTGTTTAACGAAAACTCTGTCGAAGTAAATGTAGAGCTTAGAATCTGTTGGCATTCGGGACCCCCCGATACCTTAAACTGAGTTCTCAAAAACAAAAACAAAAACTTTTTAATCGACCTAGAAGTTGTCGATTATTCGTATTAGTGACAAATATAAGCCGATCTACCAAACCAATTGGCCGTTTTTTTTGTATGAAGATTATTGTCGTAACCGACTGTTCGTCGATAGCGTTATAATATATGATCATATCGAGAGGAAAAGGATAAAACTAAAATGTGTAAAAGTAGCCCAAGTCTGCTACAGCCTTGCGTGCCTGGAAGGAGTCCGTTAGATTTTACCAATCGAATACGTGACACGGATTTATTCTCAAGTGGACAAAAAATAATGATTCAGTTTTCATAACAGGGGCCATTATAACTTTTGATGCAATTAAAACGCATCTATTATACTTGTTCCATGATTCCGTACGGAAAAAATTAGTTCCTGGAAAGCACTCGAATTGTTTTACTGCCCCCCGAAATTAGCCCTTCCGTGGGAACGAAACGTTGAGAGCGAATCGGGGAGAAATAAAAGAGGGATTGTGTCAACAAGCAAAAAAAAAGATCTATTATCATTTTCCAACAATTTTTTTTTTATTAAGAAACTGTTCTAAAGCGAAAAAAATGGTGACGAATCTCAAACAATTGACACTACTTTTGATGAATTATTCGTCTGTAAGATTTTTATCAAATACTTTCTTTTACAATCCCAACGAAATTATCGAACCTCAGAATATGACGCGTGTTTGATTGTCGAATATTTGAATCTGCAGTATAGAAAAAAAGAGTTCGTCATCATTATTGCGCGGTGCGAAACACCGAGAGTACGAATAGCGATTTCCGATGGGGGAAAAAAATGAACTTTGGCACAAAAAACCTTTTTTTTTGTTCCTTCTTCATCATAGCCACAATGTGAAAATATTTTTTTCTACCTCCAGCTCCATTGTCTCTGTGATCGTCTCTGTGTGGGAACTACCGATTCAAAGGGGTGCGGGGGTTTATTTTTAGTAAGCCCACAACGAGAGCACTGTGAGGAGTGCCACCTGTATACAGGGTATTCCACGTTATTCAGCTATCTGTTATTTATCAATATTTCAGCTTCGTGTAAATTAATACATCGCGAATCACAAAAAAAAAGCAAAAGAAAACTTTGAGTGAACTGTCGAACTGTCGAACATGTTTTTGTAGAAAATTAAACGCTCTTTCTTAAGGGATGTGCGAATAGTGTACGAAACAAATTGAATTTTACAGTAACATTTACTTTGAAATTCAAATCGCATATTCGTATTTTCAAATACTCCAAATGTATAATATATATATTTTTTATTCATTTATTTATTTATTTATGTTCATTTTTCATGTTCAATAATATCATTATTTATTTATGTTCATTTTTACGAGCGGAACCTCCTCGATAAAAATTAAATATGTTTTCACCTATGCATAGTGGATATACATTTGTAAAATATTAAAAAAAAAAAGATATATTTTATGTATACGATTTTACACATAAAAATATAGTTTCGTATAATTTACACATAAAAATCTGTTTTTACATACATTTTGCATACTTTTTTTACGGTGAGGGTGGAATGCCCGATGTATACAACGAGCCTAGGTTAGGTTGTGCAACATTTGCACGCGAAATCAAGCATGCATCACGCGCTGAGTTTTTCATGAATTTTCTCTCATCGATATCCCATAATTATTTCCAAATAATTAACGTTCAAGAGATTTTATATGCATGTATGTATGTGACGTCAACTAAATTAAGCCAGGTCGGGACAGGCAAAATTATTTCGCAACGTTTAATAACCACGATAAAATTATATTCGGATAACTTTTCCACTGTTTTATCCATCTCGAAAATATATCGAATTCCAATTTATATTGGAATAGGGTACATCTGTGATGACTAAATTTTTGATAGTACTATAAATTTGAACACGATAATCGAACTATCAAATATGATTGTATCAACGGTTTTTTTTATTTTTACAAAATATTTCGGGGCAATTCGAATAATGCTAAATAAAAACAATTACAAGAAAACTTTTCAAATAAAACCGAGCGATTTAATCCTCGTCGTTGGCGATAATGACAGGGATCCAATCCATGAATACGTAATGGCAATAATGCGAAATCAGAGAGGACTGCAAAGGAATCACGATAATGCTTCGATATATTCGATATTCCATTGGTTAGTCGCTTCCTCTTCCTCATGGTCAATGCATGGGCAATATTGTTGAGGATAATCATTAATAATGCCCCGAGATTTACCAAAGAGCTATCATAATTGCATTCCGGTTTCATCGAGATTTGGCGAGGCACTTATTAAAAAGATACATAAATGTCAGGCTCGAGTCGTCAATCCGTAGAACGTTAAAGTAAAACACTTTTTGAGACTTATGGAAAGCGAAAGCATCGATGAAAGATCATAGAAGTATGTGAAAAATAAACGTAAAAAAGCATTGAAACGGGCTAATATTTAAATATCTCGGGGCGAAGAAGATTTTCGTCTGAGGAAACAACTAATACCGTTAATGGGCCACTCCACGGATTACCGCCGTTCTTCGTCTTCTTTTTCAACCATCGCGTTTCGCTCGTTTCATCGCATAATTTAATCCACAGTCGGACCCGTTTCGATCCTTCTCTTGGTCGGAATCCTCATCGTTTCATCTGCCCTTCACTTACTTTCTCTTTTCCAGCTCTTAAGAAAATTTGTACGTTCGCCTTGCATTAAATTTAATTACTTTCGAATTTTACGAATAACGTGTACGTTTCGTATTTTCATAGTCTGTACGAATTTTTGGTACGAAACACTTTCATCGCCGACGTTTTTGTACGAGAATTTTTTTTTTTATGGTCTTGGATAGGATGAATATGAATAAAAAGTTAGGAAAAATTTCTAATAAAATCAAACAATTTAGAAAGGTTATGAACTCGTTTAACTCCAATAAATCATTACAGTCGGACCTCGGGCACTGACTGAGCTTGAGCACAGGAGCCTCGGGCACTGACCGAAAGACCTAACCTTCTTACTAACCAATGAGAATAAAGCACCAGGCACGTATCATACGTATATCAGTACCCTCCACTCCTTGAAATTATACATTTTTTTGTTCATGGGGGTTCTATATTGTAGCGCCACTGTGGATTCCGCAGTGCCCGAGTAACAGCTGACGTCAGTGCCCGGGGTCAGTCAGTGCCCGAGTAGTCAGTGCCCGAGGTTTGACTGTACATTACATTCGAATAATTTTTACTCCCGTTTTATCTTCTGACCATAATTGTATAAAATATGTTTAAAGTAATGGAGTAAACAACTTCATTCGAATTAAATAATTTATTGAAATTAAACTAGTTGATAATCCTTTCAAGTTGTTTGTTTGAAAAGGAATTTTTTCCAACCATTATTCTCTTGTAGTTTCGCCTTCTCAGACCGTTTAAAAAGTTTAAAAAAACGTACTTTATGTGAAATCGAAGTGTAAGAAGGGATGTTAGAAGCAAGAGAGATAATTCCGTCAGAGAGATGCTGCCAGAAGTTTCAATCGTGATAAATATTAATAAATAAGAGGGTCAAGAGTTACATCGATAAATGCTGAGGAAAATCGGTTTTTTTTTTAAAGATAGATATGTTCACTGAAAGTTCAATACCGAAGTCTCCTCAAGCTCAACTCCACCGTTCTCGAGATATAGACCGGGAGATAGTGGAAGGATTTGGTAAGTCATTTCTTACAGTATGGCGCTTTTAGGGGGGTTTATATATATGTAATGAGTGAAAGGAAAATGATGTTTTTACCGGTGGTGCGCGGGACGCAATTGCAGAATAATTAATTGAAATTGCTCGAAAATCCGGAGGTGTCAAACAATTTCTTTCACAAAATTCCTTCAATTTATCGGTATTTTAACCAAAAAAAATCGGGCGCTCGCTATATGCCATACTTCTCCGGTGGGTGTTTAGGCCCGCCATACTTTTTTGAAAATGTTTTTTTTATTATTTTTTTTTATTTATTTCTTACAGGCTGATTTTTTTTAAACAATTGTTTTTTTATTAATCTTGTACGAAAATCACCACGCCATTACATTCCGACGGTCCAAAATACCCGCCATACCCCCTCAAACATGTCATTTTTCAAAATTCGAAAAACTATTTCTTTCAGTATGGCAGTTAAATAGTGGTCAGTTTATGATACAGTGAGACAAAATTATATTCGCCATACTTCTAGTGCAGTACAAAAATGGTGCCATACTTGAAAAATGGTATTTTTTAACCGTTTTTAAAAGACGCCTATAGAAGACGTAAAATTATTTTTTACAGTATCACATAAATGAAATCAGATTGTTCCAATACGATTATAAGTTAAAAAAAATACGCCATACTGTGACCATGGTACGAAAGACCGTGATACACATATGCTGCGATGTAAAAAAAAAAAAAAAAAACCATTTCTTACAGTATGGCATTTTAATTTTCGGAAAGTTCATAAAAAGTATGATTCAGGAAAATTATCCCATACTTATGGTGAAGTCCAAAAGTGGTGCCATACCCGGAAAACGCACATTCACAGACACGTACACACTAATATACCCATATAAAAGTTTGGGATGCCTGACCAGCAGCTGCTGTGTACCTGCGTTAGAATTTGTACAGTTCGAAGACGTTCGAACGTAGAATATTATACGACATAACACGTTATTTAATTAAACAAGAATGTCCCTACATGCAACTTTGAAATTTAGTATTTACGTTCCTCACATGTCCAACTTAAAAAAAAAAATAGGTGCCATACTGTAAGAAATTGTTCAAATGTTGCATAAAATTTTATAGTTATTTAATTACATTGTACGTATATCACCCACTCTACAGGTATGGCATTATAACAATTATGTTTCTAATCATAAAAACAACTACTAGACCAAATTTTAAGGTGAAAGAAATAGTTTTTCGAATTTTGAAAAATGACATGTTTGAGGGGGTATGGCGGGTATTTTGGACCGTCGGAATGGTATGGCGTGGTGATTTTCGTACAAGATTAATAAAAAACAATTGATTTAAAAAAAATCAGCCTGTAAGAAATAAATTAGAAAAAAAAAAAAAAACATTTTCAAAAAAGTATGGCGGGCCTAACACCCATCGGAGAAGTATGGCATATAGCGAGCACCGGATTTTTGTTTGTTGAAATACCGATAAATTGAAGGAATTTTGTGAAAGAAATTGTTCGACACCTCCGGATTTTCGGGCAATTTCAATTAATTATTCTGTAATTGCGTCCCGCGCACCACCGGTAACAACATCATTTTCCTTTCACTTATTACGTATATGAACCCCCCTAAAAGCGCCATACTGTAAGAAATGACTTACCAAATCCTTCCACTATCTCCCGGTCTAATAAGAAATGTTAAAATTTAGCCATTTAGCACGATTTCTTTATGATACATCGAGAATCGACACATAATTTCTATGTTTATAATTGCTGTTAATATGTCTGCATGGAAAAACATATCGTTAATTGTACGATATATTTTCAAGATGTCTTCTGCCAAATTTCAGTACCATGTACACCACCGTTAATTAGCATTAAATAATAATGTGGATCGAGAACCCGATTTTTTTTTACATGCCGCGGTCCATGACATCTGCGACCACGGTAAAACAAATACCGAGCTCAACCGGCCCCGCACGTGGCCCGCGTCCATGCCCTACACTGCCCTTGCCACGCACACAAAACGCTCGCGACCCTCTTCGATCGTTACGAGTCAGTGTTGTTAACTCTGTAACTGTATTTCTGTACAAAACGGGGTCATGAAACGTAACCAACGGCTATGCGAATCATTGCCAATAGTCTGTATGACAGACGTTAGGCTTTAACGGGAGATCCGAACCCTCCATTGCTCGAAGGATATGGGATGAAAGGGTCGAATACAAAAGGTAGTATGGAAGGAAGCTAGCGATATAGGGTTGGAGTTTCAGTGACAACAGTATAGAAGGATATGTCAAGTATATTTGATCAAGGTAATTATGAAAGCCGATCATCCTTTTTCCGAGATTAGGATAATCCGTAGAAACGAGAGAGGGATCTCTTCACTTCCATGGAGTTCTATAACTTCATAAATATATCCCCATGGTCGAAATCTTCCATGTCATCATAAATTTATCCATCGTCATGAAATACGAGAGAGAGAGAGGGAGTGCTACCATCTGTGGGAAAACTGTACTATATATGAATTCCGTTGATGGTGGATTAACTAAGTATCTTTAGTTAAATGACTGAGTAATTTTTTTTCTTTCTTTTTGTCGTAAACAGTTTTTCTTTAACTCTGACGGGAAAATGAAGGGTTTTTCGCTTCTGGCACCCGAAGTTATCTGATTATCTGTTGACTCATCGGGATCTACTGCAATTCACAATGTATTTCACTTTTGGATAGGAATGTGAGTGCAAAGTTTTTTTAATTAGTGCACTAAATTTTGCATTAGACGTTGTGGAAATTAAGCACTCATTCGACTAGTGTAAAGCACAGGAACTACCTGAAGCAGTTTTTATCTGGAAATTCGCGACGAGAATTGCACGCGCCAATTATAAATAAAAAGAGACGAGCGAGAAGTTGATAAAATGCGATCGCCCAGATCGTCAGGACTCAGTAACCTCGTAACAGGAAGCATTACCTATAGTAACCGAGTATCTGCTCAGAGTCTTCACAGGATCTTCTGTTTACAGATTCAACATATCGGTCATCTTGCAACGATTTTTATCACAGTAACGTTAAATTTAATTCGACGGGTCTAGACTCTTTTCGGGACTCGGTACATTGCCATGATTTGATTTTTGTCTTTATCGAACTCCAGGAAGATACAAACACGCGATTCGTTCAACTTTTGTCAAATTTCAGTGAAATTTTATTTTGCTAAAAAATAAATCAACCACCTTTGTTCATCCCCGATTCACGTTATACTCCGTGAATTTCTCAAATAGGTAAAAACTACTACTACTGGAGGGTCCAGAAGGCTCTTTCATTAGGTTAAATTTTCATTTAGCAAAGAGAAGTACGAATGATTATACGCACTAAGAAGAATAAGAAAAGAGGCCACGTTCAGCTCGAGCTACGTGAATTACGTCAAATTCATCAGTGGTAATCGATTGCGTTGTGTTCAATTACATTGATAAGGATAACAATAATGATAATAAAATAAAAGTGTGTTTTTTATGCAAAATCCCCAACCGAAGAAGGTTCATTCTAAAAGAGTTGAAGCAATAAACTTGGCATACACCGAACTTGAAATGAACGATACATTTACTTAATATTTCGTCGAACGATTTAGAAAGGGATCCATTAACTAAAGTGGTTCCGTTCCCATATATTTCAGTAATAATTTTAACTCGATCTGTGCCCATGTAATGTTACACCTTTGTAGAGTCAGACTATTTTCAGTCGGAAGTTTTATAAAACTGTCAACTCGTTGTTTCATAGTTGAATATGCTCAAGTAGAAAGTACACAAATACTCTCGACCTTTAATCGCTGTTCGTATGAATGCGAATTAAAGCACAATCGAGTGTGTGTCATTTTATAACAGCAGATATGAAAAATAAACGAAGTTTCATGTTTGCCCCGATAATTTCATGTCCTCGCTTTCTCAACAGCTTCCTCGTTCGGCATAATTAATTTCATTGGCTGCAATCGTTCGGATGGTATTTCCGATTTATACAGATAGTGAGCGGTGGATTTACCTATCGATGTGAATAATCGGCTTAGTCACGTGGCTGTAAATAATCCTGGGTCTCTCATCTAGCGCACTCTATATATATATTAATCAGTTCTGGTTGAGTTTAGCGAAATTTTTTTCTAAGCTTTGCTCTAACGCTGCATTATCTCCATTACGAGTCGCGTAGCCAGACTTTTCTACTTGTTTTCAGTCCTTTTATTTTCCTCACGTAAAACCACATGAATAATTGCACTAAACATTGACAAAAGTTTCTACCTCAAACTCGCCATAGTCTACATAGATTTATTCAGATTATTTCCAACCTACGTTCCAATGTTCGATATATCCATCAAATCGTCGAGTTTTCCAAAATACTAATTTGAAATTAATTTTGGGCTAGTGTTACAGCCTCGAAAAAATATTTAATCAAAAAATGTTCAATCATTGTTCTTTTCTCTCAATTTTACACTCGGGTTACTACTGCGTGGATTTTTTTCTTTTCAACCGTTACGTACATCACTTATGATTAGGTATTGATTGCACATCTCAGCAAAAATCAATACGAAATAATTTGTAAATTATAATTCTTGAAAACAACTTACGGTACGAAAAATGTCTCCAATCTCATTTATGTGCATTATTTTCATATTACTAAAGTTTTGTCTCAGAAGAACGGAATTCTAGGTGGCAAGCAAAGTTCAACTCGTCAAGCTCTATAGTTGCAATAATTTATGAGATGATATTTAATTACACCTATGAAAAGTCCATAAAACTAGCAGACATTAAAAGTTGAAAAAAAATGTTGGCAGAATAAAAAAAATATGTCATGTATCTATCACCACGGGAAAAAAATTATTGAATCAGATATGACAAATACTAATAATTGCCTCTGCACAGTGATGACTGTAACTATAGTCAGCCATTAATATGTGAATTGCGGAAATGATTGATTGTTTGCGCTAATGCATGCTTTTATTATTTCCACCATTCATGTCCAATATAGTTGAATTAGTGAAACTAACATGGTACGAATTGTAACGATGTGACTACTAGTATTGTTACTATCGACACACTATTAGTGCACACTATTATCGACAAACTATCGGTACGCTATTAGTGTCAATACTAAATCTGCTTGTACACTATCAGTGGCAGAATTTATTCCAGCAGTGCACGCTGCTCTTTACTACTGAATTCGAGTAGTTACTATCAGACCAACAATGATAAAGGGAGATCCACTATTTTTCACTGGGTGGAAAAATCATTTTAGTAAATTAAATTTTGTCGCACATTATTATTCAATTCATAACGAATTATCCTCGATTGTTTAATTTATTAAGAAGCCGTATTAAAAACGAACAATTTTTGTACAAATGCCTTGACCCTTGCCATAACTTTGATCATTTTCAAGCCTACTCCGGATGTATTTCTCGGACAATCTACGGAATCTCGGGGCAGTCACCCCTTAGCTTCGTGACTTCACTGTACACTGCCCGACGGGCTCCGTGATCTTTGCCGCTATAAATACATAACTGAAGAATGCTTTGACTCATTTTCTCATAGAATTCGCCGCCGTAGTATTTATTGAAGTGTTACGATCATTTAAAGTCAAGAATTTTTTTGAATGATACAACTTGTTCGAAACATACGGCCATCGCGTCTAAAATATTTCCACCATTGATATATGGTCCATCTGAAAATTTGTCATATTATGAGATATTTAATTATTAACGATTAATCAAGTCTTTTAAACTTATTGTACTAGGTAGCAAGCGAAATATTAAGCTAAGTGGTTCTTTTCTAATGTTTAATGCCAAAAAACTTAATGCCAAAAAATGTCCATTTGAGAACAATGGATCACCGCTACCCTTAGACTTTGATAGATTTTTTCACATGATGTACTGATCGTGCAATTCGATGATGCTGTCACTCCAAGACCTCGGAATTCGTTGGCAGGAAAGATATCATCTTTTGTGGTTTCGTTTATCGAGAAACAATTTTTTTTTTCCCCCTCGAGTTATGAGAATTCTCCTGTTAGTGATCGCTGTATTCTCGTCTGGTCTCCTACTGCAAGGAATGCGACTCGATCGATTGACTGATAGAAAGCTCATTTCAAATATTTTACTGAGGAATATCTCATCTCATCTCTCTATCGTCGATTGTTATCGGATATAGCTCCCGCCTTCTCACGTTCAATTTTCACCGATATATATATGGGACATTCCACGTCAACTCAGCCACCCCGTTTTTTTTATTGTCTCGAAAAAATTATTCAGTATGGGCATTTCAAAGGACAATATATCCATGACATTTTAACAAAATTTCATCCCCCCACTATTGTTGGTTCTCGAGATAATGATTAATGAAGTCTCAATTTTGTAAAAATCATAACTTCGTAACTACTGATCGGATTCAAACGATTAAAGAAAGAAACTTTTTTATTTTTTTTGCCCTTTTCGAAAAAAAATATGTCATCATCGGATAAAAGCTCATTAGACATTTTTCGGAGTAAATTAACAAAAAACAATTTTTCCCTCTTCACTGATGCCTTGTTCCATTTTGAAAAAATCCTGCGGAGTTGTGTATTGCCTCCCTCTATCAGAAAAAAAAATACTGAGTAGAATTCCGATTGGCCCTTTCGTGGAAAAAAAAAACGAAAAATTTCCCCGAAAACTGTCTAATGAACTTTTCTCTAATGACGGCATATTTTATTTCAAAAAGGGCAAAAAAAATAAAAAAGATTCGTTTTTTAATCGTGAAAATCCGATCAGCCGTTACGAAGTTATGATTTTTACAAAATTGAGAATTTATTAATCATTATATCGAGAACCAACAATAGTGGGGGGATGAAATTTTGGTAAAATGTCATGGATATATTGTACTTTGAAATGCCTATACTGAATAATTTTTTTTGACGGGAGTGAAGAAAAAACAAAATCCATCATACTCCGAAATATCTTCTGAGAGTCCCTCAAGCTCAAAAGGGATAATATGGGTGTATGTATGTAATATGTGTATATTAGGGCGGTTCAAAAAAACACTTTTTTCGAAAATCAAATTGCTCATCTATCTGCGTTCATAAACACCAAAAAAGAACATTTCTGGCAAAACCCGGGGGCTGTGCAATCATATTTAGTACTGCCGCACATATAGGCAAATTTGCGTAAAGTGACCCTTTTTGGTCATTTTTTTTTTTTCAATACAGCCAAACGCTCATCGAGCTACTTATTGTATTTGATATAAAAATACAATCTGCAAAACCCGAAAATTCTGCGATAATATTTAGAACTGCCGCATCCAGGTTACATTTTGAAAAACCGCAAAATTATACAGTTGCTGAAAAATTTTTTTTTCGTTTTGCGATAGAAAAAAAGTCTTGTGAAGTCCGTAAGGTAGTGTACGATAAGATTTAATGGCACCGCATCGACTCCAACGTCTTTAAAAGACGGAGTTAGTTGAACATTAATATACAATCAAAAAATTATGATGCTCATAAATTTTTTTGGTGTATTTTGGCAAAAAATCAGCCATGTGAAACCCGAAGCCTGTGCGACAATTTCTACGAGTGCCGCATCGGCGACAATTTCTTCTAGTGCCGCATCAGCGACGATTTCTACTAGTGCCGCATCGATATAATGTGTACAAAATCCGAAACATGACTGATTTTTTTTGCCAAAGAATACCAAAAAAATGTATGAGCATCATAATTTTTTGATTGTATTATTAATGTCCAACTAATTCCGTCTTTTAAAGATGTTAAAATCGATGCGGCACCACTAAATCTTATCATACATCTTACGGGCTTCACAAGACTTTTTTTCTACCGCAAAACAAGAAAAAAAATTTCTGAGCAACTGTATATCTACATTTTTTAATACAGTGAATTTTGCGGTTTTTTAAAATATAACCTGGATGCGGCAGTTCTAAAAATTGTCGCAGAATTTCCGGGTTTTGCAGATTGTATTTTTATATCAAATACAATAAGTAGCTCGATGAGCGTTTGGCTGTGTTGAAAAAAAAATGACCGAAAAGGGTCACTTTACGTAAATTTGCCTATACGTGCGACAGTACTAAAAATGATCGCACAGCCCCCAGGTTTCTCCAGAAACTTTCTTTTTTGGTGTTTATGAACGCAAATAGAAGAGCAATATGATTTTCGAAAAAAAGTGTTTTTTTCGAACCGCCCTAGTGTACATATTAGACCGGTTCAAAATTAGGCTCGAATTTCATATTTTTTTGTTCTTCGAGATTTTAGCACCTTATTACGAAAAAAAAAAAAAAAATCGTCGGGAAAACTCTGGCCCGTCAACATTTTTTACCACTGCTTGCTGTAAGAGGTTGAAATTTCTAAAAATGCCCAAAATTAGGCGATTTTTAAAATGTAATGCATTGCGGAATCTTTTGGTGTATTGATTGTTGATAACGAAACTAACAGTTTTTCCAAAATTCATGACATTGCGATTTTTTAAAATCTAATACCGTTCATTTTTTTTTGTGAGAGAATATCGGTAAAATGGAATCGAATGTCTACTGACCCTGGGATTTAGCTCTACAATGTTAAAACTGAACATTTTTAGCGCAAGAGAGAGCGGAAACAAAACTTTTTTTTCTTTGCTCATTTCGAATTCTCAATGGGTTTTAAATCTTTTCCCATTGTGTCCCTCCTCGAAAAAAATGTTCATTTCTCGGAAAATGTTACCTTGCAGATGGAGGGTACAGACAACCAAGTCTAGCAGACGACTCATGAGTGTTCTTCTAGTCAGTCTAGAGATATTTTGGTATTTTTTTCCAGAATGCCCCTTTCACGTGCCTTAATATTATACCGAAATACTCAAACGTGTGAGGGGGGACATGAAAAATTAAAAAAAAAGAGGTCCAAAGTTAAACAATCTTTGTATACATGTATGCGCACTAGGGGAACCTACGGCTCGGGCATTACGCGCCCTCGCACTGGAATTTGGTTAGGTTGGGTGAGGTTAGGTACACCTCACCCAATCCAACCCAACAGTTGAATTCCCGTAAATCGCAGTGACGGTTGCAGCAGTGAAATATCTATATAATATAGAGAGATATATATTCTTTGGGAGTATATAGCGTGCAACGGAATTCTATTTCATATATTAATCGTTCCGAGACCCGCGGTCACGGTCGGCTCTATTATTGAATCATATTCCCGTTGATCGGGTGGGATTCAAGTAATTTCACTGCGCTAGGCAATTACACAATAAGTGCCATATATATATATAGTGAATCAACTCACGTGCAATATACTTGTCACTACGACGTGTATTAACGCTATGAAATAAATTAACGGGCGACAATAGGGATCAAGAAGTGACAGGCTGGTATGCGGATTTGTGAAACTAACTGATAATATATGAGAAACTATATCTCGAACCAATGTCAGGAGATCCTTATCATTGTCACGTCGCTTTTTCTTTTTCATATTATCCTCCGATAATTTCCCGAACACGTGAGTAACAGGAAAATGTACAAAATTACGATTAGAGTCGGTAACGAACGGAAAAAGAAGGTGGCGCATTGAAACTTTGACCTTTTTCATCACAATTTTCGCCAATTCAATAATTTTCCGCTATGAGAAAGTGGCTCTCTTGATAATTTCTCCCTGCATAGATAAATTTTTAGTGTGCAAAAATTGTACTGGAACAAAATGTGAGAATTTTAATTTTCATTTAACCTTTTTTTTGCTCTCTCCTTCAGCTCACATTAATATATGGTCACAATTGTATTGTGAAGGGCTGGTTTTGCGTCGAGGAAAAAATTCTTCCGATATAAAAAATAGTGAATAATTATTTACTACTGTCATAAAAATGACCTAACATTTATGACAATTACTTCACCCTTTTAAAATTTATTTTGTCATATATATATTTTTTTTATTGCTGATTCAACTTATTGCATTCGGGAGGAAAAAAAATCATTTCAATTTTACGACAAATATTGAAGAACACGTCGGGTCAATTATTTTCTAATCTTTTCGTATATGTGTGAATTACCAGAACAATTGTTCATCATAGCGAAGAAAAAATTGGTTTTTTTTTTTACTCGACCATTGTCCAGGAATTTAGTTCTGAAAAATAAGGGCGGACGAAAAGCTCGAATCAATCGAGTAAGGGTATCCAACAGGTATACAAAACCAACGAGGAATTTCGGAATTGCTCGATGCGGAAGATCGAGAGATTCGCGTGAGAGACCGATTGATCCGTAGAATTTCAATTAAACACCCGCAGGAGAATCGAGAGGAAAAATGGGTACGTGTATGTGGTAGATCGGGGCGTCGGATCCATGTGACCGCAGCATCAGGGACTACGGTGAGGTGGTGAGACGTACGGGTTAGTCATTTCATCGTGGACTACAGGATAGTGGACTATGTATACAGACTTTTTCGTACTATAGTTATAGTTCATTCTGTAAGTGTGTTTGTATATGTGTGTACTCAGCTTACAAAACCTTGGTGGTCTTTCATCGTGGTCACACTCGGAGTACGTACAGACAGACTAACATTAGCAGCAGCCTTGTCTGTTCAGACCGCACCGTCACGTCCTTCGTTCTCTCGTTTTCTGTTCGTCGACCCTTTGTTAAAATTTTTTTTCTCCTTTTCTCTCGTTTCCTTCGTCTCTTTGTCTCTTGCCTCGTTCGACAATGTATACGATTCGTCTCTTTGCTCTTTAATTCCGCGTCGTACGAATTTGACCGACAACGCAGGAATATCATTTGTATTCGCGCGTGTATGTGCGTGTGTATTCTCGAGTATTCTCGAGTATTGCTCTGCCCTGATTCAGCTGCTAGTTCAACACCTTGCCTATATGCTGCTTACCAACTACTAGTATACTTAAGGGTAATACAGGCTAAAAGGGTGAACTGGGAAATGAGAAGAGAGAGTGTGTAGCGTGGAATAATTGTTCGAATCATCCATCGCTCCTCGATACTTTATATATCTATGAATATTTCACCACCGCCGCTGCCGTGTACAAGAATTGAACGGTCAGGTTGATTTGGGTGGAATGTAGGTAGGTGCACCCAACCCAACCACACCGCGCAATTCTTGTACACAGGCAGCGGTGGAGGCCGCGAAATATTTACATCATGTATATATATATTGTGACGCAATTTTCTGGTTTAGCGTCACAGGTCGTCCCGACCAGGGTTTTTTTTGGGTAATATTGCGGCAAATTCAGTTAATTTCGTTGTGTAAAAATTAGTCTGTTCTCGAAATCAGTATTGGCGACCGGTTCGCCTCAATTGCTTTATTTTTCGCGTTATCGTACGTTTTCCTATTGAGTTTTGCTTTTGTCGGGTCCTTGCGTGTTCGAGATGCCGAGTTGCCGTAGATCAGGGCCGAATTTACTGAGCCACCCGGTACACTCGGTCTTTCATGGATAGTAATCTTAGTGAGTATAAAGGTTCGAGTGGGAGTCTCGACGCTTCGTTACAGGGTATAGAGAAGAGAAGGGCGTTTTGCGGGTTGAGTTACATTTTGAGTTACGTTCACGTTTGGAAGGCCGTTGGCGAAGGGACCGGTGATCACCCCGGCGCCACGGATTGCCTGATCACACCGTTATCGTAGTTTTAGTTTTAGTTAGTCCCAGATCTTCCTATACCAGAAGAATACCACTAGAAGGACGATCATCGCAACAGGAGGACCCACATGCCGTCGGAGAAATTCGGCGTATTTCAATTAGTAATTAAGGAAATATTATTTAATGTTAATTTTGCGTTATCATTTGAATTTTCCCGGCATTGTCCGGTTTTCGATAAGGCGTTCGCGTCCCGTGTGACGTCCGGAGAAGAGAGGATTTCGAGCTTTCGTTGCGCGTGCGCTTATGGGTCTCTCTCTCTCCCCATTAGCTTTTCGGGCAGATTACCTGCTCGAATCGCTCTGCTCTTGCGCTCCAGCTCTCGATCCGAGTGGTTCTCCGCTTGGAGCCTACATTATGTTATCGAATATACTTTGGTTCCCGTTCTCGTCTACGCTTTAGCTACCGTCTTCGAAAATGAGATTTCTTTTATAATTCAGTCCCTTTCATTATCGTGTTTGCATTTTCGTTATCGGATAGACTCTTTGCGTTATTATTTGATTTATTGTATTCCCGAGTCTACTTATTTTTCGTTTTGTATTTCTTCGAATTTTGCGGGTCTACTCTCGGAAAATGCTGTGGAATAATTTGCGTGCTATCGAAAGAATTTGAATAAATTAGCCTGAACCAAGGTCCCATACATTATAATTTTTTTGCGTTGAGTTTCATTATTTCTGTTTGAGTTTCGAAGGCACTTGAAAGTTAGCCAGCCGTCCACGCCCTCTCACCACAACCTACACACTGAGCGAATCGGGTATACCGTCACCGATCTCGCCATCCGACACGCCAGCGTCCCTTTTTGTTTCGTTTCGTTTCCGTTAACGTTAGTTCAGATTACGTTTAGCGGGTTTGGTAATTCCCGCCGTTGAATAAAAAGATTACCTGGCGCTCAACGGCTCTCCCGGCGTCAAGGATGGTGAGATGGGCCGAAGGTAACGCGACCCATGTACGAATGCCGGAGCATTGCCGGATCTACCCATATGGCACAAAATTGGCACAAACCCGACTGCCAAATTTCGTTTGGTAGTACTGGCTCAGTACAGATAAATGCTTTGCCCAGTACTGGGCAAATGCTGATGACTAGTACTGACGAGTAAACATATATGGGACTCAGCCGACAGTTGATTCAGTACAGGAGATACACTGGGTCAATATTGTGGTTTGTACTGGCTGCAAATTATTTCGTGAGACACCCGACAGTTGCCTCAGTATTGGTTATATGCTGGGCTGACTTTTGTTGTGAGACTCGAGTGCAAATAAGTTTTGCATAAGCCCAATAGTTGGCTCAGTACCGGGCCTACAATGGGACGATATTTGTATTTCGTATGTCGATCGCACGATGCCAATGCACTACTGTGATTCGTCGTGATACTGGGTGCGTGTTGGGCCGACATACAGTATATCATTGGGGTACCGACTATCTTGGTATACACCCGAGAATCGACCCAGTACTGGAGACAGACTTAGCCGAGTTATGATTTATGCTGGCTGCGACTTATTTCGTGCGACACCCGACAGTTGTCTCAGTATTGGTTATATGCTGGGCTGACTTTTGTTGTAAGACTCGAGTGCAAATAAGTTCTGCATAAGCCCAATAGTTGGCTCAGTACTGGGCATACAATGGGACGATATTTGTATTTCGTATGTCGATCGCACGATGCCAATGCACTACTGTGATTCGTCGTAATACCGGGTGCGTGTTGGGCCGACATACAGTATATCATTGGGGTACCGACTATCTTGGTATACACCCGAGAATCAACCCAGTACTGGAGACAGACTTAGCCGAGTTATGATTTATGCTGGCTGCGAATTATTTCGTGAGACACCCGACAGTTGCCTCAGTATTGGTTATATGCTGGGCTGACTTTTGTTGTAAGACTCGAATTCAAATTAGTACTGCATAAACCGAATAGTTGGCTCAGTACCGGGCATACAATGGGACGATATTTGTATTTCGTATGTTTATCGCACGATGCCAATGCACTACTGTGAGTCTTCGTAATACCGGGTGCGTGTTGGGCCGACATGGAGTTTATCATTGGCGTACCGACTATCTTGGTATACACCCGAGAATCGACCCAGTACTGGAGACAGACTTAGCCGAAGTTCTGATTTATGCTGGCTGCGAATTATTTCGTGAGACACCCGACAGTTGTCTCAGTATTGGCTATGTGCTGGGCTGACTTTTGTTGTAAGACTCGAATTCAAATTAGTACTGCATAAACCGAATAGTTGGCTCAGTACCGGGCCTACAATGGGACGATATTTGTATTTCGTATGTTTATCGCACGATGCCAATGCACTACTGTGAGTCTTCGTAATACCGGGTGCGTGTTGGGCCGACATGGAGTTTATCATCGGCGTACCGACTATCTTGGTATACACCTTGGTCACAATACTTGGTCTCAGTATTGGCTATGTGCTGGGCTGACTTTTGTTGTAAGACTCGAATTCAAATTAGTACTGCATAAGTCCAGAAGTTGGCTCAGTACCTGGCATACAGTGGAATATTTGTTTTTCGTATGTCGATTGGGCGTTGCCATTGCACTACTGTAAGTCGTCTTAATATCGGGCGTGTGCTGAGCCAACATTTATTGTATCATTGTTCATTCGAGCTTTCCCTCATGTATGCCACAGACAAACTTAGTTGATCTGCCTTTTATATCTTTTCTATATTTTTATGTTTTCTTGACTATATTGATTGTAAGCCATAGTCTAGGCCATATACTTATTAAAATTACCTAGGATCGGAAATATTCCTACAGATTTTCGATCCGTTTTTATTAAAAAATAGATAATACTTTAAGTACTCAGAGTCGCTCGAACTGAGCACCTCAGCGCGTTAGTGCATTGGTCGACCGATAAATTGAAAAAAGTTGGATCCACCAGGTGAAGAGGATGGAAAGGTAAAAAGAATAAAAATAAAATATTAAAAATCTCATGTGGTAAAAGGAAGATGTAATTGTGTCAACGCCAAATGATGCTCGTGTTTGTTATCATCCTTATCCCAGTCTTGACAGAAACAGACAGATATAGGCCTGTGCCGGAACTGGCCTTGCATTGACCCCAAAAACCGTCGAGTATACAGTTTCGGGAAAATTGATACGATTTTTCGATGTGACGTCCGCCATATTGGATCCGCCATTTTTTATTTTGAAAATCTGATACCAGATTCGTAATCAGCGACTCCAAAAACTCCCATGTACAGAGTTTCTGGAAAATTGGTACTATTTTTAGATTTTACGTCCACCATATTGGATCCGCCATTTTGAATTTTGAAAATCTGATGTCAGATTCGTAATCAGCGACCCCAAAAATCCCCAAGTACAGAGTTTTTGGAAAATTGGTACCACTGTTCGATTTTATGTCCGCCATATTGGATCCGCCATTTTGAATTTTGAAAATCTGATGCCAGATTCGTAGTCAGCGACCTCAAAAACATTCGGGTACCAAATTTCATTTAAATCGATGCAAGTGAAACATTCGTTGCCTTTCCATCAGAACTCGTACACTAATGTCATTTAAATACACGAAAATAATAAGGAAATAATAGCGTAGTGGTAGCGTGTCAGTCGTTAGGTAGCTCGTTAGGTAGGTCTCAGTTAAAATCTCAGGTAGGCCCAAAATTAATTTCGACGGGAAAACGTCCGGACTACCAAGCCGGAGACACTCGTAAAAAAAAATAATTTCTAAATTTTTAATTTTTTTTTAAAATGATTATTTAAGGAACAAAAGTGCCAAATTCGTCGATTCGAGGATAACGGGTTCAAATCCCGGTCAAGTACTTTTTTTTTTTTTTTTTTTTTTTAATTTACAGGGTTTTCAAAAATAATGGAATAACAGTTTTAAATTCGTTCATCGACCATTCCTAATTGCTAATTTATGAATAATAAATTAAATGTACAAAAATGATCCAATATTGATTTTGACTTGGGCTGGTACTGGCTCTTGACAGTTTGCCAGTATCAGTAGCTCTGGCGTCAGTACTGAGCCAAAACTGAGCCGAGTTTCCAATCTATACATGGGCATGTACCGAAAAAGTATTAATTTAGAGTTTGTCACAGAACTGGCAATAATATTTGGCCCAAAACGGGGCACACGTTCTGAGCCAATACCCGCAAACAGTGTCGAGCCGATTCACGGAACCATAAGTTGGACCGGTGTTAACAACCCAAAATTGTGTCAATACAGATTTTGACTTGGGCTGGTGCTGGCTCTTGACAGTTTGCCAGTATTGGCAGCTCTGGTGTCAGTACTGAGCCAAGACTAAGCCAAGTTTTCAGTCTATATTTGGGCATGTACCGGCAAAGTATTGATTTAGAGTTCGTCACAAGACTGGCAATAATATCTGGCCCAAAACGGGGCACACGTTCTGAGCCAATACCCGCAAACAGTGTCGAGCCGATTCACGGCACCAGAAGTTGGACAGGTGTTAACAACCCAAAATTGTGCCAATATAGATTTTGACTTGGGGAAGGCTTGGCCCTTGGTAGCCTGCCAGTATTGGCAGCTCCGGCGTCAGTACAGCGCCAACGCCAAGCCAGTTGGCAATACGTACATGGGGAATTGCGAAATTCCCGTTACAATATATATATATATATATATATATATATATATATATATATTTAAGCGATGATTCCGAAACTGTGCTCCTACCGCACTTTTGTTACTCTCGTATTGTATCACTGTTGGTGGTGTCTTTCTACTTTTTGTCAATGGCAAAGTTTCGCAAAGGCCTCATGCAGAGCCATAGTACAAAATAGACGATCAACCCTTTGTCTCACTGATGTTGGTATACGCATCAGGACTGGCGGATCTGTCCATAAAATAGACACGAATTTGCTTCGTCGCTCCATCACTGGCCAATCCTTCGATCGATCACCGTTGCTCTCGAACGTCTCGTTTCAATTCAATGTAATTGAATGTAGGAACGGCGAAGAAATTTATTTCGTCGGCAAACGAGACGTCGAAGAATTTTACTTTTTTTTTTTAATGCAACACAAAGCGCTCGGTACATTGTTTTTCAACTTTCGTTGCTCTAACGATTGGCCGGTATTCCGATCCATCTATGAGCAATACGTTATGGAGAAATATGGATGAAGACAGAAATAAATAATTGTTATTATTATGATGAAAACATTTTTATGGTAAATAATGTATCCATAAAGCCACATTTAGAAGAATCCCGATTGAACGATTCCAGGATGCAAGAAAATTGCTAATTATATTTCTATACGAATTTATAGATAACGGGCATCATAACTTAGATAGTTTAAGTCTGCACAATTCAGTATAAGTGTTGTTTTATATCGATTACTTGGTGTCGAGATGCTACAGCCTATCTTAAAATATGTTTGTAAATGCGAGTAGGCACGTAAAGCGCGCATTGTAAAGGGCTTGGGCGGACATTCCGCGCTGCGGAGCACGTAATTATCATAAAAGTTGGTAGATGAACGTAAAACCATCCCCTAGGGATATAAGCCGTCGTAAAACTCTATCGGGATATGTGCATGCTACCGGCTGTATGTGTATATATACATATAGCTTAATGTAGGGTGTAGCGAGTTGATTTCTTCACGTGTCCCGTATACTTCCATCACGCTATCTATCTGTTTGGCTCTATCTCCTCCATCCCATTTTATTTTTCGTTGCCCGAAACCCGGAAATGATTGCTGTTGTACATTCGAATATCTGAGAGGGATCTCGAATTATTTTCATTTGGTGCGCCAAAAAAGTTTTATGCCGATAAACCAGAGGGAGATCAATATTTCTTTAGGCATGTCCAGAGGGGGGGGAGGGGGGGGGCATGATTAAAAAAATTTCAAACGGACGAACGAGAGAGCTGAAATTCAGAGTTAACGCTAGATCAAGTTCATTCATATTTTAACATCTCATTTAACTTCTTCAAGTCGAAAAAGTCGAAAGCTACAACCAACTAGCCGTAATTTTTGCTCTTTTTAGAAAACGGCGTTTCTAAGAATGTGAAGACAGGGAAGAGCCCAGGATAAACAACCCCCTTACGAATTATCGGGATTTCTGATGTTGTGCATACGCAGGTATACATATACAGGGTGGGGCATATAAGTGACCAGGGCGATTTTCTCGAAAACGAAGCAAAATCTCAAAAAAAGTTTCAGACGAAAGCTGTCGGGTTTTGAAGGGGACAGAACATAGCGCGTTCGAATTTTTATTAAGTGGATGCGCCAAGGAGATATGAAGGTCAGCTTTGGTTTTTTAAATGGGATGGTGTATTTTTTATTTTGAAAATTATAAAAGTACAAGTACACCAGTGTCCTAAAATTGACAATCAATAGGATATTTCAAAAATAAGAAAAAGATGTCCGTTCTTCACTTTACGCGGGATAAATTTACAATTTTGTTAAAGCAAATGTTCGAAATGATGGCCATTAACTTCAATACACTTCCGAAAGTGTTCGATAAAAGAATATTCAACTTCCATCAAAGTGTCTTCAGTGATACCCACACAGGCATCAATAATCCGTTGGCGCATATTCTCACAAAGTAGAAAAAGTTGAAATAGAACCAAGAGTTATCAGTCAAAGACAAAACACAAAGTTGTAGACCCGCAAATTTACCCGCACGTTCTCCGGATCTCACTTCTCCAGACTATCATTTCGAACATTTGCTTTGACAAAATTGTAAATTAATCCCGCGTAAAGTAGAGAACGGACATCTTTTTCTTATTTTTGAAATATCCTATTGAGTGTCAATTTTAGGACACTGGTGACGCATACTTTTATACTCGAAATTGAATACTCTTTTCATTTTCAAAATAAAAAATACGCCATCCTATTTAAAAAATCAAAGCTGACCTTCGTATCTCCTTGGCGGGTCCACTCAATAAAAATTCGAACGCGCTATGTTCTGTCTCCTTCAAAACCCTGCAGCTCTCGTCTGAAACTTTTTTTGAGATTTTGCTTCGTTTTCGAGACAATCGCCCTGGTCACTTTAAATGCCCCACCCTGTATAAGATATATCGTATATACTGATGGATATGCTGTAATATAGGTATGTATCAAGCCGTAATGGAAGACTTCGTAAAAGAGGGGTTGCACCGAAATGGCACCCAGCTATTTCGATCCGGTAGCTATTTTCCGCGATGTTATCTCTTCGTGTCTCTTCCTTCTCGTCGCACAGACTCGGCCATATACATAACTTTCGATGACATCGAGCGAGCTCAACGAACATCAGTTCTCGCAACGAACGAAACGGGTGATCGAAATTATTTCGGGTCACCTTCACACACAGCATATATTCTATGGGAGCAATATCATGTGGATTAACCTCGATTTCAGCACACGAATGCTATCCTCTTTCTCCTGGACGAATTCTTTTCTTTCCGCAACGTTTGGATGTTTTACATTTTTGACAATTTTCGTCTTAAATTACGCGATAATGTTGTAATCTTCGATTACGTATTTTATATGGTGTATAAGGGGGGCTGGGAGAAAAACGAACAATGGATACTCACGCAGCCATGATTATCACGAAGAATCCTGAGTGGTAGCGGCTACTTTGAACCTCTAGTAGTGCTACTCCATAGAGGTTGAAGATAATAAAGTAGATTTTATTCTGACGCAATATGAGACCGAAGCTCATAGCAAAGGAGACTGTCAACTGATCTGATAGAATGTTAAATAACCAAGATTTTTTTATTATGAATTGAAAATTTCATTCTCAAACCCAGATAACAATTTCCATATCACGAAATTATATAAGAGAAAATTACACACTTATTGTGAAGTTTTTGGTGCATAAAATATAACTCTTTTAAAATGTAAAATTATTTTACAATTTCTCACCTAAAATAAATTAATGCATCAAAGTGTATCCTTTTTATATATATTGAGAGCCTCGTAATATATATAATCTTAATTTCGTAATAATGATAAATAAATCGTTATAACTCAAATAGATGCACGAAGGTTCATAAAAGATTCACAAGTTTAGTTGGAAATAAAATCTACTGTGATAGGTCAAAAATATTGTATAACTCACAATGTATAATACACGGATATGAGAAAACTCGTAAGATGCAGGGTATAATTATTTCAAAATTTTCGTTATGGAAAATATCAGATTTTATAATATAAAAATATTGCATCTTTAACCATGTACAATAATTATGTATCGAAAATTATCCATTTATTCCAAACTCTACACTATAAAAAAGATACGAACAGACAGTTCGGATAAATGTGTCATAAATGAGTATTGCACATACCCCGATAGAAAAGTATATAAAAAATAGCTAATTTTAACGGATAATAAAGTATAAAAATTCAATTTCGATTATATTCGTAAGGAAAAGTGGTAACAAGCTGCTAAAATTTGTACATTCTTTGTTATATAATTTTAAATCCTATAAAAAACGTATTTTTATGCGAAATATGAATCGAAGCGCAAATTCTGAGCCTGAGCTGGTGATCAGTTGAAGCTCGTACGTGGTGCTGCTCACATGACGACGTGTTTTTATAAAAATGAATAGAAATAAAAAATTACGTTCTGCAATCACAAAGGCTGGTAAATCCAGAAGTTTTAAAAGCCGAAAAATGCAAAAGTGGAAACAGGATTTAAAAAAGACCTTAGTGGCACGGCAAGAGGCTTGCGCCAAGTACACTCTGCTATTTATGGGGCATTCCACCAAATCGACCTGGGTCTATTTTTTACTATTCTTCTATCTCCAAATTGGAATGAAAATTTTTTCCAGATTTTTAAGAATAATTTTAAGCATGTCACGAATAAAAAATAAAAAAAACTTTAAAACCTCAATGGCCGTGATCGAAAAATTTGAAAAAATTTGAAAAAATTCTGGGTCCAAAATAAAAATTTTTGAACCAAATTCATACTGTCTGGACTTTTGCTTCGTCCCGTTTTTTAAATGTGAAACACCCTAATACACATATATTCTGTATCTCTTTTAATAAATTATTTGAGCAATTAAAAGCTGTATTTTATTCCCATCAAAACTGCGGAATGAAAGCGAAATAAGCATTTTTTTTATCATATATAAGAAATTATGCAAAAAATAGAACCACAAATATCAGCATTTTATTTTAATCTAGAATCACTAATAAACATATACTGAAAATTACGATTTTTCTGGGGTAAAAAGTTACTAATAAATGACTAATAAGAGTTACTATTTTTTTCGGGAAAAAGTTACTGATAAATGACTGATAAACGTTACTACTTTTCTGCGGTAAGAAATCACGAAAAAAAAGAGAAAATACTACAACCATTTTATTTCAAATAGAAAATGTTAAAAAATCAGTAATAAGCGAACGTACTTTTCCCTCTATCACAAAGTTCGAATAAATCAGTGTTTTATTCAAACTATCGATGGTAATAGAAAGGACTACTTTATTATGGAAAAGATGTTGCAGAATTACAAGATTCTTATATAATAATGTCATAAGGAAAATTACCAATGTTATAATTTTCGATTTATAATTATTACCAATAAATTATGAATTCTGTTATCTGGGTAAACATCTCACGTCTCACATTTTTTTTATAGATTCGATGGAAAGATTACGATTTCTTAACCAAAATGTTTATTAAAAGGGGCACCTCTCTCTTATTAAATTAGGTCAATTTGTAATTACTGTAATCTTGGAAAAAAATCGTTTAGGTACGAATTATTTCAAATTCAAAAAGTTCCCCAAAATGTGCAAAAGTACAAGTTCTATTTCAAAAACTCAGATAGAGGGCTTACGATTGGATCTAACAATTCCGTCAACATGTGTTCAGTGCAACAACGAATACATGCACCAATATACGTATAATACCAGTGCACGGAATTTCCAAAAATATATGCGCAGTAATATGTATACGTATTCGACGCATGTACTGCGATGGCTTGCCAAAATCGTTGATTACGTTGCAACGGAATTGCCTCCTGTAGTGGAGAACACATTCATGAATGTGTATATGACAAGACCGCAGGTGCTGGTATACATAATACATGGATGGAATATCGTAAAGTCTACGTCAATATACCAGGGTCAATATTATTACACAATAATAGTAGCTCTGCAACTGATCAGGTCTTTCCCATCCCCCGCTTCATCATCATCGTTGTGCAACGATTGATATGCCACCATCGCAATTGCGCATGGCAACCACTTCGTTAGATGAGTCTCTCTAATGACACGTGTTCACCAGGCTACGAAATCGCTTCACGTGTAATGGATGTGATTTCCAGTTCAATTCAGTTATTGCGAAGCTGCCTCATAGAATGATTTTCGTCGTTTGATTACTGCGAAGTTGGTGGAACGCATAAGAATTATTCGACACGAAAACCATCAATAATTGTTATTGTTTTGTTTTTTAACACGATTTTAGTCACTGTGAATTGGAAGGAAACGATTAAGAAAGTGTATAGCATACTCTGCCGAGGGCATTGGAGGTCGCTGATTGCACAGTTATTGAAGAGAGAGAGAGAGAGAGAGAGAGAGAGAGAGAGAGAGAGATGAGTAAGAGAAGTCACGAATACTTTATGTTAGGATTATGAATCGGCGATTAGCCATGAAGCTAATCGCTGATACTTCGGATTTATATGGTTCTGTATAGTGGGTTATCCGAAAATTTACTGCGCATATATTTCAAGTTATACCGGATCTCTCAACAGTCTGGATCACGAGGCGAAAGGTTCAATGGTCCAGCTATAACGGACCACTACAACCGCCAGAAGTAATGTCGATCTGCACACTCTCCCTGCCCACATTCTCGTATAAACTTAAATACAAGCTCCAGACGTTCGCTCTATATACGATTGGAATAAAATATGTGGAGTCCAATAAAAACAAAATATATATACCTGCGAAATATATGTAAAAATATATTTGTGTAGATCTACTTGTGTAGATTCCGGCAAAAAAATGTATGCATGAAATGTATACTCTTTATATTTTATTCACACTAAATATTTAAATACAGAAAAAACGATGTATATGAGCAAAGATAACCAAGATATCTTTGCACACATTTTCACTCGTGTGGGTTAATGGAAGATATCGAATAAAACTCTGCTCAACTTGCTCAGCTACTAATCAGCAATATTTTCCAATCTATATGTAGAATAATTTTTATTTCGCTTTTTTTTCATTGTTCGCCCCCTTCTCTAGCGGTTGCACTTATTATGGGATCGGTTCTGGTGCTGCAACCGTAACTACTTGATAATCTTCGCATTTGTCTCCGATCAATCACCCCCCCCCCCCCCTCCTCGATTGCAGCCGCAATCGGCTGTCACTACTGTATCGCATCGGCCAAAGGTCACAAGGAAACTGCGGAAAACCTCTGCCGATTCAAGTGGTCGAATTTTCCTGATTCTTTGGTGTTTGTCCGATAGAATTAGCATCAAGGACGGCCACGAAAGCTTCAGGAAAAGTGGAAATCCATTCATTGATCGATAAGCCTACCACAGCACGTGGTTAAGCGGTCACCCATCCAAGTGAAGAACGGAACTGCTGTTTAACGTATGCATATAAATTAGATTATATTTATGGAGAATCACGTTTCCCGAAACGTTTCCCCTCAGCTGGAAGAAATTTGTTTTTTCCTCTAAAAATATACGAATTCTTCTTAGCTGACTCGAATTACCCGCTTTTCGTATTTTTACCATAAAATATATATGGAAGGAAAGTTTCATCCAGTTCGCCCCAGCTCAACCAGCCTCGACTAGCTATAAATCACGAGTCATGGTAATTCATGGAAATTGTGGAATTGGAAAAGGCGGTAGGGGTTGGTTATCGGCGAGAAATATCCCCATGAATTTCCGGTTGGTAACAGCGAGAAGTGGTGGATGGCTATTGGTATAGATAGTGTTTTAAACATAAAGTTTTAAACCGACAGCGATAGGTGCGCTGACGGCGTGCCATAGTGTTTTCAATGTCGAGCAGTATTTTGGTTGTGTTTTAGAAGTGGCTACGGGACAGCAGTCCATATAAAATCCTTGACGAGCCAAAAAAATCCTCGAGGAACATTGCTTTATTGTTATTGTATCGGGTTGCATCAGCAGAGACGTTTGCGTGAAAAAGAATGCATCTTCAATTTTACATTACCTCCTGGTGGGCCTTTTTTCATTGCATTTTTTTCATAATATTCCATTGCAGTGATAAATTTAACTTTTGAAAAGGGCCTGGATCGAAACAGAAGGGCAAGGATAACGTATGTTTTCATATTCGTCGAGGATTTATTCCGCTCGCCAACGAATCGCTAAGCAGTTCCATAGCCTTCGCTGTCTATTCGTTGCTTCATCAACGATTGTTTTCTACAAATAATTTAACTTTATCAATGCTGATGGCTTTTGATAGGTTTTTTCGGAATTTCTCTGTGGCTATTACTTACAGTCATTATTAGTGGGCACACTGCTGTTTTATTAAAATGATAGTTCTATGAGAGAAAATACGCTTAATTAAAGTGTGTGTGTGTGTGTGTGTGTGTGTGTGAGAGAGATTTTCTTACATATTTTATTCACTATGCACACCCCTACTGCAGACACTAAAAAAAACTTGTTATAAGGATACTTTGCTCGCTCGTGAACTCCATTGTAGGGTGAAAACGTGTGCAAACAAAAAGTGTTTCTAAGCTGAATGTCCCAAAGGTTATTTTATATGGAGCTCAGTGTATACACACTGTGCAAGCTGAAAAAAATTGCAATATAAGTACGCGTATAGTGTCTATAAGGTTCTTTTACCCAAAATGAATAATCTAGGAATTGGGTGCTCTGGCATGGAAATTTGTTTGACCTATTCACGATATAATTGCTACGATACTTTCGAATCAATAGGAATGAGTATGCTCAAATATATTACATGGATAAAGATTAATTACTTGACTCGTCAAAATAATCAACTTACCGAGTACATTCTATAGAATGTAGTCGGATGTATCGAATGTAGCAGTGTTAGAAGAAAACTATAGTTTTTGTTTCCTTTTCTGCTGATACAGTTTTTTTAAATTTCAATTGATATGTGCAAAACTAAGAAGAAATAAAAAGTTATTGTAATTGATTAATGAGTACATGAATAATGTCTGCTGACTCAATATCGAATACAGACATTCTTCCGCAACGACCAGAGGACAATTTAATCCCGCGTAAATACCTTTTTAACATGACCCCGTGGAATAATTGGAAGGCTTATTGCAAAAGCCGTTGCGTCTTTGGCTAATTAATTTGTCGGTAGAATTATCTTTGCGCGATAGAATCTATACGTCCGAGGCCGGAGAATTTATAAAAAGTACGGGTATATTTATTGCTCATTATTCCCAGTTATTAGAGAGTGAAATAATCACAAATTCATGTAGTTGAATATTAAAATAGTAAATATAAACAGTAAAATGATTTCCGTTATAAGTTTTGTAAAATCCAGTGAGAAGCGCGATAATTATGTAAAAAATCAGCGTATATCTGGAAAACGATGAAAAAACAAGGTTATATATTGACTATTGACTGACCTTTGACGGCGTTAAGTTTGTTGCCAACCATCTGCTTCGCCACAAAAGCCGCCATTTTTATGCTGTTTGTCTTGCGCCGCTACGGTTTTTTATCGCTCTTGTACTGATTATTCAACTCGTTGGCTCACAAGTCTGAAAAAACACGAAAATTTTCCAGTATTACTAAACCGAAGCGAGGAAATGCGAAAGAGACAAGAATTACTGGGACTTTTAGAAATAAATACAGAGAGCAAAAATCGAGGAGCTTTTTTATGGAGGATGAAACAGCAGAAGGTAGATAGCGAGACGAAGAATCTCATGCCTTTGATAGTCCGCAGAAATCCCATTTCTTGGTGAACAAAGTCCCAATGGGTTTCAAGTCTCGGTGATAGGGGAGATAGCTGAAACCCCAGAGATAATTAAAAAATATATATATTAATACCCCTTTCCCTCGATCTCCCGCTCCTATTCATTCGTTCCTTCCACCGTTTTCTGCCTCATCAATACTTTTGCGTCGAAGCATCTTCGTTCTATTATCGACTTTATGATTTCGAGTATTATAGTATCACATCGTTATCGCAAAATAACATTTGTGGGCAATTAACTCATTGATTAGAAAATGGGAGGACGATCTTTTTCTTCAAAAATTTCATATACACTACGAGAATTCTATTTGATTGACCTCGACATCTTTGTCTTTCGGATAACCAGCAGCTATTAAGAATCCACAAACAAATTAATGAACGGGTATGTACGCAAAAATAAACCTAGTCTATAGTTTCACTGTTAAACTTTACGAGATTTTCATTGTCCCATTCGATAAGAAATCTGCTGATCACAAATTGAACGTGCCCCTGTGTGCGTCCCCAATGGTGACCAAAGACTACAATCTTGGCTCATCCCTGGGACAAAGTTACTTGCCAAGCATCGTTAATATACCACTGGCCCAAGCTAATCCTAGTATCGCCCCAATGGTACTTGACAACAATTGGGTCTAACACTCAGGCCAAGGATTGAACCAAGCTTGCGCCAGCGGTACTCAACAATAATCATTGCATGCCCGATCACTACGTTAGGGCCATTGTTTGGTAAGCATACAGCCCAATCGTTCATGCCAACGCGTGGATTTGACGCTTGGCCCAAAGCTTGTCCTAGTTCTGGCTCCGACGTAATACGCCAACGATTGGACAAGGCATTACGACCGCAGCGTGCCCAATCTTTGGCCCAATCGTTCATGCCAATGCATGGACTTGACGCTTGGTCCAAAGTTTGTCCCATTTCACGCTCCATCGTGTACGCCAACGGTTGGGCTAAGAGCTCCGACCATAGCTCGGCCAATCCTTGGCCCAATCGTTCATGCCAATGCGTAAACTTGACGCTTAGTCCAAAGCTTGTCCCATTTCAGGCTCCATCGTGTACGCCAACAGTTGGGCTAGGAGCTCCGATCATAGCTCGGCAAATCCTCGGGCCAATCGCACACGCCAACAAGTGGCTCTGACACTTAGTCCTAACCTTACACCAATGATTGGGCTAAAAGGTTCAACCACAGCTCGCTCAATCCTTGGCCCGAGTGTACACGCCAACGAGTGGGTATCATCAACGAAGTCAGACGTAGTACATAAAAGCCCAGTTCCTATGCGGGGTATGAAGACAAGTTTTTTTTTTATGTAAACGGCCGCTGAAGGAGCGATGGTCGGGCTGTGACGTCACTCCGGATCGAGTATGCTATGGGTATAGAAATTATATTTACGGGATAATGAAACCTAAAATACCCATATGAATCTCAAGCGGGGGCTCAAACTTTAAGTACAATAACTCTTGTGCAATCAGAAATGAACGACATAGCCGCATGGTATGTTGCTAGACTCGACTGCGCGTAGTCGTCGGTTCGATTCCGCAGGATGAATTTTTTTTTTTTTATAAATCGTGCAACACCTTAAATGCGAATTAGTTGTTTCAAAATTATTGCTCGAATGCATAACACGACACGCGAATATAATTATGCATCGAAAATGATTTGTCTCGAAAATGCCACAAAAATCAAAATAGTATTCTCGAGTTAAAACAATAGCAAAAACAATTACTGATCAAATTATAGATGTCGTTTCGAAATTAATTCTTCGAAAAATGTTGTAGATTACATTTTTATTTGATTCGCAAAAAAGTTTTGACTACATTTGGAAATTATAATTCATGTAAAAAATTTGTTAATTACATTTGTAACTTGTAATTGAGTCAAAAAAACATTTCAATTACAACTGTGATTTGTAATTGGTTCGAAAAACATTTCAATTACATTTGTAATTTGTAACTGATTCGAAAAAACATTTCAATTACATTTGTAATTTGAAAATTTCAAATTACAAATGTAATTGAAATGTTTTTTCGAATCAGTTACAAACATTTCAAAAAACATTTCAATTACAGTTCGAAACATTAAACATACAAAAAAACATTTTATTTACACTTGTAATTTGTAATTGATTCGAAAAAAACATTTCAATTACATTTGTAATTTGTTACTGACTCGAAAAAAAATTTCAATTACATTTATAATTTGTAATTGATTCGAAAAAAACATTTTAATTACATTTTTAATTTGTAATTGATTCGAAAAAATTCATTTCAATGACATTTGTAATTTGTAATTGATTCGAAAAAACATTTCAATGACATTTTTATTTTGTAATTGTAAATACGCTTTCAATCACAAATTACAATCATCATTTTTAATTTAAATCTAATTAATTACAAATGTAATTGGATTCTGCCCACCACTCTGGCATGTTAAATACATTATATGAATTACCTAAGTTCATAAATGGTCGATAGCGTAATGGGTAGCTTGTTAGGTAAATAGGTTGGATAGGTACTATAGGTAGGTAGGTCGCAGGTTCAAGTCCCCGTCAAGGAGAATAAAATATCGAGAAATCCGTGCCGGTTTTTTTTTCTAGTGTAACCCTTTAATGACCCTTCTCACGACAAAATATGCGGATGGAACCATTTTTCAAGTGATATATTTCATTTTTGTGTATATTTTGCAATAAAAAAATCCCCACCGATTTTCCTTGTATGGGCCAGGCGCTTCCCAAGCATTTTCCATTGCCTAAGTATTGGCCCATGCGTTTTCCTAACGTTAGGTCGAGAATTGGCAAAACTTTTGGCCCATCATCGGCCCGGTGTTATCATTTCAAGCATTGACCCATGCGTTTCCCACTCATAGGTCCAAGCGCTTCCCAAGAGTTGGGCATGCATTTCCCAAGCATAGGCCCATGCGTTTTCCAAACGTTGGACCGAGGATTGGCAAAACTTCCGGCCCGGTGTTATCATTCAAGCATTGGCCCATGCGTTTCCCAATCATAGACCCAAGCGCTTCCCAAGAGTTGGCCCATGCGCTTCCCAAGCATAGACCAAGCATTGGCCCATGCGTTTTGTCCGTGCGTTTCCCAAGCATGGGCCCAAGCGCTTCCCAAGCATTGGCCCATGCGTTTTCCAAATGTTGGGCCGAGGATTGTCAAAACTTTCGGCCCATCATTGAGTCAGTGTTATCATTCCTAGCATTTTCCCAAGCTTGGGTATGTTGTCTAGCCAACGCTCGACGACATTTGGGCCAGACATGGGCGACGGCTGGGCCGATGGTACATGCACACTTGCTTTCAATGCATATCTCTAGAAAAAAGTATGCAATAATTGAAAGAACCGAAAAATATTCATGTTTTATTATAGTTCTTTAAATACAAGATGTATCTTCTCCTGTCGAGAGTTTTAGGAACATAAAATTTCTATCGCAATCAAAATAGATTTTTTTTCCTCATTCTAACCTCGAAATCGCAACTTCGTTGCGCTTTCTCGGCTCTCATGAGGAAAAATTATGTTCGATACTCTTACGAAAAGGCTTTTTGACGAAACTCGTTACAGCACTCGCCTTCGGCTCGTGCCGTAATCCTCTCGTTTCGTCAAAAAAGCCTTTGCGTACTCGTGTCGAAATGTACTATTATATAACGCAACCATGTTTTCCTCGCTTTTTGACGTGCCATTACGGGCGACAAAGTAGGCGTTTTGGGAACTGTCGTGGGTAGGAGTACGAAAAAGCGCACTTTTTAGTCCTAGGACAAAAAAAGTATCCCGAATTGTACTCCGCGCATGCGCATTTGTTACACACCGTGAACGTTATCGTACGCCGTAATATAAGATCATAAAATCGTACGTAGTAGAGCAAAGCTGCTGCCATCAGTCGTCACGTCGAGGAACTATGTATTTATACCCATTGACCCTAATATTCTATACATATATATATATATATATGCGCAGAAAGAAACATAACCTCCATTACATACATGATATTCTCATTGCGTCGTGTGTCGTGTAGTGGTCGTGTAACAAGCAGCGAACTTGTATTATAGATTGTGTGCAATTGTAATTTAAAAAAAAAAAAAAAAAAAAAAAACGAAAAGAGTGATACTAAGCAATGCAGCAGTGACGAGTGGGAGAAAAAAAAGATAGAAGATAAAGGAAGAAAATAAATGTATATTCTTTTTCAAGCGGTGTAAATTGATTTTTTTGTTACTTTCAAAAATTCGCTTGTGCGTACGGGGGGCTTCGCCCCCCTACCCCCACTGGGGCTCCGCCCCTAGCCCCGGCCGGGGGGCCGCCGCCCCCCGGACCCCCCGCCGGCCACGTGGGTCTCACGTTTTCATTTAATACATTTTGCGGTCAAACGATGTTTGCGTGTGACACAAGTTGTCAGTGAGAAGCTCGGAAAACATGGTTTTGTTATATAAAGTATCGTGTGCACCGTGGAGGGTTGGCCTTTTCCCGCCTCGCGCGATGTTTTCAGTACTCGTCTTCGCCTTGCGCGCTGCGGGCGCTCGGCTACGACTCGTACTGAAAACATCGCGCTCGGCGTTAAAAGTCCAACTTACCCTCCTTGGTACACAATGTACTATTAATTTCCTTAAAAACGCGTATGTGTTTGGCTGTCAAGGTTTACCTTCTACACGGTGTATTCTTTTTAGCCTTGGCATAAAAATAATTTCTCCTCGAGTGGAGGGTTTTTTTTTTTTCTTTTAACTGTTTCAGAATTCTTTTTTTCCATTCGAAAAAGCCTATTCCGCTTCCATTCGGAAGCGGAATATGTTTGTTCTCCTCCACTGCATAAAGCCATAGGGTAGTTAGCTATCCTTACCAGCATGAAGCAAAAAGAAAAATCGATGCACCCAATCGATGATACAATCAATACGATTCAGCACTGTTAAGGTATAGTGCTGTCGCTAAATTTTATATGTATGCCGTCTGGTCGTATACATAGAAGGCAGTGCAGTGTGTTGCGACGAGTAGAGACCAACATAACCTATTTATTTATGATGCCTATATGCTCAAATAATTTCCGATTTCTCCAAAACATCCCGAATATATATATATATATATATATATATATAGTATATTTCCGGGATGTTATATATATATATATATATATATATATATATATATTATGGTGACGAATGGAATCATCACTTTTTCTGATCTTTTTTTTTTTTTGTGATTTCAGAATTGTGATTTCAGAAAATCACAATTTTCTGAAACCATATAGTGTAGGTTATGTCTCAGTTATCGCGCTTTCGTAAATGAGAATTTACGAGTTGAAGGGACGATGGACGTCGTAGGTACGCTGTTCGTATATCACATATGTACTATGTAATATCCGCAGACCCTAGGTCAACGCGTGAATTTTAATTTACGGGAACAAGAGAACCGAGATAAAATCTACGTCATGGCCCGTGCGTCAAATTGCCAGGGCAGCCCTACCGTAAGTCGGGGCCTTTAAGGGCTCAAACGTGGATGCCCTGTCATAAATTGCCATAACACCGCCAGGTTAGGCCCCGACAGGGCAATGTCAAGGTCGCCAGGCTTATTTGAAATATGGCTGACCTAATACAACCCGTTGAGGACCTAGTCGGGCTTCGATCGGGTAACCCCTATTCAAGGAATTCGCTATAATTACAAAAGAACCAAGTTGGGGCGAATAAGGCCCGACCTAATTATTTCAAATATGTCACTGTCGAGGGAACCCTTTGAGGACCTAGTTGGGTTTCACCGGGGCAGCCCACATTCAAAGAAGTTGGGATAATTGCAACAAACCCAAATGGGGCCCGAATAGGGTGAAAGTATCGGAGCCCGAGTTATGTCAAACATGGCACTTTCGAAACAACCCTTTGAGAACCTAGTCGGGTTTCACCGGGGCAGTCACATTCAAAATAGTTGAGATAATTATAACAAAACTAAGTCGGGCTCGAATAGGGTGAAAGTATTAGAATCTTGATTTATTAAAAAAAAATTGTTAATTAATAATTAAATAACATTTACACTTACTATCGCCTTGCATATAGTCTCATAAGCCCATATATAAATTTTCATTTTTGAACTATGCGTGGATCTTGAAAAATGTAATTGTTAACTAAGGTGCACTTAAGTAATTGTTACATGAATATTATATTTTTTCTACACCATCCTGTCCTGTTCACACTTTCAATATTCTACACATGAATTTTATAATTTCAATGCTCCTAGTTCTTATAAAACCCATTTGTTTATTAACAATTAAATAATTTTTTTCACTGTATATCACCTTTTTACTGAATATCACGCTGTTTTATTCAGCCCAGTAAGACAGCGCGTTTTCATTAGAACTCGTAGACTAATACCATTTAAATACATAAAAGTCATAAGGAATCAATAGCGTAGTGGTAGCGTGTCAGTCGTTAGGTGGGTCGTTTGGTAGTTCTCAGTTAAAATCTCAGGTAGGATAGAAATTAATTTCGATGGAATAACGTCCGGACTACGAAGCCGGAAGCATTTGTAAAAAAAAAATCTCCAGCTTGTTAATTTGTTTTTAAACGATTATTTGAGGATCGAAAGTGCTGAATTCGCCAATTCGAGGATCGCGGGTCCAAATCCTGGTCAATGACTTTTTTTGCAAAATTTACAGTATTTTAACAAATAATGGAGCATCAGTTTTAAATTCGTTCATCGATTTAATTTCTATTTTATAGATGATAAACTATATTTATTATACTAATTTTATACTTGGACCCTGATAGGGCTTGACCATGGGGATGTCGTGGATTTGACATGGCAGACGTGAGGCGATTGCAAAGGCCCTAATTTGGTAACCTTCTAAGGCCCTAGTCGACAAAGCGTGACCGCCCTTTCAGGGGCCCAGTTGGGCTTCCAGACTAGGGCCCTAAGTAAGTTAGGGAAATCCGATCGGGGCCTAGTCGCAGCCTCAACCAAATTGACGCACGGGGGATTCCGAAAATTTTGACAATTGGTTGGGGGTAAAAATTTCGTAAGATTAAACTCAGAATGAACAAGGAACAGGAATCTAAAAAAGTTACCCATATGGAAAAGAAGTATATTACATGATATATACGAGATGTATAAGAGATATCGAACTTATAGCCACAAAGTATATTTTCATAACTCCGTAATATGTGTATTATATATCTGTTATATATCCTCCCGGATATATCGGGCAGATATATCCAAGATATATAAGAGATATAGAACTTATTGCCGCTATATATAGAGATATATTTTTTATATATCTGAAGAATACTTTTTTTCATGGGGGTATATTAGGGAAAGTCTATAAAATACTAATTGCAGAATTACGTACGATTCCATATCCGTCACTACAGAAATCATATGATCACAGAATGTTCCGCTTCATTGGTCGCGGGACGTTCAAACTTCAGTGGTCAGTTGCCCTATCGCTTACCCTGACACGTTGCTTAAGGGGACTGTTCGTGTGTTTTCGTTACGTTTTTTTTTTTTACAGATCACGCCGATACCAAAGCATACCCACTGAATCCTGCACGCACTTGCAAAGTCATTCGGTCGTGTTTCAATCTGGAGCTTTCTGCATCTTGTATCCATAAAGATATCGAGCGACGTACAAAAACTGAACAAAAGAGGTTGCCAAGGGAGCTAAGAGAAAAAAGGGCTTCTCCAGCAAAATGAACCGATATAGGTTCGGTGAGAGCAATGTAAAAAGTTTTCTCGCATAATGACGACGAAGAAAACAGAGAGAGAGAGAGAGAGAGAGAGAGAGAGAGAGAGAGAGAGAGAGAGAGAGAGAGAGAGAGAGAGAGAGAGAGAGAGAGAGAGAGAGAGAGAGAGAGAGAGAGAATGAATGAATGAATGAATGAATGAATGAATGAATGAATGAATGAATGAATGAAAAATTTATTTATGCCATGGAAACTTATCCTTAGGCAACTTAGATACAGTAGATATGTTTTATACATTTCATAAACTAGAGTGATAATAGAGATAATATAAGCTAACTTAAAACTAAACTAAGCGCACGCATCTCAACCCTCCAAAGCAGGTAGCAAATTTGCAATATGCCGTATATACATGCTCATTTCCGACTATGGCTTACGCAGTAGAATATAAAAGTAAGAAAATCCAACATGCTCCAAACGAGAGAAAAATTAATAATAGCTTAAAAAAGATAATAACAAAAGAAAAAAAAAAAGAAAAATAAAAAGAAAATTAGCAAAAGAAAAAAGAAAGAAAAATAAAAAGAAAATTAGCAAAAGAAAAAGATAATGCAGTAATATAAACTAGGAGCATAGAAAGCGTCGGTCCCTAGAGTCAGGTACCAGAAGCTCAGGTGGTCTCGGATGAACAGCGAAGCAAAAAGGCGTGCAAGCGTGTTTTAAAAGAGCCGAGAGAATCGGCAGAGGTAATTTCGGGGGGAAGGGAGTGCCAAAAATAGGTTGATGCCACTGCGAAGGATTTTTGTAGGGTGGAAGTACGGCAGGATGGAATAACGAAGGTAGGGGGTGCCGATGCACGCAAAGGGCGACAAGGTGGTGGCACGAGTGTAAATAGGGACTTAATATAGGCAGGAAGCTCACCGTGAAGGACCTTATACATCATGACACCCATAAAATATTTCCGTCTATCACTCACGCGCATCCACGACAATCTCACTCTGTAAGGAGATATGTGTTCGTCTCTGCGGATATTGAAAACAAAACGAATGCATTTATTAATGAGGCGCTCCAGAACAAGATTTTGCTTGCCTGTCAAATCGTTATAGACTAAGCAACAGTAATCAATAATCGGGAATATTAGTGAAGAGACCAGCGACTTACGCAGTCCAAACGAAAGAGAGTGCATGTTATGTTTGAGTCTGAACAGAGTGAGATTGATTTTGCGTGAGATAGAGAGAATATGCCGGTTCCATGAGAGGTTTGAGGTGAAGATAACTCCCAGGTTTCGAACCTCATTTACAAACGGAATAGACGAGCCGTTAACAACAACGCTTGGGAGACGGGCGGTATCAATTTGATTTAGATAGGTACCGCTACCCATAATGATTGTCATAGACTTCTTCAGGTTTAACGAAAGGCCGTGCGTGGAGGCATAGTCAGCAATAGTTTGAGCGTCCTGGGATAATCTGTGCAGCGACTCGGATAACTCTGAGGGGCGGCAGGTAAGATATATTTGTGTATCATCAGCGTATGTTATGTGTCTGGCATATTCAAGACCAGTACTAATATCGTTGATGAACATAGAGAATAAAAGCGGGCCCAATACAGAGCCTTGAGGGACGCCAGTATTAGTGGACATCCAGCTCGATAAGGAACCACTGTCATCCATTACCGCCTGAGTACGATTCGAAAGATACGAAAAAACCCAAGATAGTGCGCTGTCAGAGAAGCCCAGGCATCGCAGTTTCTTTAATAGAGATACATGTGGAACCGTGTCAAAAGCCTTACTGAAGTCAAAGAGAACCAGTATCGTGAGCATCCGGTCGTCGACGGCCCGTCTGATATCCTGACACAATTTCAATAACGCGGTCTGAGTGCTAAAGTTCTTGCGGAAACCAGATTGCATAGGGTTCAAGAGATTATTGGAGTCGAGGAATGTTGAGATCTGTGAAAATACTAGTCGCTCGAAGAGCTTAGAGGCCTCCGATAAATTTGCGATAGGACGAACATCCGAGGATGTAGACGGCGGGTTTTTTTTAACAAGGGGTCGAAGAAAGACACGCTTCCATCGAGACGGGTAGACGTGGCTCTGGAGACTGATATTGAATATTTTGGTTAGGACCGGCGTGATGAGAGAGGCACGTTTACGGAGGGCAAAAAGCGAGGTTCCATCTGGACCCTGGGATAGTGACTCTGAGTTGATTGTGGATAGGGCCTTGTACACACTCTGAGCTGAGATTTCTGTGAAGTTGAAAACAGGAATATTTTCGGGTAAGGCACCCACTAGATCCGGGGAAATGGAGGTCCGAGGGATATGGAGAGTGCGAAAAAGAAATAGAGGCAAAATACGCGTTAAGCTCGTCGGAAGGAAAAAACGTAAACGGCGAGATGCCCCTAGGTTTTGCGAGGCCAAGGTGTGTTAGCTCCTTCCACAGTTTGGACGGATCGGTGATTTGCGAGAGTCTGCGCTCGAAGAAACGCCTTTTTGCCTCCTTAATTTCAGCTGATAGAGTATTTCTATAATTCTTGTATATAAAGAGTTGTAGTTGACCACCTGACCTTCGTGCCTGTCGATATAGGTCATTTTTTATTTTAATTCTCTCTTTTAACGCTGGGGTGAACCACGGTGCCTGAGGTTTGTGCAGAGTCCAGGTGCGGAGCGGCGCGTGCTTATCGAATGAGGAATTTAAGACGTCAAAGAAAGAGTCAGTAAGCGAATCAAGAGGGAGGTTACTGTCACAGCTTGAGTTATAGAGAGAGAGAGAGAGAGAGAGGGGGGGGGGGGGGAGAGAGAGAGAGAATGAATGAATCATAGAATTTATTTGGCTTTAAGCTACTTTACATGTTTACATCTCATTCTTAATACTACGTCTTACATACTAATTTTACGTCTATTCCACTGCTATCTATCTCATCTCATACCGGCTCCCTTTGAGAGAGAGAGAGAGAGAGAGAGAGAGAGAGAGAGATTGATTGATTGATTGATTTTTATTTAATGCCCTAGTTTCACTATGGGGCAAACAATTTACAGGAAGTGGTACACAATTATCGAATATTTCGAAGTAATACAAGACTATAACACGATTTCGTATTAGTACTTAAAACTACGAAATTAAAGCTAAAACTAAAACTAAACTAAAACTAGAATCTCTACATGATACTATGAGCGAGCATAGCACTATTGAAAACGGTATATAAAATTTTTCGAATAAAGCAAGACAAGATTATACACAATATTGTACATGAGTATTATTAAAGCTAACAATATTATACACTAGCATACCGGTGAAACGAGTACAATCTTAGAGACGAGCATGTTGGGAGGCACTAGAACTAAGACTCGCTGGCTAATAAGTGTGAGAATAAAAGTGATTTGAATGTAGTCAAAGAACTAGCAGTGGTGATCTGTGTCGGAAGCGAATGCCAAAACTGGGCACCAGAAAGATGAAATGAATTTGCTAACGCAGCCGTTCGATGAAGCGGTATATGGAAAAAAAGTCGAGGAATAGGGATGCCGAGCTGAGCGTCGCAGCAACGGGTCTTCGGCGACGAGGAGATCACTGATGTATACGGCTGAGCGGAGGTATCTAATGTTGTACATATACATGCCTAAGAAGTATTGCCTGCGATTCCGGACAGACAGCCAACCCAACTGATGCCGATAAGGTGTAACATGCTCATCTCTAACGCACATCGAAGATAAATCTAATTGCACTATTAACCAGTCTTTGGAACTTAATATTAAGTTCGTTGGTGAGAGCGTTGTATACTAGACAAAAATAATCGATATAGGGGAATATGAGAGTTGTTACTAACTTCGTTTTGAGCTGCCGCGATAGTGAATTTTTGTGGAACTTGAGTTTAGCCAAGGTGAAATGAACCTTTTGAGAAATCGCCGCTACGCGACGATTCCAAGAAAGATCAGAGCACATGACTACGCCAAGTTTCTTCGCCTGTGATACATAAGGTAAGGGGGTGCCATCAATGATAATTTGGCCAAGACTGTTTATATCGATAGACCTGACATAGGCTTCGCTACCTAGAATCATAACCGTAGACTTTGTAAGATTTAGTTTAAGGCCGTTGATATTGGCGTACTCATGAATAGCGGTCGCATCTTCAGCGATAAGCTCGATTCCATGTACAATGTCCGACGGAGGAATTGACAAGTATATTTGGGTGTCATCGGCGAAAATCATATGAGCAGAGTGCTTGAGTGAAAGACTTATATCATTGATGAACAAAGAAAACAGAAGCGGCCCTAGGACTGAACCTTGAGGTACGCCTGACATAGTGGGTTGCCAATTTGATACGCGGTTGTTTTCATCAATCACTGCTTGCCTGCGACATGTAAGGTAGTGGAAAAACCACGATAAGGTAGACTCAGAAAATCCGAAAGCTTTGAGCTTAGCAAGAAGACGCTTATGACAGACGGTATCAAAAGCTTTGCTAAAATCGAATAATATCAAGATTGTTATCATTCGCTTGTCTATTCCACGTCGCACATCGTCTACCACTCTAAGTAGAGCTGACTGAGTACTGCCAACGAAGTCGTTGGTACTGTAAAACGGACGATACCCCGATTGTCTTGAATCAAGTAAATTAAATTCGTCGACGTATGATCTGATTTGCTCGTGTACTACTTTCTCGAAAACCTTGGAAAGCTCAGAGAGATTTGCAATTGGTCGCGTGTCGGAAGGGGATAGTGGAGTTCTAATCTTTGACAATGGTCTTATGAACGCACGACGCCACGCAGTGGGAAAATAACCGGACGCAGTGGGAAAAATAGAGAGAGAGAGAGAGAGAGAGAATTTTTTATTATTCCCTAGTCATACTATGGGACAAATGTTTTAATGACAAAGAAAATTATAGTGCAATATGATAAATAAATGACAAGTGTGTATAAAAAGTGTAGGTGTACATGCACGCATGATTAAAATTACATAAATTTCACTCACATATAAGTACTTAACTAAGAGAGAGAGAGAGAGAGAGAGAGAGAGAGAGAGAGAGAGAGAGAGAGAGAGAGAGAGAGAGAGAGAGAGAGAGAGAGAGAGAGAGAGAGAGAGAGAGAGAGAGAGAGAGAGAGAGAGAGAGAGAGAGAGAGAGAGAGAGAGAGAGAGAGAGAGAGAGAGATGATGATGATGATGATGATGATAATACGTTTATTAAGCCCAAGTTTACAACTATAGGGAAAAGAGAGAGAGAGAGAGATTGATTGATTGATTGATTGATTAGTTTATTACAACTATAGGGAAAAGAGAGAGAAAGAGAGAGAGAGAGAGAGAGAGAGAGAAACAGAGAGGGCGAACGTAAAATAACGAGGCGCAAGTGTGAGACAAACCTTACTTTAGAAAATTTAATTGGTGTTGAAAGACCTTCTAGAGTTACCGTCGTTCGACCCTTCTCTCTTCTTTTTTTTTTGGTAAAGCGTGATTGTACAACTAACCCAGAGGAGGGGTTGTGCAGACCCTCCAATAAGGTGGTTACAGCCAGCTCGCATTTTATCACACATTTTTCCCGAAGCTGGGGGAAATCAAATTTGATGAATGATTGATAGTTTATGCCGAACAATTGCCCGGATATATCCTGGTATACGCTATTCGTTTTTTGGACAGAATTCACGAGAAAGCCGCTCTAGCTGAGACAAAAGATCAGACTTGCCTTGAAAATAGCCCCCGCCAGTCATCATACGGGTAGTAATTTTATCACTCAAGAGCACCTGACAGAGCCTCCAGGTTGCCTAAACTAATACGCGTCGAGACGATTTCGGTTATCTCATTCAGCCTTTCGCCTTTCGTACTTTCGGTGCCGTTGTCCGTGCCACTTGTCATTGACGATAGCGACGAGTAAACACGAGCTCTCGTTAATGTAATCCTGCGATAGGAATACATTTGCTTTCTTTTTTTAACTCCTGATTGCCCGTCGGGAAACAATACGGGTAGTTACGCGTTTCACTGTGATCAGCTGATTGGAAAAATTTCCGTTGTGGCTGACCGCAAAAATATTCATAAAAAAAAATTCGCATAAATTTGTGCGATAAAAAAAGAGTGAAACAATTCACAATGCTTTTAGTACATTTATAATAATTATAATTATTAATAATTAATGAAATGGCAAATCGATATTTTTACTAGAGTCGGGAGGCATCTCCATTTGACAGTTTTTCCGTCAGTATCGTGGGTATTGGTTACATGGATTTGAGGAGATGCATCTGAATTTTACTGAAAATCTTGATTTGTCATTTTATTAATTAACAATTATTATTATAATTTTACTAAAAGTATTGTGAATTATTTCATTCTTTTTTTCACGGCACAAAATTTATATAAATTATGTTCTATAAATATTTTTTTGATCAGAGGTTTTTCAATTTTTTCAGCATTCGCCTCTAGAAAGTTATCTTACTCTATAAAGTTTGAAAAATATAGAATTTCAAGCTACAGTCATAATTTTTCAGTCAAGAGTTTTTTCAAATTTTAAAAAATGAATTTGTTTACTTGTATCTCGTCGCGTTCTTTGAAGAGTTGAGCGAATCGACAAACAAACCTAATGGAAACCTAATAGAAAAAAAAATCAGACAAAAGGTCCATAGAAATAAAATACGGGGGGGGGGGGGGGTAGAGACAGTCACATCGGAAGCAGGGATTGGATGACTTGGAGCGAGAGAGAAAGATCGATAGGGTTGGGACCGGGTGAGAGGCTGCAAAGATGCCTGGCGCCGAGACGTCTCGACGCCTCGCGTCGTCAGTGTCCACCCCCTCGTGCTCTCTTGTCCTGCTCTCGCAAAAGCGACGACATGCTTCCCCCGACTGCCTGGTCTCTTCCAACAACCCGCGACAACAACATCCTCGCACATACATACGCACGATAAACTAATATCTCAGAGACTTACTTGCCACGTCTGTAATGGATTTTGAGAAATGAGGCGTACGTCCAGTAGAGAACGAATGAAAAAAGCAACGAGCAAACGCAGTGTAAAATAAGGGGATAATGGTCAAAAGCCCTGGTGAAAAATTGAATCTTCAACAAAAATGAACTCCGTTCGAACGAATAACCATTGGAAATGATTTTTAAAAAAATTTGGGAACATCTTTAATCTTGGTCAGGTGCTCAAAATGGATCTGCGCGCCATTTTTGCTTACTATAAAAGCGTATAGGTAGAGAAAGAAACTAAATTCGGGACAACTGTTTGATTTCAAATGTTTATACAAATATTCCAATCGAATGTCCGATGCATTGGGTTCAACTGTAATTTGGCATGGAGCAAATCTCCATCATGATTCAGGATATTTTTTTACACATCCCCAGTCTCCATACTGTTATTGTAAGTGACCCTGGAATGGAAATCTCGGGACTATATCACGATTTACGCGAATAGTTTCTCTCACATCTTCCATGTTGGTATATGAAAGGAGAAACCCGGAGAAAAAAAAACATGAGGATCATTTCACTCGGTCGCTACCCTTCATTGCTCATCGATCTGCTTGTCCATCAGAGTCTCCCTAGTGATTCTTTGGACGACACTCTGGAGACATAATGGAAAGGAACAGCTTTCATCTTCCCTGGTAGATAAGCAAAAAAGGGATATTGATTCACAACACATGGGAGATTCGTGGAAAAAGTTGATCTCTCTCACAAATAACAGACCGATAATCAGGATTGGAAGATTAAACGAACTGGGCAGGCGGACGAGAAACTTTTAGCACTATACCCCTCAAGAGACGAAATAAGTATTCGATTTCCGGTGAACTATAAAGCATGAACTACCGAGGTGGACTGCGCGTTCAATCATCGAGGTTCTTCTGCTCAGTTAAGCATACCCTCTTTATCTCAGTGCAAGACGGAGATGTCACACCTATACCTAGTCTTCTTTTCATGGAAATATTATGAAACATGCCACGTCAAGTAAAACAGTTCTTGGCCGGGGGTTACCAGTTTTTACGCTCGTCTAGAATTTACTTTTTTTTTTGTTTCATCAAAGAGAGAGCTGTGCTTTCATGAAAAATGTTTTATTTTTCATTTTTTGATGCCAATGTGTTGGAAATGTGTAAAAACATTGGAAAATTATGTTTGGCGCTTGTATGAATTTTGAATTTTAAAAAACACCTGTTAATCGAGAGCACTATGCTCATGCAATTATCGGAGTATCGAGCTAAAACTTTCTACATAAATAGACGATCAAAAATCGACAGATCGTGTTCCAAATTTATGGAATTTTGAATTTTTTACAAACAGATAACAGATTTTTCAAGACGTTAACTCACTTAATTTTTGAGTTATTCGAAGTAAAACTACCACATACATAAATTGAGTCCCGTCAAAGGATAGTCAATCTTGAATTTTGAGAAAATCGATCAAGGCGTTCTGTATTTATGACATTTGGAAATTTTTGAAAAACCACTGTAGCCGTTTTTCCTAAGGTTGTAGCTTATGCAATTTTTTTTGCTATTGAAGACTGATAATAAAGGTATCGATAGTCGGTTAGTGATTGGTTTGAACTCGCGAATAACTTCGAATTGCTGCGTCATGAAGAACTGATTTTGGTTGGTTCAGCATGCGAGGATATATAATTTTCTGAGAATCAACGGAGGGGTTCGTTTCAACCGGGAAAGGCATATTTTTGCAATTTAAAGTTGCAAAGAGCTTCCTGGAAATCTCCGACAGTATGCAAAGCTTCCTCTATGACCCACAAGCAAACCAAAATTAATAATAGTAGATCCTCGTATAGTGGGGGCCGTTGGGCATTGTCAAAGTTTCGAGGATGCACTTAGTGAGTTTAAACTTGCAGCTGTGTTATCTAGTGATGGAAAACTTGAACTAAATGAAAATTAAACTTCGAATACACAGTCATTTATATTGATTACAATTTTTCAATGAAAAATTAATTTCTATGAAACAAAAATGAAAATTTTGAATACATTTTCACGAAGATGTTACGTCTCGACTCCACGGCAACTCGTTAATTCTCTCGATTCCTTTTTGAAAATAACCGAGGAACTTAGGCAAAACGATGTGATATCCCGCACTCCTACGGTTCAATATTTTCGTTACCATCAGATTCCGACGACTGACGGACTAGTCACCTCGGTGCGAAGCTCGTGCATGATTCAAGATTATGCAAGCACTATTGGAAAAGACTGAGCTTGCAAAAATTCTGCCGCGACTCGTCGATGGTCCCATCATCATCGTCGAGTCTCGTCAGTACCGAGTCAACCAAGAAAGATAAATCTCGCTCGGGGCAAATAATCCGGTCGAGAGCCAGCCTCAGTGACCACAATCCCGCTTACGTAAAACGTTGGTGTACACATTTGGCCCGTCAGTCTACGGGTGTCATCTGTGTTTGTGTTGTTCATATACTATCATTCTATCATTATTATTTACATATAATCATTTTCCTATTTTTCTTGAATTATCAGATTTAATATACTGTTTAACGTACCTTCGGTACGTAATACATTTTTAGTGATATACCAGCATTAATCAGTCCTCATAATTCATTTCTCTTTCTTATTAAATTATCATCAATCTTTATAATATCCGTTTGTTCGAGACCTAATAACACAGTTTCATTTTATCTTCAACTTCTTTCAGTGAAAATGTAATAAAAAGAATCGTCCATCCCGTCGAGAAAGCATAAGATCCACTTTTTTCATTTTTTCCAACAATCAGCCCTTCATTTTTTTTTCTTTTCTTTTGAAAAATCTAATTCTCATTTATTAGAAAAGAGTACATTTATGCGGTTAAAATACATCGGTAAAAATTTTTTTTCGTCTATTTTTAAAAAGAAAGTAAAGACGAGAGGAACATGAAAATTTTTGGGCTCCCAGCCGAAAAGTATTTCACTTGACGTGGCATCCTCCATGTATATATGTATACATACTTTGGATACAGACTATTCTGTTATACTATATATACATTAGGATAAGCACACGATGCCGGAAAACGAAGTTTTCGCCCGGCAAACCCCGCGACCGAGCAAACACGGAGTCAAAATCCACCACCGTTTCTGCACACATGGAAGAACACTGGACCAGAGAACGAGAGTGGCGAATAAACTACCCTCACTCGCTGGTTCGTTGATCCTCTGATCCGTGTGACGATGCTTCGCGGCCACCTCGTCGAAGTCTCTCTTTCATGCTCAACTGGGGATGCTGACTTCGAGAGTTCTAAAACGTGATAAGTTACGTATTATCCAGGTATACCGCTACCGCATCCCGAATAGACGGTCTGATTCCGTTGCCCTGTTTTCTCCGTTGGATCCCTTCATACTCTCTTCATCCCCTCATCGCCGCATGGAGAGAGCCATCGATGCACCAGCAGCAATCTTCCACCGGATTTCGCGAACTATCCCCGAGGCAAATTGCTTCACCGGCACGATTATTCGCGAGCGTAGGTCTTCGTCGGGGATCTCCGTCTCTTGATGAAATTGCAGCGATAGATGGGTATAATATGTGGCAAAGCCAGTAAGAGAACACACCGAAGGAAATCAAATTTTCCATGTTCCACCCTAACCCCATTGCTTTATCTCCTACATGAACGTTTCTTCACTCTAATCTTGCTTCGAGCTTTGACCTGAACCAAATTTTTGTTTTCCTCATTCTGGTTTTCTCATTTGTTTTTCTCATTCCTCATTAATATCAACACACTATATTGATCGCAACTCATTAAGGTCGGGTTCCATTATTCGCTCAAAGCGCTTCGCTTAAAAGGCCCGACCACCCGAGCATGGGCAAATTAAGCGTTTTGAGCGATTTGAACGAATAATGGAACGCACCCTAAATATGCTCTATGGAACGAATAATTATGTAAAATGATATTATAATGACCGATTATGAGCAAAGTACGAATCATGGTTTGATATACAATTATATCGGTAAGAATATAATATCAAATGCTTTCGATAAAAATTATTTATTTTTATTATATCAGCGATGGGTAGATTTTCCATATTGCCAACATATAACAATGGTAATTATTTAGAATAATACGATTTCGGAGTTTCAATTATTTCTTTACATTCATCGGTATGAAACATTCGATCTATGACTAATAATAATAATAGACAATGGTAGCACGAGAAAGTAGTATCTGCTGAAAGGTGTATATGCCTCAATCGCATAACGTGCATATTTTTTATTTCAATCATAAATCGCAGATTTTTATTAAATTTTTCTGTTCTCATTGCGGAAAAATCTTCAATTCATCGCGTATAATGATAGTCGTTCGATGTTATGCATAAGTGGTGCCTCAGTAGTGCCTCAAGAATAAAAGTGCATTTTTTCAAAATAGCAAAAGTGCATTTTATTCATTTTTTTTTTTTGGTAGTGTCTCAGGTGCGCAAGTGCATAAAATTAACATCAATTGATAAAAAAAATAGTGTACTATATACTATGTAGTGTGCTGTATCAATAATGTAATGCAGTATACTGTATCAGTGTACTGTCGATCTGTTTTTTGTTCATGAAAAGTCTAAATCCGACAAGGGAGCACATAAATACGGCCCTCAAGCTTTCATGACGTGAGGCAATTTAATTGTTTGTGAAATAAAAAATTAAAATATTCATGCGAAAAAATTAATTAATGTCCATGGCCTAATAACTATGCCACATTAAACCACAATGTTTCATATTCTAGTAGTAGTAGTAAGTTTTACTTGCATAGCCTTTTCGGCTTTTTACAACACTTTTATACACTCTATCACTCTTACACTGGGCCCACTATTTTAGTTTTTCTGTTCATTTACGGAACTATTTTTCTCCCTCGATTTTTGCAACCTCATTGCTATTGGCCCAGTGTATTTGTGAGAACCTACAATTTAAGGTGGGTTTCGAACCACCGAGCTCGCAGAAAAAGCATCTGGAAAAATCCATTGGTGCCGGCCGCGGGATCGAACCCTGGCCGCCTGCGTGGCAGTCCAGAGTCGGACCAACTGGGCCACTGCTCGCTCTTTTTCATATTCTAGTAATTACATAGTATTTCTGAATGAAAAATTAAGAAAATTGAGGAAAAATCCACTCATTGCGTTTAAGGCAGTTACTAACAGATTATTTTTTCGTGCTCCTTTAATCTATTATTATTACTAATGATGAAACGAAGGCTTGACGAAAGGATTAATGATGAAACTCATGAACAAAGAAAAAATATTGAATTTTATAAAAGGCATCATTCTAAAAATAATTATAGAGACTTCCTCTCGTGTATCGATCTCGAACAACATCTCTTAATTCGACGTAGGAGAGACGAAGATACAACCAGCTTTGCTCGTTATCCGAACTCCTTGGACGTACGGAGGTACTTCAACCACGGTCTAATTAAATAGAATAAGGGATTTGAGCTTCGGCGTCGCGAGGATAAAGGCGCATACTGGGTCGCACGGAGAGTCTTGGCCTTTACCTGCAGATCCTGATGTTCTTGAGTCGGAAGAAACGCTCTAAGAGGTGCGAGAGCGCTGGTCTCGAGAGCACTGTACTCTGCACTCAACTCTTATTTTTTCCTCGTCCTTACACATCGACATATCCTAGCCAAACTCGCAGCACTTATCTAATTACAAATCTATAAAGTTCCTGCTTCGAATATTGTAGAAAGAATCATTCTAATTTGGCTGCTAATTCAGCGATCTAGTAATAAGTTCTTTTGTGTGTCGTGAAAGCATGCATATATTTATTACATGTATTTGGTATTTTTCATATTGGCGTCTATATAAATTTTCGTCGAAAATATACGCCAAGTATATTTTTGCATATATTCACCATGAATGATGTAGGTATACATATATGCGTGTACTTAGGAAGTATAGCGATAACAATATTTCTACGATATCTTTCCGTCATCCCATCTCCTACCGAGGTTACCGGTTTTTAATAAAATAAAGTAAAAATAAATCTGAAAATGAATATATCCTGCGCAACTATCCGTTCTCGAAAAAAAAAAAACTAGTATAAATTCTAAATGAGGGAAAATTAATTTGGATAATGATCCATGATAAATATTTGACATCGTGTTATGAACGCGAAAAGTCATCTTTTTCATTTCGAATGAATAGACATTTCTAGTCCATATCCTGACGGCACATTTGCAACTCTACCCAATTACAAGTTTACCAGATTACAACTCTCTGATGTGGCTGATGGTAAGTTACCGGAAAATTACCCAATGTGTTATTCCCAGGTAATATGCTAGTAACTTACCAACAACCACGCCAAAAAGTTGTTGAGTGGTGATTTGTAATTGTCTAGGGATATTATCGAAAGCCTCATTCTGATAGAAATGTTATTGGATAAAGATGTTGGGGGCTGCTCATGTCTGGTGAACTTGTAATTTGGTAGATTTATTCGGAAAGCTGACATTCTCATAAAAATTGATTGGGTAATCAAGACAAAATAGGTGGTTATATATGTTGACTTCAATCAGGTATACAAGCGTTATTTGTCCCCGAACTGTTAAATTCATCCCCACGATGACTCTTGAAAGTAACAAATTGATTTCTTTGTAAAAAAAAGCACTGTTCCCGAATGACTAGGAGAATAATAATGATTCATGAATTTTTTTAAAGGGAGCAGTAGTGCGATGGTAATGTGCCCGGCTCACACGCCGTGTGCGAGTACGTATTTGTGTGTGAGTACGTTACGTGTGTCTGGATGCTGGCCTTGCTGGCCACTTACATCTCGCGAACACCTCAAGCGATCGGGCCAAAATTTTGCATACAAGTAAAGCATTGTTTGGTTCAATTTTGTCGAATTTTTGGTTAAATTTTCGTCAAAAGTGGAAAAACAATTTTGGACTTTATGGAATTTTGAGTTTTTCAAAAACAGTCTGTTGTCACTCTAACATTCGTAAATTTTCAGTCAATATAGAGGAAGCTTTGTGAGCGAGATAATATATACTGAGGTAGCAATATATATGTAAATTTATGATTTGTATACGCTTTTTAAAAATATTTTGTCGTTCAATAGCCCTGACTTCTTCGTAGTTATTGATAACAAATAAATATAACAAAAATATGTAATACATTTTTTTCGTTCAGTCTTATTTCACCCTCTGCGACCTGTCACTCACGTTTTTTTTTCGTTCACCAACTCGCGGCATAACCCTTGCTATAACCGAGAACTTGGACCCCTTCAAGGTAAAAGTATCGCAGCACTTTAAAATATACGAACAATATGAATATGTAGCTACAAAAACGTCGACCCACTTTTGTCACACGAGCTTTCAACCCTCCCAACTCCTTCTCCCACACCCTCGGCGCTCGCACACACTCTCTCAGCAAAAATGCCTCCTCCCCGATCGATAGAGCTGCCCTAAATCTCGTCCCAATTTTGGAGAGGAACTATTAATACCCGCGAACTGTCGTTATACGGCAATATGTAAAAAAAGGTAAAAAAAAAAGATTGCATGGTTGGATCGTATGCTGATCGGTATACATGTGATAGATGGTCGATATTTATGCGCTGACAGTGACAGGACGCGCGAGTATCTCTCGCTTGTGTTAAACATAAAGATAGAAAAAAATAGAGAAAAAAATTAAAGAGGAAAAGAGATTAAACGAACTACCGGGCTTAATCTCTGGATCAATAACGTTGATACGTGCGTGTTTAACAATATCTCGATCCCTATTCGCCATTCTCAGACGGTTAATTAATCCGATGCTCTGCAGTCGGGACGATCTTCAATTTAAAACCCGTTTTCCCAGTGAGGAAAAAATACTACCTCCGCTTCGGGAATGTCAAGCGAGCGGAGAAAGAATCTTGGCTGGCTCGGAAATCCACGAAAAATTGGAATGTCTCGGTGAAAAAAAGCGTCACGAAAAAAGCGAAAGATTGAGAAGAAAACTAGACCCCCGGAAGGATCGAGAAAGGTAATAGAAATGAAAAAAGGGACGACAGAACAAGACTACGAAAGCCAGAAAAGATATGTTGGATATAAGCGCTGAGATGAAGAGACATGTAATTAATTGCTGAAACGTCCAATTTGATGAAGAAAGAGATGATGATGATGATGATGATGATGATGATGATGATGATGGTGATCATGACGATAAGGATCATGATAATATGTTATACCCAAGTAAGTTATAAGGCAGACAAGCAAATATATCAGTGCGTGGTTGGACTTTTTAGCTTCAGACTCTGATAGAGTAGCTCATCACGTTTTAACTTAAATCAACTAAATTTAAGATAAATTTTCGACTCATGAGATATGACAGTACATGATCTGCCATGCACTGTTTACAGTGATTGCGAGAATGATGCTCACGAATTGAGGTGGGAGATCTGTTTTTTCCGATCGAAAAATCAATTTTCACTTTTTTTAATTTTCATAGAGCTTATAAAGTAAACGTCCCAATAGCCGGACGTGTACCAGCAGCCGGACACCTCATGTTAAACTATATCTATATAGTAGTGTTTAACATGGGGTGTCCGGTTACTGGTACACGTCCGTCTATCGGGACGTTTACCTTGTATTATTTCCGTACGTGATAAAATTACATTTGTTATCAAAAGCAATTAAGAGTTATGTAATCGTACAATATATTTATTACAAAACTTCAAATAGTTTTTAGGCTAGCAGAGGTGAAGAGTGATTCAATAGACTGGTTAAATGGATGACGAAACATCGAAATTAGTTAGAAAAAAAAATTAATTCAAGTGTTAAAAGACATCTCCACAGTTATCAAAAACTCTGACAACTACCTTTGCGTCATATCAGATTTTGTTGTCGTCCAAGAATTTTATTGATAAAATAGTCGATCACATGACTAATTTGGGTTAATGTGGATTAACTATGGCTGAATATATACACGGGTTCCAACGATGTTACATGTAGGTACGATCCTCCTTAACATACAGCTGCGCAATATATATAATTGACTAGGGGGAGAGTGGATAAATAGTCAGTTGGCGAGGGTACAGTAATGCAGTGAACAATTCTAACGGGAGACATCTCACTACCTCATGGTTTTTGTTGAAGACAAGAGGGAAAACCACCACACCTCTTTGTTCATCTTTGAGATTCCCCCTAGTCGTTTGCAGTAACCCGTCACCGTTCTTCTTGCATGGCCCAAAGGTTGTGCTGGCTTGCGACTGGTAAACAAGAGGCAATGTACGTGCTACTGATACGTGTATACATATACGTGTATGTCGCTCTTTGTGTCTGTCCTCTATTCCTTCTCCCCGGGGTTTACGAGAACCTGAGCATTAAAGCGACCGTAGTTTATCCCAAGATAACATTATTAACTCCTGATGGACTTCAATCGGCCTACTGTATCAAGGATTCACTCACATGGATAACAAAACAAACAGTTGGGAAAAACATTAATTTTTATATTTTTCGGTAACCAAATCATTACACTTTAAGAGTTTCGAGGAAACTCAAGTTTCGCTGACCAGATTAAAACAAAACAAAAAATGCCAAAAAATTACGCTGTGGTTCAACGACACTCGAAGGGAAAAAATATTAAAAAAAAAAAATTATATCCCAGCATGGAACTATCAATTCCATAAATTTTTATGTATTTCAAAAAAATCGCAAAGCTGAAATTCGCGTGGAGTCGGAATTGATGGTTTTAGAAAACAAGTGACAGTCCTCTCAATAATTCCTGATGCTAATTCTAACCTATTTTAAGAAATCAAATAAAAAATCAAACATTTCCTTAAAGTGTACCTCTTAGAAGTAACCTTGCACTATTATTCGGTAAGTATGCGGTTATTCAAGATAGAGGAAAAAGAGATAACTGGGACTAGTAGAAAGGTAAAGCCACTTTTCACTTAAGGTAGTACGAGCATAAACTTGACGATTAGATAAAAATCTGAATTTTTTATATGGTGTAGCAGAAATGTCTAGGATAACACCTGCAAAATTTTAAAGTGGATCAACGACTCTTTACGCGAGTAATTAATTCGTGAAATCAAGATATTTATCCCACGCCATATACGAGATTATTATTTCTCATGACATCATTAATTATTTATATTCCATTGTTTTGTTTCAACATCTGACTTCTTGAATCTTTTACGATTCTTTAGACTTGCAATAAATCTGAATACCTTTAATTACATGTAATAAAAATTAAAAGAAAATGAAACTCATTATAAGCCGTGGCGTGAATATAAAGAGGAAACAAAAAAAAACGCTGGTAATGAGTGAGACTTTGAAAAGTCCTTCGTTATCGATTAATAATTATTCATCGATAGGACTTTGAATAATTATTCATCGATAACGAAGGACTCAGGGGCGTAGATGATAAGCCATAAGCCATAATTAAGCGAGGTACACAATGAAACTTTACGAAGGGTCTACAAAAAATCACAATGAAAAATGATTAAGCCATCAGTAAAGTAAACGTTCCGGTCGCTTAGCACGTCCTATAGTAAACGAAGCGAAATACTTTTGTTGTGTAAATGAGTGCCTCATGTTTCTACTGTTTTAGGCTGCGATTTCGATCTCCGCGGGAACACGTACGGACATATATATATATGAGGCATTCCACATCAACATGACCACTTCAAAACCTTAATATCTTGAATTTTTCTGCAATCGACATATGCTATAGTACTTTTTAAAACAAAAATATTGATATGTATTAAATTTATGGTGGCATTGATAGGGGTAAATTACAGGAAAATGCGATTTTAGCTTGTTTTTACTCTCTGATTTTATTACATGGAAATAGTGAGTCGGAGCGAAAAATTGCTAGGAATCAATTTTGTTGTGTTTGTTACAAGGATAATGAAAAAAAAATTTTAGAAGGCAAGATTTTACATTTTTTATGGAAAAAAACCTATTTAAAAAATAAAAATCAATTTTTTGACGATTATGACAGTTTTAAAAAATTTGAAATATTTTTTTTTGAATTCCTCGAATTTTTTTCAAAAGGAATACGTCTCTTTCCAGATGAAGAAATTCAATTTAAAGGCTCAGCAAAAAAAAAAAGAAAATTGTAAAAAAAATTTATGCAAAATTTGAAATAAAAATGTTATATAATGCGAGTATATTTCTCAATATTTATTTACAAAATATTCGCAAATATATTGAGAAATATACTCGCATTATATAACATTTTTATTTCAAATTTTGCATAAATTTTTTTTACAATTTTCTTTTTACAATTTTCTCTTTCAAACAATGTAAAATTCACCGTCTCCCTCTCATTCTCTCTTGCTCCTTCGCATAGTTTACTGATTAAAAAGCGTGAACGCACCGCAGTTGTTCTTAATTGATAGACATCAAATTACGGGCGTTCTTGCAATATACGTGTCATCCCCTTCAATCGTTTCGTGTTTTTTTTCTTTCTTCGTTTTTTTTCTCTCCTTTCTCATGATCGTCTGTACCGCACACGCTTTCCCGCTTCACCGTTCTTTTTTACCATTCTCTACGAGCAGTGCAAGTTGTATGCTGCATATCACAAACAATTTTCATTCCAACGATGAGGTTGAGTCTTGACTTCGGTTCACTTGCATTTTTAAATTATTCTCACGCTGATTATAAACATTAGACCTTCCAAATAGTCCCGAGATATTCATTTATTTCATGGTAAAGCTTCATGAATTCGCCCAGGCAAGATTTTCCCATTTTTTATTTTCTCAAAGAATACAGAGAAGCAGTCGCACATCCATACTTATAAGTGAGCATGAAAGAGATTGTATCATTTACAGTGATTTTTACATGCACTTTCGCTATATTTACTTGGAAAATTCGTAGATTTAAAAGAGAACGCATGGAAATAAAGAAGGAAAGTATTCCTTTGAACGCGATTTGCACCAATCACGACGTTTCATCAATATACTATCATAAATAATTCAAAATAAATATCCTGTACCCCATTCTCATGACTCCGATGAGAATACGCGAGACCGAGTGACTGCCGTATACGCTCTCTCATACGTACCATATAAATATGTGGTGTGATGCTTATTTTATTCACCAGAGATAGAATGCTGCGCCTCCCATTCATGATAAATTTAAAACTTTTCATTGTACATACACATATAATAACTGTATTGTACATAAACATCTATAAGTATAGCCCAGACTTGAGACATGTGTCTCGTTTTCTTTGCAGAGTCTCCAATCCACGTTCGGTTGTACCACTCATCCATGGGTGGTACCATTATCAAACAATATTAATCCTTCGTGAACTTTGGGTCAAATTCAGATTTCCCGAATCTTAACTTGACAAGAAATCAGATGAAATATTTCCACAGTGTAAATGGCGGAGAAAAAAAAATGTGCGATTGACTCTGGGGTACTGATTGAAATCGGAGTATGAGTAGGAAAGTGTCATTAATATCCAAACATTATGGTTATTGGTGCTATCCGATCAGTAACGATTCCTCAACGGGTAGAAATGACTCTTTAGTGTTTGGGTTCACATTTTTCTACTCGGTCTCTCATTACCATCATTCGTCCGATTATTCGTGCGACCATGCCATCTATTTTCTCTTGTAAGAAAGAGGGAATCTCTAGAATCCTAAGTTTTTAAATACAATATGATATCTTGATCGCCTCATCGAAAAGGTTCAATGAATATAATTTAAATCGTCTTCAATTAGCAAGTGGCTCTCTCAATTGTCTCTCATAGACAAGGCTTTTTAGAAAAAAATAGGATTGATTCCCAACCGTTGGCAGAAAATCGGCTGAGACATGATCCAGTAGTAGATACCAGCGCGTGATATCCACGGCCCAAGCAGTTGCACTTTAACGGGGCAGAAAATGCCTGAATTCTGCCATAAAACTCGAAGACTGGAGTGTCGGAGCTACCCCATAGTTGACAGGTAACAAGTGGCCTGAAGTGATCTGTTGCATAAATATTCGCTATTCGCTATAGAATACGTGCGCCATTGATTGGTACTAGCTCAACTCAAATTGGGATCATAGTCGATTCACTTTTAGATTCTCAGAAGCAACGTTCTATTTAGATTCGCATTATATTGGCCCATGGTCGATACTATGGCAAGTAAAATAAGGGCGAGATGAAAAAAATATCTATGATTCAAATCTTGACAGAAATGTGCGCCAGGCACAGGGGTCATAGTGGGGCGTTTTCTTATTTTCGGTATTCCACATAAGAACAGCCCCAAATTGAAACGTTATCGGTCAAATCATCTATTAGCAGCTTATGTAAATTGATATCAATAACCACCTGAACAGTGAATCAGGCACTATTGGACTGCGATTGGTTGGACTTTGTAAATTGTATATGTAGTCCAGTCATCGTAGCCAAAAAAAGTAGGTTCATAATGCAGTCGAGGGTCGAGCTTCAGGCGTCATCTTAGAAAACACATTTTATAAAACATCTCGTGAACCGTGCATAGTACGACAAAAACAGTACAGACTTTTTTGTAGATAATTAAATTTTCCACAACTTTCATTTCAAACATTTTCCTTTATAGTGCATGGTTTTCTATTTTTAGCGTGGAAAACCTTTCGAAACATTACTATTTTTACTGTTACATCAATCGTTAAATATATATTTAGCAATAACCATGTATGGAAAAGTTCGCCGCGCTATGAATAAAAAACCATGCACTATACAGGAACAAACTTCTAATAAAAGTTGTAAGGAATTTTATTATATACTTATATCTGCAAAAAAGATTTCCACTATTTTTGTTGTAAGATGCACAGCTCACGAGATATTTGATAAAACGTGTTTTCCGAGATGGTGGCTGAATCTCAACTCCCCACATTCTGCCAACTCAAATTTACACTCAGGAGACCCCTGAACCTTTCTCAAAAGCAAAATCAATTCTGTAGAAGATTGCAGAAAAAATGGCTAGAATGACCGGACTAATAGAAAAATCCGACTATCGAGCTCGAGCTAATCGTAATTCACTGATTCTTTTAATTCACGAATAATCAGCCAAGTGTTCATGATGTTCATGATTCTTCACAGACACAAAGCACGTATGAGCTTTGGTTTAGTAATCCACTGGACCAAGTTTTGCATTGATATTGACACATATATTCATGACTCAGCCTGATATTTGAAGAAGCGATAACCACCCGCACCTGGACAATCATCAGCTCAGCCGATGACTCATCAGATTTTCTTGTGTCTACATAGTTTGTCAAATCTGCCGAAACTTAGACAACGCTGGGCCAGGATGGATACGTAGTTACAGCATTATTTCGGAAGTCATCATTTCTTCTCACGCTCCCTTACACACCACACATTTCCCAAATATAATTTTAAATCTTTTTGAGGCATTGTAGGTACTACGGCATGAATATCTTTAAAAAAATGTTTGTCACGAAAACAAAGCTTTCTCTGTGAAAAATCAAGCAATCCTTCGTAACGTTAATAACACCAAGTGATGTAAAATTTTTTGTCGCTTAGCAGAAGATATATGCGATGTACGTTTTCGGAAGAATATAGTGTGTATTATATTAATTACATGACCCAAGGAAAGACGCCTAACGTATTGTCATCTCTCCCATCCCAAAGCAAGCGCAGAACAAATCTATGACTATACGCAGCGACGATGATGAAGGACTTGAAGGCCACTTGCCAATGAGATAATACAAAGCACTATTTGTGGATGGAAAAGTGAGGGGATTTATAGATGGACAAGTGAAACACTCGAAGTCTGATGAGTGTAAATTGAGATTGCATTATAAAGTACAATGCCGGAAAATATCGGAAACTACCGTTCCCTTCACGCTCTTCCGCGCATTTTGCTATTGTAAGAGTGCGATACAGTACGAAGCTTCTGTCTCGAAGAAATCCCTCGATTTTACTTTTTCTTACTCGCTGCATCTTCACGCTCTGTCTTTCATTCCGGAATTTTCTCCGAGCACCACAGCCAACATACTCGCTCTTTTCCTTTTCGTTGCACTCGAAAAATCACTGCACACTTCGAAGCACTTTCGCTTCCTCCATGTGTATCCTCTTTATCCGCGTATTCCACGAGCGCCTGGCTCTTTCCGTGGAAGTTCTCTCAGGATGATTGGGAAAAATCATATCCGCATTTAGAATTGATTACCGACAGTAATAGCATCGTGGAAAAATCCCTCGAGCATTCCACAAATGATTCTTCGCGTCCTAATGCTCATCACTCTTGCCTACTTTATATATTTTTAATTTAATTCTGCAATCACTCTTTATCCATCCAGCCGTATGAATTTTACTGCGTAATGTATACATCGAGCGGGGAACTTTTTTCTTTCAATGTGAAATCATTACTGGCAATAAGTATATACGAACCAATATGCCCGACATTATTACGTGAATTTCATCACAAGACAAGGAGCTTCCATTATTTTGGTCGAATATATTTTTCGTAATGGATAATATTAGCCGCATAGACCGCATGAATTCGCAAAAAAAAATGGCTGGATAATACGGCAAAAGTGACCTGTTTAATTTAAAAAGCTACAATTACTCGAAGTAAAAATTACTCCAAGATAACAATTCGCAGGATCAGAATATGACCGATCAAAAAAATTACCGAATTATCCGATTTCCATGAAGATATGTACCTGCTGGTTGTCGAGAATGACATTCGAATTGAATTGAAAAATTTTACGTTTCAAAATGGTATAGAACCGAATCAACTCTGATGCACAAAGAACCACCGGTATACATTTCTCAGACCCTTTTATCACCGCGGACGTACTTTACTAGCACAGAGAGACGTCTACGTAGCCATCTCGATTTTTACGTTTCCTGAAAAGACGAATGCATGGTTACCGCTCGGGAGAGCTCAAAGAGTTTATATTCTCGACCTATTTCGCCATACGCGGATTAGCAAGGTTCGCACGAGGCATGCTTTTAAAAACAACCCTGACCAACTTGTACATCACTCGGTCCCTTTGACAAAACCGTTTCATTCTCTGTTCCATCTTTGACTTGACGTAAAATTGTCCGCCAGTCAACTCTCTGACATCTTGCAGTGAGAGAAAACCAGGAAATCGTATATTTCATTGAAATTGGACACAAGCGCGTACGACCATTTGAAGTTTGTGAATTGCTTATTAGTTTTGTGGTGTCTGGCAATCGTTCCTTTTAACCTTTGACGATCCCCTCGAATTTTTGTTACATATCTGCAGCTAAATCATCGGAATACTTGGAAAGACATATGTATAACTTGAACATTTTATAAATTCCTACCGAGAAATATTCAAGTTCAGTTATTCTTTATGTTTTGGTTGCAACAAACTTTGCATTTCTTTTCGTCTCATTCATCGCGACTTCGCGGTTCGGTTGAGGTTTTTTTTTGGGTGTGCACGCGTATGTGTGAGAGTGAAACATGAAAGAAAGAACGATAGAATGAGAGAGAGAGAGAGAGAGAGATAAATGAACAATGCCCGCATCGGTTTCCATGAGTAATGACTGGGAACACCTTATGGACGCGTGCTTTCTCCTCACGGGAGAATGTAGAAATCCAGAGACGGAAGAAGTAACACGCTGTGCCACGAAAACTTATATATCTAGTCTCCTGCCGGGTACCTGAGTTATTTCATCTTTTACGGATAAGGCAGAACGAGAATAAATAGCAAGATACGAGAGAGCGTGAGCAAGGATACGAGATACAAAAATAAAATAACCATTACAGACACAACAACTGGAGAAACAGAGAAATGTATCTCTTGTTTGTGCATATGTGTGTGCATTTGCATGTGTATGTCTTGCATGAGAATTTTCTATGTTTCACGATCTATAAAGAATTTGAAGGTAGATTAGGGTAATGCGGCCATGCGAGGCAGAGTGATCATCTCAAATATTTTCTAGTTAAACAATGTTAAGGAGGCTGTATTTGCACTAAGCATTCGTGCCGAAATTTTTCACAAAATAAAGTATCTCGACAGCATGAAAGATTCAACATTTAAAAAATCTGACAAACGTATTTCAGAGTGTAAATTGACAATTTTGGTCATCTGAAATTTTAGATTATCGTACTTTAAATCCCACTTTTCGACTTGATGCTTTTTTTTTTCTAGTTTTGTTGAAAGGTCCACTTTATGATACAATGAGCTTTTTGTTGTCACACATCGGTACGTGAGTCGAAAAGTATGACACCTCAGATTAATGCCCGAAACTATGACACCTCCGAGTAAATTTAAATGGAGGTATCATAGTTTCGGGCATTAATCTGATGTGTCATACTTTTCGACTCACGTATCGACATGATTTTTAAAAAATTTTCAGTCAAATTGTTCTTACTTTCGATTTAGGACAATATATGGATAGGGTAAAATGAACATATTTGCCCCGCGAGCGTTTGTAGTCGCCGAACGACAATCTATTCTCGTGTCGGGTGACATATGTGACTTGTCAAACGCGACAGCGGTGTGTGTTGAAAATATCTTTGTTTCACTGGTAAATGTCAATTGGGTAAATGTTACATACATTCCAAGTACATTAAATGTCATAAAATTCCCTATTTTGATCACTTAAATGCTCCAGTATTTACATTTTTTCAGTTGTTACGACTTTGTTCAAGCGTATACGCTTGATCACTTAACCCTATACCGATGCTTTTTCACGAAGGACAAAACACATTTCAAAACAAATTTTTTTGCTTTGATAAGCTTTAGATTCATAAAAGCTAGAGCAACTATACAGACATTTTTCGACCTTTTAAAAAATCCAAAATATCTGAATTCCTTTAGAAATCCTATCAAAACCAAAGACGGAGCATCGTTGTCCCTTAATCTATTTGTGTAAAAATGTTTGGTTTCAAAGTTTGAAAATTACGGAGACTTAGAGGGCGTACAAAACATTTTTCGATAAATTTGAAATCCCTTAAAACGTAGACACTCTAAAAAATTCCAATGAAAATTGCAATAAACGAAGGGGGTTTCATGCTCGAATTATGTGCAAAACTTGAGAGAGATTGCTGAAGTCATTATTCTCGAAATATAAACAATTGCAAAGCTTTCTCTATGTGGATGTCGGGTTTTCAATTTCGGCTTCCTCGAAAAGAAAGTTTTGTGTTCAAGATAAATAATTATACGCAGAAAAGCAAGTTTCTAATTTGCACGCTTTTTTCCGACTTTGATTTCGATAATTCAAAACTTTCAACGTTTTTTTCAAAGTAATTTCATGTTTTCAACTTCGAAACTACAGAAAATTTTTCCGTCATTTTTCGGGTAAATCGATGCCGATGAACGAATAACCATTATACTTACATCGTCAATCGATCTTGTGATTTTATAACATAACTAACATTTTATTGAACCTTAGTGCCCCCTGGATTATTTTTGTGGCAAGTGCCTGCTCGATATCAGTAAATTTACGAAACTTAGAGCAGGCACATCATTTCGCATAAGCATTCAAAATATTGGAATATTTAAATTAAAAAAAAATTTAACCTTTAAAAAAATCTGAAATTCTTTAGCGATTATTTCTAAACTCGATATAGAAAATTTTTGTCCCCAAGCTTATTTATATGTAAAGTGCTGTCTTGGTAGTGATAAATTCGCCAAAGTTAAAGCGAACATATTGCTTATAAAAATTCAAATTTTTACAAAGTTCAAAAGCTCATAAAAATCTAGCCCTTTTATCGATTGTCGCCAAATTCAGTGCTGAATAAATTTTTAACCAATTTTGATAAGAGTCGTTACAAGCCATGGGGGTTTATTGTCCTACTTGTGTGCAAAATTTTGATTCTCGAGATATGACTATGTTTGATTTTTGCAAGCCCAACACATACATAATACATACATGCTTACATACGTATGTACAAGTACATACACGTACATACGGAAATACGTCCAGAAGTTTTTTCTAACTGTGATTTCTTGACTATTTAAAACATTTTGAGCACCCTGATATGAAAAGCTCGAAAAATATGTTTTTCATGAAAACAAAGCTTCCTCCATGAAGCAATAATAATGTAGGATCGCAGAAAAATTTAGGCTTCGGGTGACTAGACTGGGATTCGAACCCAGGCCCTCTCGATTGCCGGTCGAGTGCTCTGACCACTGAGCTACCTAGGCCTTCTACCCAATCTCTCCACGATCCGTACTTATAGTTCTTTCTGGGGGACCTCGCACCCCACAATAATAATAATAATAATAATAAAAATTATAATAATAATTGGCGGATTTTTTCTTTTCAAAGTCTCTTTAACATTCTTCTCGAGAGTAACGTCAAAAAGACTATGTGAAAGTTCGTGAAAAGGAACGTAGCCGAGTCTATGATTTCCGCGATCGAATCGTGAAAGTTGACTGGTAGCAATAAAAAAAAAAGAAAAGGTTGGCAAATGGCGCTAAAGAACCGTTTCCTCATGAACATCGTGAAAACGTTAACGAGAGATACTTATAATTAGAGCTGAGAGAAAAAGTACGATTTCTGAGAGGAAACCAATATGACGACGAAAAAAGTCGATAAAAAGAATACGAAAAGAGAGAGAGAGAGAGAGAGAGAGAGAGAGAAAGAGAGAGAGAGAGAGAGAGAGAGAGGGAGGGAGGGAAGGAGCACAATTTTCTCCCCGCAGGGAGACGTGAAACATTTTATGGTTTTTTTTGCATATAGGCAGCATATTACATTACAGAGTGCCACGAAGGGTGAGTTCGGTAAGCTCGGAAATGTAATTCGTTCCTTCTAAGCTTTTTCTTTGCGATTACTACATATACATCGTACCCCCTCCACATAGGTTCGACTACGATTTAACTAGTCGTCTGATGTAACACTTGAGTGGGAAAACCGAGCAATTCTCATAGTCTATTGTTGAAATCCCTATTCTATTATCTATTATCCCAACAATTATCAATTATCATCTATGGTTCCTCCTTCATCAACCAGACTCTCTATTGAATCTCTTCTACTAAGCTGCAGCAGAAACGCCAAAGTAAGATGGCGGAGATTAATATAGACCCCTGGTGAATAGTGGTGGAAATTTTGTCTGTGCTTATTATACAGTTGGTGCATGCATGTATAGTTGGTACAACTTATTTACGCTGATACATATGGAATGTGAAATAAATTCGTAAAATAAATTACTTTCATGTGCTGTCAATTACTCAATGTGAAATGAATTCGTAAAATAAATTACTGCCATGTGCTTTGTATGAACAGCAATTTTGCAATATCCATACAACGATTATTCACTTTTCCGTGTATACGCGAATGTCCCGAGAAGTATCGCCAAAGATCTATCGTCATGCATAATATCATATATCGTGCCAACGATGGGGGAAAAAGTTAGAAAAGCAACAAAAGGTTCGTGTCACCGTAGTTATACACATACTTTTATTCCTTTGACCGGATATAGTGTACACAATACTTTTATACCTTTGTCCCGCGACGTTGACGAATACCCGACATCCGATATGAAACCTCGTTATATCTTTATCTTTAGAAAACCGTCTCGTTGTCACGTAGCCTCCTTTTCTTTATCCTCCGTTCATTCTCTCTCTCTCTCTCTCTCTCTCTTTAGTTTCTTAAGTCAACCAGCATATCAAACGTTTCCGGTCGATACATGGAATACTTATTCACACATCCCAGCTGTTATTCTCTTTTGAAGTACACACTATACGCGAACCCAGAATCGTGCTTATTTCATACGATCCAACATTCTCTTGGCAAAGACGAATGAAAAAAAAAATTGTGCAAATAAGCAACTTGCGCATTGATTATTTAGTATTGTATTTTGCTCACAAAACTCCCTCTACGAGCAAGTATATTTTATTATATCTGGATTTTTCATAGAGTAGTAAATTTATGAATGTCAGAGCGAACGTATGATATCATATAACAATTAATTTTTTTTTTAACCAAAATTACAAAAATAAAAAACGCTTTTTTCTTATTCTCGCCAAAAGTTTCAATGTCAACTATTCTTCAATGATATCCTACTTGTATTAAAGAATTAGCACAATATCTCAAAATTTGCGTATGTTAGAGCGATCACAGATATTTTGTGAAAAGCCCAAAAAATCATAAAATCTGAAACCTTGAACCGATTCCCGCCAAACTCAATACCAAATATCCTATTATGATTCTTAATTAATATAATAAAGAAGGTGCGCATTGAAACTTAAACATTGATTCTTCAAAATTTTTAATAATAAATGTTTAATAATACATTTAACAATTAATAGTAAATTAGACCATCAAAGATTTACCACGCAAACATTCGTGCAACAAATATTATGCGAATATTTATTGCACACGATCAGTTGCCACTCAAACATTTATCGCACGAACTTTTGACGCGCAAACATTTTCCGTGTAACAAGCCATTTACCGACCGAACATTTAATCCATAAACAATTATTTCACCAACATTATTACCGTAAAAACAATTACCATGCAAACGATTACCGAGAGAATATTAACCGCACGAACAATTAGAAGGTACGGAGAAGTATATGAAGTAACAAGAAATTCCTCGTCAATTTTCACTTGGATATTTGCGCTGGAAAATTATTCCCAGGGAAAATGAAAGTTTTTACTCCAGGGGATACCTCGCCTGTATCGTGCAAAATGAGATTTTCAAAATACGATGAACATTGTACATTTTTTAAATTCGATTTCATGACTTATCGAAGGTAAGCATAACCGAAAATTCTGTAACTCGTTACAGAATTGTCGGTATTGTTAATAAGCTATCGACGCAACTGTAAGAACGATCCAGTGGAAAAGCGTAACTCCCATAAGTTGGCGCTACAGCTTAACGATATCGACAAATGGTACTGGAGATACCATTATAGCTAAATACCCCCAAAATACAATTATGAAATTATGACAATAAATCTTATCGGTTTCCATTGGATTTCGGGACTTTTCATCCAGATATCATAACTGGTCAATAGGGAAAAAGTCGTAAAAAAATTAAAGAGGAAATTTTGCCTTGTCATGATTGGATATCAATATCCGGGTGAACACAAATGCAAATCGAATTTTCCATACTGATTTGTCGTTCACTTTCACACTCAAAAAGCCTCATTATATGAGCAAGTGGAATATTTGATTTCAGCTTTCCACCTAGAGGAAGCTTTCTTCACGTCGAAAAATTTTAAGGGAACATTGTAAAATTTTTTTTAAATTCTAACAGAGATTTTTGAAATAATTGTAAAGTCACCCAAATATTTCTTCAATATTGCAGGTAGTCAAACCGTGAACGTGTAGTTGAATCTTTCACAATATTTTGTGGAAAAATCGGAATCGGAATATGTTTCAACATTATTGACGTTCTAATGAAACCAATCCTTTCTTTGAAAAAAAAAAAATAGTTCCCCGTGACTTTGTAATCAATTGAATAGTTTTACGGGATGTTTAACGCTATTACTATACTAAAAAATATTTTTCATCCACTGAAAAAGGAACTTTTCATAACACGAAATAAATGTTCTCTTTTATAGATCATATATCGGATTAATTTTAACTTATTGATAGAATTGCTTTAACAGGTAGAATTAATTTTTTTATGCAAATAATAAATTATTTATTCAAGTCCTAATATTGTTTACCCGCAATATCAGACACGTAGCAGATCATGCGATAGCGATCCAGGAACCGGCAATTTTATGCCGAAATACAACCGGTGAAGCCTTAAAACGGTGCATTCTCAGTCGGCGTTCTATTATTCAAGCACCCACAATATTCAGAGAGCCCTAATTCTCGACTTAAAGACAACTTTTTCCATTTGGAGTGATCCGAAGCTTTCGTTCTCCATCCATAGCGTGAGATTCTCACTCATTCGTTTATATAATACCCTCTTCGAGTATGACCGCTGAAAGTTTTTCCTACTCAAACTTCTAGGAACACCGCTGGTCTCCGAGCGCTTTCGCTTGGGCAAGAACTCTTTGCGGGAGATCAGCGAGCGGGAAAATTTGCGGATGAGGAACCACAAACGGTGTCAAGGGTGAGTTTGCAATGAACGTTTTATGCCTTAATTACGAGAGCGATTTAGGGAAGATGTCTCGTTAGTGTATCCCCAACTGCGTGCATTGCAGCCCACAGACGGAAATTTAACTTGGGCGTTTGCCTAAGGAATAGCGCATTACTGTTGTCAAATAACAGGAGATATTGTTCGATGTATACAAAGCCCAGTCATCCACTTACGGTGAATTTCAAAGATGCCTAACATTGCGCAAAACTATTAAAACAGATTTATATAAACGATTGTTTCTGGACATAAGGGGATTCAATACAGTACAATTTCTCATAGTTTACGTTTTCATATATGACAAGGGATCAAGTAGCGCGTTCCCATGAAAATAGAGGCACCCCAGTCCAACGGAAGAGAGGGCTATGAATAACGGGTCCATCCACCGTCGCCGTTTCGTACACAAAATTGGTCTCACTGATTGGTCTCACTTGATTGTTGTACTGGAAAATCAAATTCTGACGTACAAGTTTAAGTTTGGTCGCGCGTTTAAGTGGATTTTGAGACATAAGCCATAACTCGATATTCAACATCGCCCTAATGGATAGAATCAATTGAAATGAATTGGTTTAAATGCACGAATCAACCAGTTTCAGTTACATTCGGATCGGGTGCGAAAAAATCAACTCGCGAGCCCAACCAAAAATGATTGGTCGATTCGTTCAATCCAATAATTAAACAACCGATAGTTCTTTGAATACGCGAGGGTAGCTATTGATACGACGTCATGTTACGTCCGATCTCGTCAATATAAGTAGTTCATGAATCCTGTGCAGACAGCATGAATTTGACTCCCCACCGCCACTCAAATGAATTCCTAACAATAACACAATGATGGCAAAAATGGATGGATTATTATTCTAGTTGGAATGTTTACCATTCGTCATCCTCCTATTTATGGCTTGCCATTGGGTATACAAAAAAAAATAACTAACCCTCAGAAACGCTTTGTCATCCTTCTTTCTTTTCTTCTGTAGATCTCGTTGGACTTGTACTGCACTTTACTATAAAAACATGAGAGTAACGAGAGAAGCAGGTTTTTGGTGAAAGATTTTTCGCTAATTTCCGACTCAACTGATGAACAATCGACGCTAATAAGAGTAAGCTTAAAACTACGTCGTAAATATCGGGTGTCCAGCCTCTCTCGCTCACGCTCCAGCAGCGTACCGTGCCCCCTAGCAATAAGGGTAGGCTAGTGAGAGGCTATACGTGGAGCTCGACAGAGATAGTAAACAGTGAGGTAATATAACGCGGCCTTAGCTCGAGGAATATTACGGAAGTTGTGCCGCTGCCGACTCTTCGCTTCTCTTAGACCGCTATAATGACCTAGCAGCTGTGCTCCAGAGATTGTCCCAGCAGGTCTCTAACCACGTACCGAGCAGAACTCGTGAATCATGCGATAGTTCCGAAATTGGTGGAATTTGTTCCATAACTTTTCCGTACTTCTTCAACTCAGACGCCTTTCGTTTTCCTATTCTGCAGGAGTTTTGCCGAGTACGTATGATGTAAGTAACATCATATTTTTCATTTTTCTGATATCATGTAGGGTCCATTGCCAAGGAATTCAGACGTATACATAGAAGAGCAGTTCTTATGCTTGCCGTGAGGACTGGGGTAATTATCCAGTCAACATGGCTTACCGTACTAAATTCATGGGGTCCCCCAGTCACACAGTATAAGCATAGGGACTGTCCTTCTATGAACGTCTGAATTCATTTCCATTGCCAAACGATTCCGCGATTATACGAAATTCTCTGAAGTAGTGAATTTCAATGTGCGATCGAGAGACAATGTTTATCGGCGCATTTCAATCCAAGTTAATATACAGCCGTTTTCGCAAGACATAATCTGCGGATACGGTACTTGGTTGAACAGGAATAATCTGTATTTCATGACTTTGCAATGACAATTACAGTGGTGCATAGCATGTTCGACTTAAGGTTATTTGATGTTGACTCGGGAACACGCTGCTAATGACTCATTCTATGAAAAATAAAACTCATGCTGCTCCCGCGTGCTTCATGAAGAGGAAGAAGTTGTTGGAATAAATCCCAACACTGCAACCCTCGTACTATATTCACGATGGATATAAAATTAATGATGGCCTTTTTCCGAATGAAATTTTGGATCGTCGGAAATGAAGGGTGGACTTTCCAATCATAAAATGTACGGTCATTAAAAAACGAATCGAAAGTTCTCAGCCTTCACGATATATTTTTTTTTTTTTTTAATAAGAAAGCCTTTTGAGAATATGAGGGCACATATACGGGCTGACTAGTTGAAGTGAAAATTTTAATTATTCAACATACTGAATGTCGTATGTACGAAATTATGTATTTTAGAATTATTAGGTAATTATTATTTTCGTGTAATAATGCCAAACGTTTCAACTGACGGCCCACATAGTACTATATTTTTGAGCTAAATTACATCGCCCCTTTCAATTTTGTTTCACATTACCTGGCATCGAGGTACTATCACGTTTCTTGCCTATTGAATGATTATTAGTGGCATAACAGCATATTTAGAACTCTTCGCGAACATTCACTGCCCAGTAACAATTCTACTGGAATTGAGACTCTCTAAACAAGCCTATTGAAATACGACTTTACCACAAAACAAATCTACCAAAGCCGCGGCTAAAATTTCTACCCAATAACATCATTCGGAGAGTAGAGCTTTTACGGAAATGTCTACCTGAGTACCAGTTTATCAGAAAACAGCTCTTCAACGAAACTGATGGTAACCTAGCGCGAACTTACTGTATTTACCAAGAGCATACTTCTCATCAGTCACATAGAAAAATTGTTACCAGGCAGCCGTTCAAGGTAAAGATGTTCACGAAAATCTCAGTCTAGTAAAAACGTTATTGGGTAAAGATATTTGCCGTAACTTATACATGTCTGGTAGAGTTGTTCTTGGTAGAAATGTACATTGGTAGGCTTGCTCAGAGAGCCTATATTCTGTCAGAGTTCGCATTGAACAGTGATATTCTGGATACACTTAATGTACCCCCGTAATTAATCTGCATGCACACTAGTTACGAGGCACTCTGCATTCAGTGCAATTACACGGGATGCTTATTGTACTGCAGTACAACGAAACAGAAGTTGAATGCAAATCTACCAATGAAATTCGCTTATGTCTATGGTGTCAAGTGATCCTCAGAGACTACACAACGATCAATAAATTGTTACCACGATCATTATGAAGTTACCAAAAGACGTTCAACGTATCTTGGAATTTTATAAATCCGAACTAAGCCTATCACTATGACTCGCTTACCGATCTCTTGAGGCAACAATCTCACTCCAACCCTTGTAAGCGTATATAGGGATATTCAAGCTGAGTTCCAGTAGTATACTTTCTTACCGCACGTCGCTATTGGCTGTTCACCAAGTGATGAGGAAGAAACCTACTTTCGTGAAGGTACCCCAGCCCGGAAGTGAGACAGAGGGAGAGACTATAGCTGCGAGGGAAGGTAACTTCGTGAATAAAGCGAGAAATACGCACAAGGGCGAGTAAAAACCGCACAATCTAGACCTCGACACAGTCTGCCGCGAGAAGAACTCCGTAACTTCCTTGCTGGGAAACATGGTTCTTCTAGCGTTTTCCTCTTTGCCAGTCTCGCGAGTCTCCATATGGCTTTGCGCGTACATGCAGCAATAGCAGCTCCGACGGCAGGAGTTTACAGTAATACTCCGACGTACGCCTTATTCCCGACTTACGCCAACTCGCAGTTAACTATCGGCTGCTCCCCACGTTTTTTCCGACTTACGTCAGAACGACCAATGGCGTAGCTTCGCAGTATTACTGTAGTTAGTCGCAGGGATGTCTGTGAACGAGAATAGAACCTCTCTTCGAATATTTGGAATGTATCGCATGTAGAATCTCACTTGTGATACTGTTTCACGCAGTTCTATCAAAGACGTACATACAATTACAGGAAGTCCAAGGTGGGCAACTTGCAGCGCAAGGCTCAATATTTGTATTAAACTCCTTCTATAACGACCGGTTTACGGTTATAATTTAACTTACTGATACTCGGAAAGTACGGAATCATGGGTCATATAAACGCTTGATTGTATCGATGTTGCGTGACCACTTCTAGTTGAGGCCTTGCCTCGAGAGGTTGTGACGAGTTCACAGCTATATTCAACGATTCTGTGGGTTTATGCTGAGCATGAAAACTATAGTTTCTTGTTTGATGAATGATTGGAGTTGCCTGAAGAAGTCAAGGCAGGGAAAGGTTCTTAAGCTTGAGTAACACTGGTTCCTTTTCCTTGTTGTGTGTCACAAGTGAATGGTGGTCCGTTTTCAAACCGTGCATCAAAGTTGTAATAGTTTTTTTTAACTACTTGACGACCGATAGAAATGGACCCTTGGTCAGAGCACTGCTTTGACCATCTCTGATGTTAAGCAACATTGATCGCGTCCAATACTGGAATAGTTGACCGCTTAGCCATACACTTGCTTGTGCGATGACTACTTATTTTTAAAACACCTATTTTGTGTTTCTGATGGTAACACAACTGCAGCTCAGTAAAATATAGCCACCTGTATTTACCAGGTTCTCTGCAATTTTCGTGTGTGCTCGTGTAAATGTGATGCAGTAGCGTATTAGGGATGAGTGGCTGCACGCAACATTATAGGGGGTCTTAAGCAATGGAATAAAAATTAGAATAGAAAGGAATGGAGACGGAAAAACCCGAATCAGAGGAAGAATCTTCTAAAGCGATCCAAGAGATAACTGAAAACCTGACTACAGCACTGATCCAGTGGGTTAATATGTCGACAGGTTTCTTTGGGTTTTCCCCACTACAAAACATGAATCTTGTTACTAATCTTCTTATTAATCTTGTTAACCTGGTTCGTCGACATTACACATAACATGCTTGGCCTCACTTTTGTTTTTTTTCTAGAATTGCTACATTGGGTAACCACTTTTTAACGGTTTTCATCAATTCCGTCGCTACTTTATAGGCATTTTTTGTCTCCACCTGTCTCTGACTAGTGTGCTCTTGGAACTTGCAGCAAATGTGAAATGAGTCTCAAGATAACGACAAGTGTAACGAGAATTCTTTGGGATATAAAAAGACGGTGATTTTAATAGGGGTTGCGGCTAGGCTAATAATAGAGAAAATCGATAGAGCAGAATGTGTGTGTATCTACTCAAACTAACTTCCCTCACATTGAAAGTTCCACGCAGAGAAGAAAGCCATGCTAGGAACTAGTGAAGGGAGGGTATAGGTTATGGAGGAGGTTGACATTGTTCCATAGCGGAAGACCCAAGGTACGAGCTGAACTATCGAGCGATAGAGGCAGAGAGAGAGAGAGAGAGAGAAAAAAACTAGACAATGCGAGGCTTCACTGGAAAAAGCCCAGTCACATTGACGTTGAAATATTCAGTATAGCGCGTTCTTCGAGCTTAACGAAATCTTCAAGCAGATATATCATGAATGACGACATGTCACACTACATTTTATATCGGTCCTAACGATCGAATTTCGCGTCTCGAATAATTAATCAAACTCTTAACCGACATTCACGAATCAGCTGCATACATATAAGGTGACTGTGTACACTATTCGTGCCTTGTGTATGAGTATATAGTTGGTTTAGTGCTTTGAATTTCCGTCAGCTATCATTGCCATTAAATAAAATGACGCAGGCTATGAAAGGAATTCTACCTTAATCGAAAGATCATTGCGATAACGATGAGCACGATAGAGTCTACTCGTTTTTCTGTCCCCTTGTCATAAATATTTAATCAACGTAGGATAATGTAACGCTTACATGTAAACTGATACAATTACATTGTTAAATTATATTCCTAGGATGATGGGAAATTTTTTGGCAATCTAATCCATCGGCATTCACGATATTTTACTAATGTGCTGATGCGTGTAGCAAAATTTCTATACCTTTCTGAAGATGATGAGAGTGTCACTGAGGGAGCGGAAAAGTTGAAAATCGCGATATCGTACCTGTAACACACAGAAATTAAAATGATTAATATAAAATTGACATGATTTACGATCATAATTCAATGATTACATAATCAAGACGCGAGAATTCAATAACTTTGTGCACTAGGAGTTATCCACATTTATCAAGAAAAAACAAATATTTCAACTTTTTTCTAATATTTAAGTACATTTTGAATTCATAATTGATCCACTTTCTTAGAGTGATTGATTGTAATTATGTTATAAGGGAATGATTTTAAGTGCAGGTCATCATTTCAATGGTCCTTACTTCCCTACATCGAAATGGGCGGACTCTGCTTCTTTGATTGAATTTGAAACATTGTGATTAATATTCACGATTGTATTCATTGTTGTAAATAAGTATTCAATGAAAATAAAATTGAAGGTTGCTGATAGTTTGAATGCTCTTCTATCTCACCACGTTATCGAAGACTGCGATTTCAAAAATTCTATCCGGATAGATAGATATAAAAAATTTAACATTCAAAATGCAATTGGATAAATAATATCTTGCCATCTCGGTTAATTCTGGATTGCATGAACATTGAATACGACGATTCAGTCAATGTCGAAAATCCACGAGGACTTGTCGTGATATAAATGGTGGACTCTGCATCTCTTTAGAAGATTCAGTTACGTTGCCTTATGGTCACGTCAACACCGACGTGGAACGACAAGGCCAAAACACTTTGTTCAGCTTACGCGGACTCAGTGTGGAGTCTCAAGATGGCATGTTGGAGGGGAATGGAGTGCGTATATAAGCGTGAGATGCTCATGAGTGAGCACAAGCGAGAAACGATGTCGTGCTCGATGAGGATGACGACGATGACGATAATGATGACGTTGCTAATCCGGGAAGAACATGAGGGTTGAAACGTTGATGCTTAACCGAGGTGCCCATAAGCGCAAGCCAGAAGCGGCCCAGCAAGGAGACTAACACATATTGAAGCCGGAGGACATGAAGCTGCTGTCACGAAAAATAATCTAAGAGCAATTTTTTAAGAGCTCAAGGCAGTCAAATATTTAATTTTCGTCGGGGATTATTTTTTTATCATTAAAGGTTTTTTTGCATTGCAGTGAAGACCATTCATTCTACTAAAAACTTGGGAAATATATGAGAATACTTGCATGGCTCTCCGAGCTAGAGTTTTCCCACTGTCGTTCTTTTTATCCGCGATCATGCGCTCAACTTTATGACTTTCGTATCTCAAGTGCTAATTTCCCAAAAGTTTACGTTTCTCACGGAGGGAAAAAAAAGCCATGAACAGAGAGGGAGGAAAAAACAGAACGATAGATATAGAGGAAGGGAGAGAGACAGGGAGGAGAGATAAAGAGAGGAGAAGTATGGACCCAATGAAATCGAAAAAGTAAAAGGACAAGGCTGAGAAGAATTCGGGATGGAAGAATGAAAGGAAGATAAACAAACGAGGGGATCGGTATGGGAATTCATTTCCGATTAATTTCGGTGTGTGCACATGCTAGAGTTCACCAGAACGTGGAGTAGTAAAGGGCAGCCAAGCGCTCACACCGGATATTTATTTTTCCTGGTTTTACCCATGCAACTAACAAAATCCACTAGACTATTCCAGCGCCGCTATAAGAAATGAATCAGCCAAGCCCCCCTTTCTCCTTTTATTATACTCTGTCGCTGCTTGCGGACCACTTGAGTTTCCCGGTCACGAAGTGACATAATGCCGTACGTTCGATTTAACGCTCTTACGAACGATCGGGAGGAAAATTAAATGACCCAGGCAATTTAACTCGACATTGCCATCAGTTGAACTCTGTATTGTCTCAATGAAGTATTTTTGCCTCTGTCTCTGATTATCTTCCCGTGGATGGTATCGAACAGTACTAGATGTGAAGAAGTAGGTTAACGAGAAAAAAGAATGTTGGAGCCAAAATTACACGAAAGGTGCAAAGATATACGAGGTAAGGTTTTAATATTCAACTGACCATTGATATACAACTTTATACAAGACCGTTAAAGCCACACCTGAGCTGAAAATTCATATTGAGCGAAAATCGAGCGACTGCCAATTTCATTGGATATCGTATTCAATCGGACAAATAAATTTTGACATAAATCAGTTTTGTATCTCTCTCTCTCTCTCTCTCTCTCTCTCTCCCTTCCTGGTTTTCCATAATCCATGCCACGTCTAAAATAATAAATCCATAGACATATGACCCTTCATATTGTAGGATCAGCTGGTGCGACATTAAATTTTGGCGACCAACCATCGGGGGCTTTCAATGAGATCGACAGAGTTTGAGATGACGGGACAGGTTTACGATCGGCCCGGCTGCGACTGAAAGCAGAGATCCTGCGTATATAACACATATCCCGGATTTTTGCAATTTTGGTTGTAGTGTGAGAAAGAGGGACCAATATAAAAATGAAATGATTCCTAGGTTGAGTGTGACGAGGATTTCAGAGGTGTGATAATGTCAACCATTTTCACTGATTGTTGGCTATAAAGCTAGTGACTTCTGGATCATGCGTAAGAAGTTAGGATAACGGGAATGAGCTGGTATGCAAGGATAAACGATTTGTTGTTATCGAAATCGAGCAAGGTTACTTGTGGAATTAGAAACGTGGCAAGAGCAATTGTAGAGACCTGGGGTCTCACCCCCCCCCCCCCCCCCCCCTGTGCGCTTCGTGTGCCCCGTCGAAAACGTACGAGCTAAGGAGTGGCAGCGGCTCGGGCAGTATGCACCCTCGCACCTAATCTAACCCAAACCTAAATCTAGCCAAAATAACCGCAAATGCACCCCTCCATTTGTGGTACCCATATAAGAGCCCCTCGATTCTCGTACATGGTGGTGGCCACGGCAAGATCGTTATAGAGAGATATTCCATTTAAGGAGGTTCACTAGAGTTTACGGGAGGTGAAGAGGGTCGGCTGAAACCCTATGCACCGACGGAACTGCAGCCAACTGTGAAAATAATTGATCATGAATCAGAAAATCATAGAATTGAAATCAACATCGTAATGGTAAATAAATAATTAACCCCTTTGGACAGTTAAGAATTGATAAAAATGATTTTACATTGCTATAAAGGAAAGAAATTCGATTTTATAGCACACGTAATTCGCAAAGAAGTCTGGCAACAAGGCGGGTATTTCTTATGGTTGATACCGTCAAGTTTCATGACCACAGGCACCAGCTAACAGTCGAGCTGTCAAGAAAATTGAACGCTCAGCCTAACCTATAATTATTCTGGCTCTAAAGCTGTATCATACTTCTTATCCCCTCTCTACATACCTTTGCTACGAATAACTATAAATTTTGTAGGTTCATTAAACAGTATTCATAAACTAAGTACACAATCAATCTGATTTTTGTCATGCTCCTTTATTCGCCTACACCGTATTAAAGCAATATTTTTTCAATTTTTTCTCTGCATTTTCTGTGGAGTTATCAAGGGGCAAAACTCGAGATTTCTGCCTGCACCACAACCTTCTCAGATACTGAATTTTCATTTGAATGGTGTAAGTAAAAATTCCCAAATATTTCAGGTATATTTCTACAATAGTAGAGAATATGTGATAAAAAATTGAGATTCTTCTGTGCATTTTGCTCTACCTGGTAAACCTTCTTAAAGAAAATATTATTGCGACAAATGGAAAACTTATTTGTTACAAACGCAAAATTCTATTTAATACAAGTAAATTCACTAGGTGGACGGAGGATATGTCGTTTAATGAAAATATGCATCGATAAGATAAATATTTGTGTCGGAAAATTTTTTTATTACTTCCAAATGAATGGTTTCTCTGAATGTAGACATTTACCAGCAGCTTCTCGCCGTCCGTCAAAAGTAAATAATTCAGTAGTCAAAATCAATTCTCGTTTGGCTGAAACCCACATAACACGTGATACGCAAAGGTAACCAGCCATCGCACGTTATATTGACTGAAAGGAGCCAGATTTGAGTAATATTTGCTTGTCCCTACCTTGAAAAATCCATGGCTTAATATTCACTGTCATTATGTAACATACTTGAGATAGTTTAAAAAAGTGACAGCACTTATAAGAGAATGTGTGGATGATCTAAGCTTATGGGGATACGCCACCCTGATATACGTTCCAAAAAGGAATGAAATTAAAGAATTTTATATTACACAAGTATTGAATATGTGTATATATATAAATATATGTGTTTTTTAATTCCTATGTTTACAGCATACATTTAATAACAATTTATAAAACTTTCATTCTAAAATATTAAAGAATAGATGAGTTATGCGTTGTCTCCTGAAGCTCTTCTCCTGTTACGCTGTCATTTTTCTAACGTCCAGGTTCATCTGCAAAAAAAAACCAAAAATGTTTTTATTCAGTGATAACCATAGCTATGGTATAGCATAGAGATTAAAAGAAAATATATTGCGTTCAGTACACGTCCCGTTAAGTTTGGACCAGAAAGTTGAAAGTTAAATAATTTATCATAAGCAAATGGTTCAGCGTATCGCAAAATTCTTATGCTACACTTTAGATAATCTTATAAAAGATATGCGTACCAAATTTGAAGTAAATCGAACGAGTAGTTTTTGAGATTTTTTGACCGCCACCGCAAAAACGTTGTTTCGAAAAAGTCGCAAAATAAAAACCAGTACGAGTTTTATCTTCGATAAAAAGTGAATTTTCAATTTTACCTTGAGTTTGCGATTCCTGGCCCATACAGTGTCCCTTTTGCAGATAAAATAATATCCACCGTATCTTTTTGAGCTGCTCTTCTTTATTTTTTTGCCTCTTTTGTTGCTTCCTCGGCTCTTGAATTGGCGACTAGGATATGGTTTTTATCTGACTCCTCACAAGCTTTTGGTCCGATTTTTAACCGTTAAGACTTGCATCATCAGTAGTACATTGTTATACCCGTGGTTGAATATGCTTGTAGCAATATTTTCTGCGATCTCAAGGATTTTCAAACCACTTGACGTAGTTTTTGATATCATAGACCAAATAATTTGAATCCTAGCCCACGAACAGATGACTCTGTGTTGCCTTTTTTCTACTCGTTCCTGCGTGTCTAAATTAATAAAACGGTATGAAAGAGATCTTTCACTTTCAGCTATGCTGTTATGCCATTCGCATTACTCCGCAAAATGTTAAAAAAGTGCCAAAGACGTACTAAAGAGTATCAAGCGCGTAGTAAGAAGCGGTATGCGCACAGTAAAAATAAAAACGCGCTTTATTCTTTTCACCATGTTGCACAGTGATGAATAGCACAACAGCATATATAAGTGGAAGTTAATTATCATTTTTATAGGAACAGTCACTAGATCTCTTCCATACCGTTTTCTTCGTGTACCACTGCCTTAAATACCTCCTCAATCAAGGGGTATTACTTTCGGCATAATTAAATTGTCCGAACTTTTCACCACGTATTTCACTTTTAGATAAACATGACGATGTATACCGTAGTGAACCAGCAGAACACTGACTAATACAATAAATTTAATTCCTAAGTGACGAACGAGTATTTATTTAAATGATCCTCAAAAACGCTGCTTTAAAAAGATACTTTGCAGTGACCACTACTGCTCGTCACTTGTATCATGTGAAATTAAAAATTAAAAAAAAAATCGTTCGTATTAGTTCGTCCAGTGCTTAATCATAGCATTTCAAATTGATTTTTATCTTAAAAAATCGCTTAGTTCTTGTGTATAAGAAAAAATATGCATTGGAAAAAAAAATCCGACGATAAAGTACAAGATTTGTATTCCTAAAAGAAGCCTGTAAAAATTCAGAACAACTGGTAAAGCCGTTTTCGAGAAATTGTGGTCACGGACTTTGAAAATGTAATTTTTGAGAAAAATTGCATTTAAAGTTTTAACTGCGATTTTTATATAATTAACATGTTTTTTATTTAACTTATACAGAGTCATATATTTATAGTTCACAGTTATTACAGTTCGGAATTTCGCTCGAGGCTAATCTCGCTAGCAGGTGGTCATACCGTACTGCCGTTATCCTTTCACTTAAGCCGCAGTCGTAGCCGCCCGATGATGATTTCGCCTGCAAGGCTCGAATTAACCCAAATCGCCAGATATCCGGCGCAAGCGGGCGCGTTTAATATCGCGATAAGCTGAACCGATTCAACCCCTTGTGCAGCGAGAAAAATTTGATGCCGCTACGGGCACGTACAAAAATATGCGCCCCAGTGCTTCAATGTCGCTCAAGGGGTTAAATATATCCTTATCACACTTCCAATTGAATATTCAAGCAAGCCGCAATACATCTTCTCAATGATGACGTTTACTATCGAAAACGAGAGAGGCTCTGAGGCTTTAAAACCGAAGTTTCATCTCCGTACTATACTTGGAAACTTGCTTGCGTCATATCGAGGAAGGTGTGCAATAACTTGATGGTGTGCAGTGCGCGTCGTTACTTACTAGACTTCTCACTCTCCCATATTCTCTTTTATCCTCAGCTTCTTCGATCATGTCCTGGGTGAGTGCCTTTTGACGTGCATCAAAAAGTGAAGCAGCTTTGAAATATCGACGAGAAAAGGATAGCGCTATATATACAGAGAATATACAGTGTGTGTGTTTTAATATATGATGATGGTACAATAAACGTGATCCAGTGTACACTCACAATGTACTACTCTCATGCACAGGTCGATCGATAGCTCTGCACCCTACGATATACTTCCTGCCGCACGTGGCACGCGAAAGCTTTCAAGCCGCTTTGATTCTTCCTCTCTCTCTCTCACTCGCTCTCTGTGAGTCTCTCTGAAATCTCTCTTCACTTCTCTGCAGCCAGTCCACGAAAAACCGCCCCCACATTAGCCCGCCACTTTTCGCGCCTGACCTCCTCTATTTTCCTGTATATATCAACGCGCGAATTTAATATCGCCAACGGTACGACCGAACCCAAATAGCCACAGATGCCACCGTGACCTCATGAGTTTCCTCTCGCCGGTACTATGTCTCGGGATGGTTACAAGCTCATGCGTTTCTGTGGGAAAGCCGCAAAGTCCCCCTTTGCCCTTTCTATTGTCCGTTTACAGGCCTTATCGTAAGATGACCTTGTTTATTCCCTTACGTTCCCCACACGGATCGGCAGGCCTGTCAACTCTGTACCGCAAAGACGGAGAAAAAGCGTAATTCTGAATGGAAGCTCAGAGTTGAATTTAATTCGGAGAGTGACCAGTCGATAAAGTGGATCCCTGTTGGTGAGTTCTTGGGCCGAGAAGAACGAATTTTGAAAAATATATGATTCATTATAGAATAACAAATTATCAACTTTTAGTCTGATAGATTTCACTTGAAATCAAGGAATTTCATTCAACAAAGTCCAGCTGTCGGAAATAGGTGATTTTTATGCTTCGCTTCGTTGCTCTTTTCTTACCGTGTGCATTCATCGGGCGGGGTAAAGTTATTTATCATTTATACTGCCACTGTGATAGTCATTAAATGAATGCAAAGTGTTTATCGCATAATCTACGGCTATGCAAATATATCATTGTTTCGTTCCAGATTCAGATTTTTTTTACTTATTAGTTGATCTCTTTTATTCCTAAATAACTTATTCTTTTTCGTCCAGCTTCTTCCGTACTTTCATATTCTCGGAGAGAGAGAGAGAGAGAGAGAGAGAGAGAGAGAGAGAGAGAGAGAGAGAGAGAGAGAGAGAGAAAGAGAGAAAGAGAGAAAGAGAGAGGGAGAGAGAGAGAGAGAGAGAGAGGGAGAGAAAGAGAGAGTGAGAGAGAGAAGGAGGGAGCTTGAAACTAAACCACGGCAGTGAGTGCTGAGTGAAGCTTTTCACCACAACCGATCGTTCTCTTCAACGACCGCCGCAAGATGGGCAATCATAGTTTCCGGGACTTTCGCGCTCTCGGAGAAGAGCCGCGTAATAATTGGAATACTTCGCCTCGAAGAGAACCGGGGAAAGGAGAATTACGCACGAGAGAGAGGATAGATCGTCGTCAATGGCGCAGCTAGAGGCAGCCATTACCGACCGAGACACAGGATAGCATGAGAACTATCCCCATAGACTGAAGGAGTTAGGACGGGGGATTTCAGTCCTTCAGGAAGGGAACAAATGAAAAGACAGAGAGAAACAGAGAGAGGTAGAGCACAAAAAAATAAAGAAAGCTTCGATGGAGTATTGATAAGAAAAATAAAGAGATGGGATGGCACGAAGAAGGAAAATGAAGAGGTTGATAGAACGAATAGAGCCGGAAGAAGAAATACAATAGAATGGAAATCCAAAAGCCTTTTGTTTGCTACTAATATATTTCCGCAGCAAGCTTTTGAGATCGTTCTTTCTAATAAATATCGCCCTCGCAGTAGTCACAGCAAACCTGAGAGTGTGCGCCCGAACGGTTCAACGCTTTTATACTTTCTATAACTTGGAAATTTTTTATTCTTCTTTTCCATGTTTTGGCCTTTGTGAGCGAGAAAAAATAATGAGGCAGGAATGTGCAAATTTCTAATTTGGAAAGTTCGAATTTCGTTTTCAAAATTTGAAAAAATTTTGACGTCTATGAAATCAGAACCTCTTTACTGATTTTTTCAAAAGAAATATCGAACACGGTTTGCCCCCTAGCTCGGAAAATTTTTCACGTAAATTATTTTCGTGTATTAATGTTAATATATCCTTTAAGTCGTATGTCATATACATTTAAATATAGCTATTTCAAATGAATTTAAGTTTTCGATTAAAATTTTTCTTAGTAACATAATTCTTTTCTTATTATATTAAAAAATAAAATTTATATTTTACGAACAGAATATCACAAATACATATATAGAATCTATAGATATATATTTGTTATTGCACATAAATATATTCTCGACTATTCAATCGTGTATATTTTGTACCAATATAATATCTCTATATGCATCTGTCTGTTCTTTTCTATTTCTGACTATTCTGACTAATATCACAAGGAATATGTTAGTATTTTTAAGATAAAAGTTTATAATCAAACGACTGCGACACTTTGGTTTGATCCGAAAAATACTACAGTCTGTTTCAATATTTTTCTGTCTTTTGTGACACGAGGCTTATTGTCAGTTTGTTCAGCTGACAATAGTTTCACGACATCCTCTTCCGCAGTACTAGCTTCGTAGACGATTTGGACAGAACTAGAGTTATCGGAGAGTTGAAAGTAATTGAGATGAGGATAAATTTCTTTGACTATCTCACTCGGCCTGATGCAGAAAATCATTCACAGAAACATGAAATAATTGAACTCTTAGAATAGGTATCGGGGCAAAGAATAATTTCAATTGACATTCCACACAGTAGTTGCAGTATTTAAACATTTAATGTTACATGATTATTTGCGATGTCATAAGTTTCTGACGGTTTTTTACCCAATTTTCTTCACCATTATTATGTATAAATAATGCGCCTGACAATCTTTTTATTATCTTCACTTTGTATAAGGTTTAATCAATATTTCAATACGGATGAAACATAATTGATTTTAATAAATTCATTGATCGACAAATAACACGAAAATGGGCAAAATATTCTTGTATACAATTCCAGTTGTGGGGAAATTTTGTTGTGACAAAAATCTACTTTCATCTTTGAAATGAACCATTAGACTGTGCGTGACTACGTATATTCGTAAAAATAACAACTAATTTGTAATAAGAATTAAAACACAGTGAACTTTTCGAAGAACTATTTTGCAGGGCATCTACAAATTTGAACTATAAAAGTTTCAAGATTGGTCGTTGAATGTTCATTTTGAAAATTGAAAACTGATTTTCAAACAAAATATTCTACCAGGGACGTCCATTGAATGCAAGAGGCTTACATTTTCCGACATAACTTTTCGATGTTCTTGAGCAGTAATCTTCGCTCCTCCTCGTCGCAGTGAAAGCACAAGACGACATTTGTAGCACTCAACATTTTCCCCGAGTACTGAGAGTTCAACGATTCACTTTCCCTGGCATGATATTATTAGTATCCCTCATATTGCCTAATAGTGGAACCTTTATAATATATGTTTTACAGATATTTGTACGATAAGCCAACCCCATTGTTAGAACTTGTATACAATGCGTATGAAACTGGGATCGTTGTTGAGACTGTCGTGGAGGTACCTCCTTAAAAGAAAAATAGATGATCGCCATTACTCACAGGTCGGTATTACCCCCTTCTCTTCTGTAAGATGTGTTGTCAATTAATAGGCCAAAATTTGTTGAAGATTTTTTTTTACAGGTGAAACAGTACCAGAGATTCTTTGAAAATTCATAAGTTGATTTTATCTGAACTCCTCAGAAGAGACGATCATAATTTTCACGCAACATTTTTCTTTTTAATTATTACATAACGTTTCTGATAATATTCTGGGTTTATTTGCAAGAGGGCGTCACGCCAAGATTTCACGCTAATCCACATTAAAAAAAAAAAATAGTTATCGTGTCAATAACATTTTCGTTCATTTGTGGGATACTACTGATGATCATTTGATGTTTGCTCAACATCCATGAGTTACAATAAGATTGGTTTTTTGTAATTATTGAGACAATAGCGGATATGAAGTTTGGCTCTGGCTCCAAAAATTTTGTCGATATATTTTCCCATACGATCGTATTTCGGAATCCTTTTTCGTCATCTGCAATCTAATCTTTATGGGATTTCGTTGACTTCAGAAAGCTTAAATCAGTTCAACAATAAGTGCCAAGATCTTAAATTATTTTCTCCCAGTCCATTACGCTTGTTCTCACCATTTACCAGCACTCCCTCTTTCTCTCTCCCTCTCTCTCTCTCTCTCTCTCTCTTTCTCTCTCTCTTCTTCTCTCTGTCTGTACTTTCGAACGAGAAACGAGCGGACGAGGCTATTAGATTACTTTCTGTAATACACGATGAGGGTTAAAGACATGGGGTATAGAGGGAGACGTTAAACTCGGGAAATTATCCAACAAGACTCGAAGCGCTGTATAAACGAGAGGAAGAAAAAGAAGAGAAGCGAAAAAAATTTTGAAAAGAAGAGAACGAAGAGGCGATCATGTTCGACAAGGCTCGTCGAAAGAATCGAGGTAAAAGCGATGACTCGGAGCTGTAGAGTGGAATGCTCCATCATCCATCAGAGGTTTTTTTCTTCGCGCGGCATGTAAACCAGCCACCCGAAGCTTCGGTTAAAAATTAGACGAGCGCGAAGAAAGAGAGTGAACATCGAGAGGGCACGAACGAGCACGGCTTTTCGTCGTCAGCCGTTTTTCACCTAGCAACGTTTCGCCTCGACGGAACAAAACCATGAAGCACTTTTCGCTAAAGTAATCTAACGTGGCCTGATTTTAATAGCTGACAAACTACGGTATCCGCCAGGGACACGCAAATATTTCGATAGTCGCGATAAAAGGTAATGAAGAAGAAAGTGGCAAGGCAAAGAGACTGATGTTGATCGACCAAAAAAAGAACTTTACGGAACCAGAAAAGAAGAGGAGGAGAATTAAAAGCCCAGGATTCCAGTTCTCTTGTACCATGTTTCTCAAGATATCGCGAACTCGAAAACTTTCATGTTTTTTCGCCGTCTCATTGCTTTGGGATGGAAAAAAAGACGAAGAGACTCGCTATGGGGGCTAAAATAACAGCGCGTTATTTCAACTCATTGCGTTAGAATTTGTGCGTATTAATTTTGCAGCTGTGCGGTGTGAGAAGATTATGTTTCATCTTGGTTCAGAATTAATTGGAAGAAGATGAGCAAGTATTGGGTCACAGACGCTCAAAAGCACTCATAAAGAATGATTTTTTAAGACCATGAGATGGGCCTTATTTCGATATTACCCGTACATATCTGTAATAAAGTGACCCTCATTGCCCAATGTCCAAAATAATTCCTCTTTTCCCTATACACATTGTGTACTTTGCAAGGTTTGGGTTTAGGTTCACACACGAAGTGCTATACTTCCTGCCTGATGGCGGCTATACAGTCCTCGAGAGATCTTTTATGCGAAGCGCTGCTTGCACACCTACATTTGTATGACTAAGTCCATCAGTTCCTGATCTATCTGAATACCTGAAAGTTCGTTGTTTCATTTTAATTTTTTTGTAGTATTTTGCGTGGTACGTATGGAAATTTCTTCGGGAAGACCTGAGCAGCGTTGAGGTCCCGATCGGGATAAATTATGGCTTCTACAACAATGTATCCCCACCACCACCTTATGAGGACCTGATCAGATATTGATCAGTCATCCCGAAAAAAGGCTACTGAGGTTTTTATAAGGCCAATAGATCAGGGCCCGATCAGGAATTAATCGGTTCTCCCGAAAATTTGATCTTAAGGTTTTAACAACGACCAGCAGATCAGGTCCTGCTCAGGGGTCGATTATTTTTCCCAAAAGTTTGATCTTGAGGTTTCGATAAAGGTTAGTAGATTAGGCCCTGTTCAGGAATCGGTAATTATTCCCAAAAATTTGGCTTTGAGGTCTTGATAAGATTCTGCACATTAGGTCCTGCACAGGTGTCTTTCAGGTGATCCGGTGTCTTCAAAAACAAATCTTGAGATTTTTATGGGACCCAGAAGATCGGATTCTTATCAGGAATCGGTAATTTCTCTTGGAAACGTTGGCCCTGTGGCCTCGACGAGGGATAGCAGATCAGGCCCTGCTGAAAAATTGGTTATTTTTCCCGAGAATTTTATTTTGAGGTCTAGAAAAGGGTTATCAGATCAGGCTCTGGTTAGGTCCTGATCTGGTGTCCTTAAAAATATAACTTAAGATTCTGACGGGACCCAGAAGATCGGGTTCTGCTCAGTAATCGGTCATTCCTCCAGGAAACTTAATCTTGTGGTCTCGATGAGGGCCAGCAAATCGGGTCCTGCTCCGGAATCGGTCATTTTTCCCGAGAATTTGATCTTGAGGTCTTAATAATGGCTAGCAGATTAGGCCATCCTTCGGAATTGGTAATTTATCCCAAAAATTTGATCTCGAAGTCTCAATAAGGATCAGTTAGGCGTTAGCAGGGCATCCACAATAAGGGCTTCAACTGTTAATTAATAATTGACTTTCATATTTTGGACTTTAAGTCAGAAGCTTGTTGTTACATAAATATTATTAAATTATTAATTTATTAATTATTAACTTAAAAAAATGATTTAATTAATGAAACAAATTAACAACTAAATTAATAAATTCATAAAAAATAAAAAATTGACAGTTAAATTGGATTTTCAGTTAGTATCACCTTGTTTACAGTCTTACAAGCTTATATAAAAATTTGGATGCTGAAACCACACGTGGTTCTCGAGAAATATATTAGTTAACTAACGTGCAAAGGGTAAATTACTTATATAAATATTACATTTTTTGTATACATCATTCTGTCCTATTCAGAATATGAAGATTCGAGATATAAATTTTCAAACATCAATTGCCTGTTGTTATTTTGAACTCAATTGTTAATTAACAGGGGAGTAAAATTTTCACTAACTATAATCTTGCACATCGTCTCACAAGCCTATATAACAATTTTCATTTTTGAACTATACATGGATTTTGAGAAATGTAATTGTTAACTAAGGTACCCTAAGTAAATTGATTACATGAATAGTGTATTTTTTCTACACCATCCTGTCCTGCTCACACTTTCAATATTCCACAAATGAATTTTATAATTTCAATGCACCTAGTTCTTATAAAACTCATTTGTTAATTAATAATTGAATACATTTTTTCACTGTATATCACCTTTTTTACTGAATATCGCGCTATTCTATGCAACCCGGTGAGACAGCGCTTTTTCATTACAACTTGTAGACTGATGTCATTTAAATACGAGAAAGTCATAAGGAATCAATAGCGCAGTGGTAGCGTGTCAGTCGTTAGGTAGGTCGTTAGGTAGTGCTCAATTAAAATATCAGGTAGGAAAAAAATTAATTTCGACGGAATAACGTCCGGACTACGGAGCCGGAAACACTCGTAAAAAAAAAATAATTCCCAGAGTGTTAATTTTTTTTTATCAATTATTTGAGAATCGAAATTGCTGAATTCATCGATTGAAGGATAGCGGGTTCGAATCCCGGACGGTGACTTTTTTTTGAAAGTGTACAGGTATTTTATATATAATGGAATAACAGTATTAAATGTATTCATTGATGATTTTTAATTGCTAATTTATAGATAATAAACTATATTTATTATGCCAATTTGGGGGAAAATTAATCGTTGGGCCCCCATAGATTTTCCCGATCAGGGTCTGGAATTTTGGCCCGATCGGGGCCAGAAGTACGAAGTGTGACATTTCTAATCAAATCCCGATGATTCTTCCTGATCGGGCTTAATATTCAGGCTCAGATCACAGCCCGAACTCAATTTCCACACGGAGTATGAATCATACTTGGAATTTAAAAAAAAAAAAATTTTCCTCTTAGATTTTTCACGATGTGATTCTATGCTTTGTATCATTTCAGTGAAATTGGAAACATCGTGGCCCCGACATGTGTCGGGAATTGATAGCACATCGTCCATATACATGTATATTGTCTTAGGGAAGCTCTGCTCTCCGAAGAACCTTCCAAGATTTACCACCGGTGGTGATGTACCGGCGTCTGCTGGTGTCGACGGCAAACCAGGGTTAAGAGGAGGAAGGGTGAATGTCGAGAAAACCAGAACACGGTCTCCGATTTCCCTTCATCCATATTCCCTATATACCGCGCTACAGTGCTATAAACGGCCGAAAAACCCATTTCTGCGTCTGACGAGTATACGCTTTTGCTACTGGCATCTTGTCGACGACAATTTTGACCTTGAATTTAAGCTAGTTGGACTACTAGGAAACAAAAGTGGCTAGCCCGCATAACTTTACCGGTTGAATGGTTTGTTTAACATATTTTTCTTTGCAATTTATGTTTATGTATGTATTCACATATTTCTCTTCAGAATAGAAGAAAAAAGAAAGATTCGGAAGAAGCAAGCTAAAGTCGGGGTCTTGTTGAAGGCTGTTTAGATAAACTCTGAACTGGATATACCCCACAGCCAGGTCAAATCCGAGCACGGAGCATACGAAACTCGAGGATTTCCGGTAGTGAAATGTCCGGCTGATCGGATACGGGCATCGATTCATTTCGACTATCTTATGGTGTCGGTAAAAATGTTCTATTCATTTTCCGATAAGTCTCGCACGGTTGGAAGTTCACTGCTGGGGATTTCATTGCTGCTCCCTGGTTATAAGATTCGAACATTGAACGGCAAGATGCTTCTCGTATTGAACGAGGATGAATAGGGACATCACAGCCATGATCGTATTTTATTTGTACTCCGTCTTTCTTTTACCTTGGATTTCCGCGGAACCAAGCTTCGAAAATGCCACTTTTCGTTCAGAGGTTGTAAGACGAGAAAAAGGTGGAGCAACTGATGGTCGAGGCAAGAACTGCACATAGAATGGTAGTAATCTACGCTGACCTCACATTCGTACATAATGTAACTTTTAACATGGTTTCCCAGTCGTTCGGTCAACCGATGAACTCATCAAGTCCATCAACCGTTTCATGTAGTCCTCGGCCAAAATCACCGAGTATCAGGTGACACTTGTGACTATGGCGACTAACGATTGCCCATTCACATTCCCAGTTGAACCGAATTTCATAAATTCAATCAATTGCAGCTGCCAGTATCTAAATATATGGGAAATAGAGGCTGCGCTATTTCCCATACGATGTACTACGATACTTTAATTTCGTGTCATTCGTATTATTGGAATTCAATGGCAATTAAGCATCGCTGCGCGTGGACACGATTTCCCTCTTTTGTTCAACTGCGTTTGTTGCGTCCACCTCGCTCATAACAGAGTCAGTAAATGGAAGAAATTCCGTTGCGGAAGTCGCGACAGAAACGTGGTTGGTTGTCCGTGATTCTGACACCAACTTGGGATTCCGACGGCGGAGTAAGAGAAGAAGCATTACCGCTGCAACCAAACGTCATAGTGCAAACTTCCATTGCTCCTTTCCCCACTCGTCCGTCGTTGTTCTCGTCCATCGATAACAATGTCTTGCTATACGATCGACTTAGTACAGAATTTCCACTTGCTCGGAAAACAATGAAGCCAGTTGGAGCGTCATGGCAACCTCCTCTGTCGCAGCTCAATTTCCATGTTCCCGCAACCTCTGTGAGAGGGCTTGCTTATATATACGTATACATCATTACCAGCTACATCTCCGAAGCCATATTGCTACCGTTACTCGTCTTGTGGTTACCTACAAGGACACGAAGCAACGAGGAAGTATATTGGAGCGAATTTCGGTAGTTTCCCCTCTGCGATATTTGAATATACGATGTAACAATTGTGTTGATTGAAGAAGGATCGAGCCAACTATGGTGCTATCGAGAACTTTCCGTTCTCAAATAGAATGAATTGAATCAACGCTTGAGCCTCTGTTATACTACGGACAAAAGATTAGTTTCATTCGAATATAGTGATTCATTTATGCCTAAAATCCCGCCTGATACTGTCAAACGTTACAATGTCGTTGCTCAAATGGAGCAAAATAGGTCAATCAAGAGCTATGAAATATTACAAGTTGATACAACATAATTTTCCATTAACTCGAAGGATAAAAGGAAGCTCTCAACACTTTTGGACTGCAAATTCTACGGTCAAGCTAGCCATGAGGGTGCTGATCTTTGAGTGCCACATAATGCGGGCTACTGTCGTTTCAAGCTGTTCAGCATACTACACATCCTTCGCGAACTCCCTCACGAACAACACACTCTTTAGTAGCCCACTAGCATCACCGTAACCTCGGCATACTCTTTCGTTCTTTGCGCTGCCTCATTCTCTCCCTCGCTCTCTTGATCTGGACCCACAACACTGGGAGACTCGGTC